>JAPWDM010000007.1:4351455-4771455 GCA_035578155.1 Brachynemurus nebulosus | reverse complement strand
TTAATGTTTCTTAACAATAAGTGTTACCAATTTAACCTATTAACTAGTATTTTATGTAGATTAATGTTTTTTAACAATAGGTGTTACCAATTTAACCTATTAACTAGTATTTTATGTAGATTAATGTTTTTTAACAATAGGTGTTACCAATTTAACCTATTAACTAGTATTTTATGTAGATTAATGTTTTTTAACAATAGGTGTTACCAATTTAACCTATTAACTAGTATTTTATGTAGATTAATGTTTTTTAACAATAGGTGTTACCAATTTAACCTATTAACTAGTATTTTATGTAGATTAATGTTTTTTAACAATAGGTGTTACCAATTTAACCTATTAACTAGTATTTTATGTAGATTAATGTTTTTTAACAATAGGTGTTACCAATTTAACCTATTAACTAGTATTTTATGTAGATTAATGTTTTTTAACAATAGGTGTTACCAATTTAACCTATTAACTAGTATTTTATGTAGATTAATGTTTTTTAACAATAGGTGTTACCAATTTAACCTATTAACTAGTATTTTATGTAGATTAATGTTTTTTAACAATAGGTGTTACCAATTTAACCTATTAACTAGTATTTTATGTAGATTAATGTTTTTTAACAATAGGTGTTACCAATTTAACCTATTAACTAGTATTTTATGTAGATTAATGTTTTTTAACAATAGGTGTTACCAATTTAACCTATTAACTAGTATTTTATGTAGATTAATGTTTTTTAACAATAGGTGTTACCAATTTAACCTATTAACTAGTATTTTATGTAGATTAATGTTTTTTAACAATAGGTGTTACCAATTTAACCTATTAACTAGTATTTTATGTAGATTAATGTTTTTTAACAATAGGTGTTACCAATTTAACCTATTAACTAGCATTTTATGTAGATTAATGTTTCTTAACAATAAGTGTTACCAATTTAACCTATTAACTAGTATTTTATGTAGATTAATGTTTTTTAACAATAGGTGTTACCAATTTAACCTATTAACTAGTATTTTATGTAGATTAATGTTTTTTAACAATAGGTGTTACCAATTTAACCTATTAACTAGTATTTTATGTAGATTAATGTTTTTTAACAATAGGTGTTACCAATTTAACCTATTAACTAGCATTTTATGTAGATTAATGTTTCTTAACAATAAGTGTTACCAATTTAACCTATTAACTAGTATTTTATGTAGATTAATGTTTTTTAACAATAGGTGTTACCAATTTAACCTATTAACTAGTATTTTATGTAAATTAATGTTTTTTAACAATAGGTGTTACCAATTTAACCTATTAACTAGTATTTTATGTAGATTAATGTTTTTTAACAATAGGTGTTACCAATTTAACCTATTAACTAGCATTTTATGTAGATTAATGTTTCTTAACAATAAGTGTTACCAATTTAACCTATTAACTAGTATTTTATGTAGATTAATGTTTTTTAACAATAGGTGTTACCAATTTAACCTATTAACTAGTATTTTATGTAGATTAATGTTTTTTAACAATAGGTGTTACCAATTTAACCTATTAACTAGTATTTTATGTAGATTAATGTTTTTTAACAATAGGTGTTACCAATTTAACCTATTAACTAGCATTTTATGTAGATTAATTTTACTTAACGATAAGTGTCACTAATTTAACCTGTTAGCTAATTTTACCTATTATTATATGATAGGTCTTATGTTGGATTTGATTAGTTTGGATTTGTTTATAATTTATTAAATATTGGATATTGAATATTGAATTCCGAAGCAGCGTACACAAACTGATTAATTACTTTAATCAATTACTTATAGATGTAAAAAAAGGAAAATTATTGACAACAACACATGGCGTTCCGTAACTGGTCACCCACGAAAGTACTTACCATGCCCGATGTTGCTTAACTTCGGTGATCGAACGAGAACCGGTGTTTTCAACATGGTATGGTCGTTGTCTGATTATGGATAAGCTATTTGTAAATATATAGTTTTACTATTAATACTAGTAAATATAATGTATAATTCTAATTTGATTTATTAATAAATATATTTTATTACTACACTGAAAGGGTTTTTTTTTATTTTACAGCTACATTTAGATATACCTTCCACGTTAAGTTTGTCCCATTTATTAATGATAAGGTAAATTTTATTGATAATGTATAAAACTAATTTGATTTAATAATAAATATACTTTATTACTGTACTTAAAAGCTTTTTTTTATTTCATAGTTACCTCTAAATATACTTTCCACATCCAATCTATCCTATTAATTATCCATCTAATATATATTTTTTATATTCAGAAGTTTTAAATGTTGTAGAATAATATAACAATAGTGCTTTATATTTCTTAATATGTTATTTGTTAGTGAATAAAGGGTAAATAATATATAATAAAACATTATTTTCAATTTTATACTTTTTATTTGGAAAATAATATAAATAAAAAACTTTATTATACAATATTAAAAAAAAAAAAAATTTGTATCATTTATAAATAATTATTTTTAAACATTTATATGGCAATATTTTCACAATTTATACATATATATGTATCACCAGTATTAAGCACGCATTTAATATGAGCCCAGTTTTTGCATAACTGACATTCAATCCACGGTTCTTTGGGGCGACTTTTTGAAAATAGTTCATT
This sequence comes from Brachynemurus nebulosus, assembly GCA_035578155.1. Taxonomy (NCBI): domain Eukaryota; kingdom Metazoa; phylum Arthropoda; class Insecta; order Neuroptera; family Myrmeleontidae; genus Brachynemurus; species Brachynemurus nebulosus. The sequence continues at coordinate 4,768,803 of JAPWDM010000007.1, read as the reverse complement.
GCATATTAAGCAAGAAATCCTTGATAATAATATTAAGCAATTACTATTAATACAAATATCAATTTTTTTAGTAACTTTTTTACGCTTTTTTGCTATATTTTGTTCTTTCTCTAATGTTTTTATTTCTCTTGTATCGGTTAAAACAGTAGATTTTCTTTTCCTTTTAGTTTGACTCTGTTCTTTAGAAGCAGCCCTTGGGTAGGGTCGAACTATTTCTGGAGAAAATATTGTAGGCGTTGAATTTGATTGAGTATTCATTATCGATGATGTTAAAATTTGCGATTCTGCGGGATCAGTTACGAATGACGGAGCGAAATCATCTTGAGTAAAAATATTTTCATTATATGGAAATATTCCAGTCTTTTTAAATCCTTTTATGATATTTGTACTAGTTGTAGCTAATGGTAATGAATCTGCTACTATTTTTGGGATATCATATATTGTTATCGTTTTACCTGGATTATTTCGCAACCATAAATCTTGGTACGTTGAAGCATATTTCTTAAATGGTCCATACACAGCCACATCAAGTGGTTGTAATTTATGGCTACAATGTGGTGGAAATGATAACATTACGATCCCATTATCTTTCGCTAAGTTTAAGGTTGGTACATGTAAATGTGAGGAATGATTATCTAATACGAGTAATACTGGATTATTAATAGATGGTTTAACGTGTGCGATGAAATGTTGCATGTACATAAAAAATTCTTCATTTGTTACCCAGCCGCTTGAATTGCCTGCACCAATACAACCTTTTGGTCCATTATTAATAAAATGATTTTTATATTTTTTTCGTGGAAATACGAACATAGGAGGCACTGTATTTCCGTTTGCGGAAACAGCACATATTAGTGTCACATTAGTACCCCGCTCAGCAGAAGTTATGGAGCCAACATTTTTTTTACCTTTCGCAGCAATTATTTTAGTAGGTTTAAGTACTGTGGAAATTCCAGTTTCATCTATATTCCAAATGTTTGATGCGGTAAATTGATATTTATTCATAACTTCAGCTAATTGAGTGAAAAATGGTTTTACATTTTCAATATTAAACGATGTCGCTCGTCCGATGCTTGTTGGTTCGGGTTTTCTAATTGACAACTCTCGATTCCTTTTTAGAAAACTAGAAAGCCACTCTTTGCCAGCTATTTTATTAAGTTTCCATGTTTCAGGCATTTTAATATTAAATTTTTCAGCACACTCATAAGCAAGCTGACGAACATCTTTTGGAGTCAATCCATAAAATATCGAAGCCATTTGTAGTAAATAATCTTTTAAAGCAATTTCCTGGTCCTTAGAAAATACTTGTCGAGGTTTTTTATAGCCCATTGTCGGTAAATCTTGCGTTTCCTTATTTTTATATGCTTTCAATTTAGTTAAATAACGCGTTAGCGTCGTACGTTTAATATTAAATTCCTTTGAAGCAGCATTTATACTTTTGTTCCCAAAAATTATTGTTCTTGCGGCGTCATTAAATGTTTCCATAGATATAAGACCTCTTTCGGTTTTGCGTTTATAATTTCTCATATCTAAAAGAAATAAAAAACAAAAATTTAATAAAAGAAGATCTTAATCATAGTTTTGTTAATGAAAAAATTTGTACTTACTTATTTATAAATGATACAAATTTTGACCATTCAATCGATGACGGACACGGTGATAAATTTAACCCTTAATTGGTCTACTGAATTACAAATATGCAAAAATACAAAAATACAATTTTATTTTTAAATTAATATTTCAATTCTATTTCTTTTTTTTTTTTTTTTTTTTTTTTTTTTACTTTATTACTATTTAAATTCTAATTTCATATTCCTAGATATTTCCAGGAAAAATATTTGTGAAAACGATTAAATAAAATATGTTATGATCACAGGAAAATTTTTAATAATAGTATTTTTTTTTTAATAATATTTTTCTATTTTCAAAGCAGATTAACAAATAATTTAAGAAAATAACTTTTGTACTCCAGTAGACTACTTATGTTTCAAAAAGTGAGTAGACCAGTTAAGGGTTAAGGAAATTCAGTATACTCAGTAGTAAAAAAATTGGATAAATAAGAATCAATTGAATCCGTGGATGTAGAACTAATTGGTGTTCGAACAACAGACATGTACTCCGGTTGCTCTGTAGTTGGTGAATGAACTTGTACTGATGATTCAGTTGGTAAAATATTAGATTGAAAATTCGGTGGCGATTGTAATAAAATTTCCTGCGGTTTTATTTTTTCAGCTACGGTATCTTCTGATACTGATAACGACTGTTTTTCATTTTTCGAAATTATATCATATTTTTCTATCAATTGCATTATTTCGAGTTTTAAATTTTTCTTTAAATCTTCTGAAAATGTTTTTAATGTTGGCAACAAAGATAACAGAAATTTTTCATTTTCGTCATTAAACGTTTTATTTTTCGTTTCCAATAAATTTTCGTTTTTATTTAATTTTTGCGTTTTTTTAATTAAAAATTGTAGTTGATTTGCATATTTATATGGTTTTTTTTTCTTTTCAGGATTTAATTTTTTTTCTTTTATTACTGCAAAATATCTGTCCTTAATATTTTTCCAACGTTTCTGTAAGAATTCTCCAAATTTTTTTTTGTTATTAAAATTTACTTCTTCGTTGGAAAAACAATTTATGATTTGATTCCAAGCCAATTTTCTGTTATATATATCACTATGTATCCTTTGCGTGTCCCATATAATGGGTCGCTTTTCAACTTCATTTATTAATTTTAAATTATTAATTTTATATGCCATTATAACTTTGAAAATATACACTAGAAAATTTTAAGTAACAATGAAAAACTGAACAGTAGTGTTCACCGTGTCGGTCAGCGAGAAAATGGTATCGAAATTAATACAACTTCTGTATATAAAAGAAAGATTTATATAACACCAAAACCAGTCAAATCAAAAAAAGAGTTATATAATTAATAACGTCGCTTAAAATTGAAAATGTCGCTACTTTTTATTTAAAAAAAATACTTATTTATACTTGCAAATCTGAAAAACAAAAATAAAAAACGTCGCGGCGTTTTATTTAAAAAATAAAAGTACAACAAATATTAGCGATGCTTTTTATTTAAATAAAATTATGCATATTCCATAACATATTAAATAAAGTATTGCTCAAATTACCTCTTACAAATTTCATTGCCCAAATAACCCCGGTCTACCCTAAAGGAAATAACTCTCTTCCTTTTAACAGATGGTTTATCTCGGTGTATAATTGCCGAAGACATAATTTTTTTTTCGGAATTCGCTATCTGAAAAATCGCATCCCAGCCAGCTCGTCGTTTAATATAAGTTTCCCTGAATACGCCTCTGACCAAACTACAGTTATTCACACCCTGCATAGTAATCTTTTTTTAAATAATAAAAAAAAAAATGAAAATTAGATCTTGTTTTTTTTACCAGGTTGTGTAAACATTCGTAGGTATTTAGTCGTATTACTATCTATTGAACTAATTTGTACTACATCGTCCAAAAAAAAGTCAACACAGTTTTTCACAATTTCTGATTAAAATATGTTTATGAAATATTACTTTAGGTTTTTGCACTTTTATAGTTTTTGATATCACAAAACAACATTACGACTATTACAAAAAACATAACTTTGACAATATAAAAACAGCATTACACAATATTGATTTAGCGCTATGAAAATCACGAAAAATTTAACTAAATGGCCAATTGATACACTGTTTTAACCACTTATACACTTATATAGAAACATGGTACAGCATGGAGCATAGTGTCACAATAATCAAGTTTTACTTGACATGCTCCATCAATCGGTTTAGTAATAACAAACAAATTACATTAAAAACAAAATTTATAAACTGCACTAAAAATTCAAAACACAAAAAGATGAAAAATTACAATTTCGCAAAAGAAAATTCCTTTTCGTTGTAAGTAACTTTTTAAAAATCAAAAACATTTTTCTTTTGATTATCAACAGACGAGAAAATGAATTTTAATTGTTGAGTCCATAAATGTAATAAAAATAGTATTAGTAGCTATTAGCTTATTAGTTACTAATATTATACACATACGTACAACACAATACACATACATATGTACATAGTTTGCAAGCTATGAACTATGAAATAAAAAATAAGAAACAGAGACAAATATATTATCTGACAATGAAAGACAACAGTATCAAAAGCCATAAAAGTTATTTATTGTTAAAACTTAAAAAAAAATTTTCGAAAGCTTGAGATCATCAATTCATGATTCATCAACACACGACCATTAATAAAAAAAAATATGTCTTTCATACACATACACACATAAGTAAGTATCGGATCTATGTGTGCGTGTATAATATAAACAATACATATAGCATTGTACGAATAAAATAAAACAAAATCTTGTTTGCTTATTATTATAAAGTCAGTATTATATGATAACAACAAGGAGTCAAACTAGATTGTCTATGTCTCTGTTCCACTTGTAATGAATTTATGACGTAAATCTCCCCACTCTATTTGTGTAGATACACACTGTTTGCAGTGTATTAGTTTGGTGTTTTTTAGTAGTGTGCGTATTTACGCACACCACCGCAATACACGTATTACCAGAGAGAGCTGTTCAACGTGTTCAACCAACAATGGTAACAATGTACATATAATGCACTGTTGGTTCGACGACGGACACGGACTGACTAATGCCTTAAGCTGTGACACGACTCCAAATGGCTCCGCGCCAATTACACGTTTTTAATGTTAGTTGGTTTCTAGTGTTCTATGGATAACAATTTATTAACTATTTAAATTTATAAATAGGTACCTTAAATTAGGTATTTAAATTTATACATAGGTATTTTTATAGTATGTACACAATAACAAAAACTGAAATGTAAAAGATTTGTGATTGTATAATCAAATTGTAATATACATGGTAACTAAAACCTGATTAGCACGTTGACGGTCATAACTTATAATAACGAAACGCCCAGTTGGTACACTATTTTAACAATTAGTTAATACATTTTATATGGAATTATTTATGTGGTACAGGGTTAGTGGCAGTTAGTCAAGTTCCATTTGACTCTTTACAGCATCTACAACTATTAAGGTGTTAATATATTATTATTCTGTTTTTCAAGGAAATTTTAAAATGCTAGTTTAATACTGACTTTATAATAATTTTAAAAAAATTTTAATGTCTATTTTTGTTAGGTACCTATATGAAGAAGGCAATACTAATATGTATGTACATATATGTGATGAATTCATCAAGTGTGTATTACATACGCTATAAGTTAGGGTTCTTTAATGATTAATGATTTTCACTTCAGGATAAAATATAGGACATAACATTATTTACAGATTATTTAAAAAAATGATAAATATATTAGACAATGTTACTTGTGCGTGTGTTACTGCGTAATAATTACGTGTAATTCGTTTCGCTATGTCTCTTAAAGAAATACATAAACTTTGGTGTACAATAGTTGCTAAAAGGACCTTAACTTCATTTTAAAAGATCTTTCTAACACTATCCTGCGCCACAGGGTACTTCTATTGGAATTGCATTTTGGAAAATATTTCATTTACTGTTAATCATTTTCTATAAATTACTTTTAAATTTTCGAAAATTTGGTTGCTTATATCTCTGAAACTTATTGAGACAGATCTTTTCAAGGATAATAAATTAATAAACATTTTGTGATTTTCAAATATGTATGATTATAGGTTTGTTCCAGCATGCTATATTTGACAGTACGTCTGTTTACATGCACCAAATTACAAACTTGTTATTGACTGTCTAAATTGTCGAAGGATTTTTGAATATATGTAGTGTTTTTCTTTTACTTATTGCTATTTCTGTATTTTTCCGGTTTAAAGACAACGGTTTACAGGTTAACTGTTTAATGTACAGAAATTGAAAATTTCAAACTAGATAAACAAATTTTATTAATAGTATAATTATTAATTAAAAAAAGAAAAAAAAAATTAAAGAAATTAATTTCTGTTTTCTAGATAATTATATTAAAAATGTACGTTCACAAAATTTCGAGCTACACGCATAAATTTTATTTTAACATGTCTTATTACTGAAATTCTTATAAACTGAAATACAATTTTATTTAATACTTAGAGTGTTACTTTATGATATTCCATATTTGTTTTATTTATTTAATTTTAGTGAAAATATAAACGATATGAGTGATATGAGGAAACAACTCTGATTTTCACTATTCATCTCTGCTGAAACAGAGAACGAAATAATTCGATTATTATTTCATTACCAAAAAATTCGAATTAAAAGTTATACTTACGACACTGTGGAAGAAGACATTATGTATTAAATGTCAACAATTGTTTTTAAATATACCAGCACTAGGTACATTACAAATATGTTTGTGACTTGTTTATTGTCGTGCATGGGCATAAATAAAACATATACATGTTTTATACTTTGTCAAAAAATGGATGTTGGAACAAACCTAGTATCAGTTGTCCTTACATTTTAAATAAATATATGACCCATAAACTGACACTGACATAGGTATACTCGGTATACTACTAACCTAAATATTATAAAGTTTTTTGTAACAGTAATACTAATCACATATACGTACATAAAAATTTAAGAAAGATTCTAATTAGGTAACAGATTGTCTAAAATCAATTTTTTTATAGAAACTTTTGAAATCTTTAGTGTGCAATATACTTATATTTTCTTTACTTTTGTATCAATAGGTGCAAATTTAAAATGAAAGTTTTAACAAGAAAAACTAATATTTATCTTATTTTTGGAATAATGAAAAAATATTCTCTTAAAGAAACTGCATTACCTGTCAGTATTTGTATGATTAACAAGTAGACAGTATCTACTAAACAAAAAAATAATACTATAATGTTCGGTATAACTTTCAATTTGGACTGGTTAATTAACTATAATAATTGTTTTTATCTATTTTAAAACATAGTAATTCATTTAATTTATAATTAACTTCTATAAATATTTCAAATTTTAATTTTTTTTAACTTATGCTGAACTAAATTTTGTATTTTGGTATGAAATATGAGGTGAAATTGTTTTGCTACCAATTTTGTTCAAATTTTTTTGGACGCTGCTGTACAGGTATTTTCAAAAGATTCCATAAATAAGTACATAAACATATTTTGTTGACAAAAAGTTCAACATTCAAAAAACCAAAAACTAAACATATGTTAGGCAGTCAGAGCCTGATTAAGGTTTTTTTTCTTGGGGCCATTTTTTAACACGTTTTTGACGATCAAATATTTCTGAAATGAAACTTGATCGGGACAAATTAACTAGCAAAACTTAATTAGTAAATTGAGACCTTTCTTCCCTTTTTTTTCGGAGAGTTATATATTTTACACCCTGTATATATATATATATATATATATATATATATATATATATATATATATATATATATATATATATATATATATATATATATATATATATGTTGCAGCTGTATTGTCAAAACCGTTTTATTATAATAACTCTAGTCAAATTATAAAAAAACCAAATATTATCAACTAATATTGTTTGTTACAATACACCTAGTAAATTTTGGTGTTATTATAATTTCGCTAGACTCATTTAGAGAAATTGTGAAGTGTAATGTTTTTTGGCAATATAACCAAATCAGCTTACAGGAAAATATGTGTGGTAAAAGTAAACACGATATGAATCCGAAACTAATGATGGCAAAAAACTACTGAATCGATTTTAAGTAAATTTGGCTTAGATATTTACATAAATATGCTTTGGAGTAACCGATAAGAAATTCTTATTTCGTTTAAAAGTTTCCGTGGGTTGTGAATACTAAAATAAACAATGTCTTCACTACTAAGTCTATTTCAATAAAATTTTGTGGGGATATTTATATGGTTTAGAATAATTAATAGGATAATTTATATCCTGGTTGAAGGTTCCTACAGGATATGAATACGAAACTAAGTGGTATCAAAACTACAAAACCGATTTCAATCAAATTTGGTATGAATATCTTTTTGCTTTGGAATAGCAAACAGAAAATGTTTATTCCGATTATAGGTTCCCATGGCAAACCAAATAAATTATTCAGTCAGGCTAAAATTATTGAAACGATTTCATTCAGTTTTGGCATGGATAATTATACCCCATGGAACAACACATAGGATAATTTTCATCCTGATTAAGGATTCTCTCAGAAAACAAAATAAATTATTCAATCATTACACTATAGAACTATAGAACAGATTTCAATTAAATTTAATTTGTATTTAGAATAACTGCTGGGATCGTTTTTATCCCGATTGAAGGTTCCTAAGGGATATGAATATGAAACTAATTAAAGTCAAAACTACTGATTCGATTTCAGCCAAATTTGATATGAATGCTTCTATATTTTTGAATACGTATGCTATAAATCAGATATTTTTATCTGAATTTCAAAAGAGAATCCTGATGATCTTCACAGTACAAGAATTTTAATTTGTATGCCATGGGAAGACTCATCAGGGATATGAACCAGATTATATTAGTATTTGAGCTTTAAACCCTAGATTAATGACAATTTTACTAGAGCTAATAATAAAAAGCTCGAGCTAATAATAAAAAGCTGAAAAATATTCTAAATTGAAATCTTATTATGTGTCCGATTTTTCCTTTAGAAAACCGGGATAAAACTATTGTACATATTAATTCACAATAAAGTAGTTCAACTGCTTTGATATAATTACAATAAATTCCATGTTCCTATAGAACAGTATCTCGAAAAAAACAGAGCAGCAATTTAAAATCATTTCTAAATTCTTTAGTCAATCAATAAACAACCTAAAGAAAATCAACATTAATAGTTTATGAAATAGTAGCTCATTTCCCATGGGAACCTCCAACCTGTAAAAAAAGTATACCAAATATTTATTATTTTAAGGTATATACCAATACTAAATTTGATTAAAATTGTTTCAGTAGTTTTGATATTATTTCTTATCGTAATAGTAGTCGATGGGAACTTTCAAACGGGATACAGATTATTCCGTTAGTTATTAAAAAGCATATCATATAAATATGTATATAAATTTAAAAAAAAAAAAAATTAAAAAAAATTAAAAAAAATTTAATTGACATTCGTTCAATAATTTTGAGGTTACTCAATAATTTAGTCTGTGTCCCACTGGAATTCTTAACTGGGATAAAAATGTTTCTATCAGTTATTCCGAAGTATATAAGTTTATATACGAAATCAGACTGAAATCGCTTCAGTAATTTTGACCTGACTGAATAATTTATTTTGTATCCCTCAGGAGCCTTTAATCGGGATCAAATTTCTTTTTGGTTATTCCAAAGTATAAAAGTGTCCTCACTAAATTTAATTGAAATCAATTTTGTAGTTTTACACTAATTAGTTTCGTATTAATATCCCGCAGAAACCTTCACCCAACATATAAATTAACCTATCAGTTATTCTAAGCCATAAAATATTTCTACTAAATTTTGTTGAGATCGGTTTATTAGTTTTGATACCAATTGTTATTTGCTTCACAATTTCTCTAAATGAGTAGCGAAATTATAATAGCACTGAAATATACCAGGTGTATTGTAAGGGACAACATTAGTTGTCAATATTTGGTTTTTTTTATAATTTGACTAGCGTTATTATAATAAAACGGTTTTGACAATGTAGCTGCAACATATATATATATATATATATATATATATATATATATATATATATATATATATATATTTATATATATAAATATCTTAGTTTATTTTAGTTATATATATATATATATATATATATATATATATATATATAATATATCGCCATCCTAGAATGAAAGTGGGACATCTGGGAATTTTCCGATTTTCATTTTTAGTACCACGTTATAGATAAGTCAATTAGTTATCGAATAACATATTTCACAAGTTCGTAGAATATATAATTTTTGAAGGGCATTGCTTTAAAACTCAAGGTCACCATTTAAACTAATGTATTATTAAGATTTAAAATGCAGTTATCTCAAAACTAACATTTCCCAGATATCTCACTTTCATACTAGGAAGGCGATATATGTTGCAGCTACATTGTATATATATATATATATATATATATATATATATATATATATATATATATATATATATATATATATATATATATATATATATAAATAGTTTTGACAATATAGCTATATATATATATATATATATATATATATATATATATATATATATATATATATATATATATTTAAAAAAAATATATTTACTTTTGTATCCACTGAATCTTATTATATTTTTTAAAAACAATAAAGATACTACTACTGCTACTACACTACTTTTTTTGATCTATCTGCGAGATCATATAATTACTATGAATATTTTCGCAAATTTAATGTTATTAAAATTTCAACATTTTTAAAGTTGTTATCAAGCTATAACCTATTTTTACTTCTTCTGATTCTTTTTATATGATATATGTCATATATGTCTTATCCTCATAAGCTGCTTTTGTAACACACTTGCTTTATTTAGGTTTTTTAGATGTGTTTTTCTATTTTTTTTATTAGTAATCACTATACAATGAGCGATATTCTAAAGGTTGCTCATGCTCATGCTCATGCTCATACTCATGCTCATGCTCATGCTCATGCTCATGCTCATACTCATAATCATACTCATACTCATACTCTACTTGCTCATACTTACTTTGCTTCATTTGCTTACAATAATTTTAGTATACCTTTTCCAACAATTTTTGAGATGACTTTTCGAGAGGGTGTTATTAGTGACCATAAACTTTCAAGATGTTAAATTATTTTATTGCTTACAACAAATACCACCCTATGTTCACTCCAAATGTATTTAAATTTGTTACCTGTTTCACAAGCAACGGTTTCTTTTTGCATTCATACAGATAAGTAGGCAACATGCTGCGAACCATACTGCTGATTATTGCCGTACTTGAAAAGTCATATCATTTAAATATTGAAAACCTATACTTACGTACATAAATTATATACCTACATTTTTTTAAAGTCTGCGTTGAAATGTATTCACAATTATTGTCAATAATTTTATGAAGGGTCATCTTTTCTTATATTTTTTACAACTTGGACTAGTGAAGGTACATATTTGTACAGATTAATTTCTTTTATTTAATAAAAACAGGTGAATTTTTAAGAAATTGTTCTAAATAGATATTTATGATAATTGTTATTTTCTTATTTTTAATATGAATTTATATAAATATAAAATCCTTATATAGAGTCTATGTCAGACTAAACTTTTTTAGTTAGTTAGACTAAAGTTATATAATATTATGATAATAATTATTCATTCAATCATTTGTTGATAGGTCTATCATTATGTATGTGGAAATATTTGAATAACTTATAACTTTTCCTATAAATTAAAATATATCAAAGAACGGACAGATTTTTATTTTGTCTGTATTAATTATTTTGAGTTTAAGAAATTTTACCCTAATTTTTAAGGTTTTATTTTTGTAAAATATTGCATTAATTTGGACATCGAAATTTGTATGTTTGACTGTATTGCATATTTGTATAAAAAATATGTTACTTTGCTAAATATTTTATTCAAAAATTCATATAATAGTTATTTGTAATATTTTCCAAAATTTATATTTTCCAAAATATTTTTTCAAAAATCAAGTATTCTCTATGTTCAAGATTTCTCTGAGAGATACTTTTGACACTAAGAGTGGAGGACAGTAATTTCTAACCGTTTTCTCATACTGTACATTTTTACATTCTATGAAATATAAGGCATTGGTAATTATTGATTATAATGAAAATTACTGTTTTGCTACTAAATCATGGAAACCATCAATCTGTAAATGTTTAATTTTAAAACTAAGCTTGCACATAATTTTAGTCCCATCAGTAACATAAAATTTTAACAATCAATTAACCTATCGGTTCCTTGTTTTATTTAAAATTAACAAGCTTTTCCATAAATAACATTGGATAATTTTTCGATAGTTAACAATCGACGATTATGCATTAGAAAAATTTCATACAAATATGCAATACAGTCAGACATACAAATTTTGATGTCCAAATTAATGCAATATTTTACAAAAATAAAACTTTAAAAATTAGGGTAATATTTATTAAACTCAAAATAATTAATCCAGATAAAATAAAAATCTGTCCATTCTTTGATATATTTTAATTTATAGGAAAAGTTAATTTAAACATTTACAGATTGATGGTTTACATGATTTAGTAGCAAAACAGTAATTTTCATTATAATCAATAATTACTAATGCCTTATATTGCATAGAATGTAAAAATGTACAGTATGAGAAAACGGTTAGAAATTGCTGTCCTCCACTCTTAGCGTCAAAAGTATCGCTCAGAGAAATCTTGAACATAGAGAATACTTGATTTTTGGAGAAATATTTTGGAAAATATAAATTTTGGAAAATATTACAAATAATTATTATATTAATTTTTGAATAAAATATTTAGCAAAGTAACATATTTTTTATACAAATATGCAATACAGTCAAACATACAAATTTCGATGTCCAAATTAATGCAATATTTTACAAAAATAAAACTTTAAAAATTAGGGTAATATTTCTTAAACTCAAAACAATTAATACAGATAAAATAAAAATCTGTCCGTTCTTTGATATATTTTAATTTATAGGAAAAGTTACTAGTTATCCAAATATTTCCACACACATAATGATAGACCTTTCAACAAATGATTGAATGATAATTATTTTCATAATATTATATAACTTTAGTCTAACTAAAAAAGTTTAGTCTGACATAGACTCTATATAAGGATTTTATATTTATATAAATTCATATTAAAAATAAGAAAATAACAATTATCATAAATTTCTATTTAGAACAATTTCTTAAAAATTCACCTGTTGTTATTAAATAAAAGAAATTAATCTGTACAAATATGTACTTTCACTAGTCCAAGTTGTAAAAAATATAAGAAAAGATGACCCTTCATAAAATTATTGACAATAATTGTGAATACATTTCAACGCAGACTTTGAAAAAATGTAGGTATATAATTTATGTACGTAAGTATAGGTTTTCGATATTTAAATGAGATGACTTTTCAAGTACGGCAATAATCAGCAGTATTGTTCGCAGCATGTTACCTACTTATCTGTATGAATGCAAAAAGAAACCGTTGCTTGTGAAGCAGGTAACAAATTTAAATACAATTGGAGTGAACATAGGGTGGCATTTGTTGTAAGCAATAAAATAATTTAACATCTTGTAAGTTTATGGTCACTAATAACACCCTCTCGAAAAGTCATCTCAAAAATTGTTGGAAAAGGTATATGAAAATTATTGTAAGCAAATGAAGCAAAGTAAGCATGAGCAAGTAGAGTATGAGTATGAGTATGAGTATGAGCATGAGTATGAGCATGAGCATGGCATGAGCATGAGCATGAGCATGAGCATGAGCATGAGCAACCTTTAGAATATCGCTCAATATATCTAGCGCAGGTAGACAAAACTAGTTAAGTCCAAAATATAAACTTTACAGTAGAGAGTAAAAACTAAAATGAAATACAGGCAACATCAGTTTATTTGAATTATCTTCAAGTTTACATGACATTTTATAAATTTTTTTTAATCAATTACTTTCTTAACATGTAACACAGTAAATCATACAAAAAAATTAACTTTAAACCTTAAACTAAAATTTTTAGATATTTTTATGAACTTAACATATAAAAAACAATAATAAATTTCATTATTAAAACCGTTTGTGGGCTTAACCTGTTAGAAGCGGGAAGTTGTTGTACAATAAAATTACATTTCCAGTTTAATTAAACCTTTTGTTATTTTATTAATAATTAATTGGCTTACAATTAATTAAAATTAATACATGTACATGTACATAATTATACAATTATTGTTTATATAATTATTATATTAACTTAAAATTCCTCTTAATCACTTATTATATCCGGATCTGTGTCATGTGTATTGTCTGCTGTTGGCAAAGCTAAATAACAATTATGAAAATAATTTGGGATTAAAGGTAGTAGTAACACTTAAGTACTAGACAGAACGTCCGGTCACCAAGGCCTGAAGATCATCGCTGGGACTCCACTGGGTGTAAAGGGCCTCGGAGTGGAGGGACCTGACTAGATAAACACAAAACACGACTAGAAAATTATCATAAGATGAATCACAGATAAAATTTATTACGTCACTGAGAGGCCACAGGCCTACCAGTGACGCAGTAAGGGGTTAAAGCAATACCGCTGTAGATCCATAAAAACAGACCTACAGCGGCATAACAACATATCACAGATAAAAACAACAAGTGATGTACCACCTCGGATGTAAAAGACCCGCGGTGGTACATTGTTAAAAAGAAATAACAACAGCAAAATAACACGTATAAATAACAAATAGTACCACTAAGGGTGTAAAAGTGGCATAACGACAAGACTAAAAGTACCCTGCCAGACCAGCTGGAACAGAGTATAGGCAATAAATACAGCAACACAAGAAATTTTTGTAACAGGTAAAGAAAAAATAAAAATCGCTGAAAAATAAAATTTACTGTCGGGAGAGAATCAAGAGACTACTTGTATAAAATTTGGAGATGTAATGCCCCTAAAGTCTCTGAAGAAGATGCGAATTTCGGAGAAATTCAAGCATATTTCTTTCAGAGACAGCATCAAAAGCTAAAGCATTATTCGGGAGTTCCAACCTTTGGTGCAATGGCTCAAGGGTTACACACTCCTCAACTATATGCTTCACAGTCAGCGCCGACCCGCAGGCGGCGCACCATGGTTGATCCTCACCGGCGACAAGACAACGGTGTGTTAACGCTGTGTGATCCAAGCGTAAACGCGTCAGGGCCACATTTTCTCGCCGGCAATTCTCCTATTAATCTTACAAACTGATTTAAATAATATGTGTTCTCTTTCTAAATTTTTCCATACAGATTGTAAATATGATGGTGTTATACATGCATTTTCTATAGGTGGCGTTATATTATTTAATATGAATTCCGCCAGCTGGCCAATTTGCGGAACTCTGTTTGGACTGTGAGATTTCCCGTATTTTCGACGTTACCTCCTGTACAAGTTCGTTGTTGTCTGAGATATTTTGTCCTGTGACCTTTCTTCAATCACAAACTTCAGGTCTTACTTGGCAAATTTCCACCATTGCATCTTGTCTATTGTATTGTCCAACACCGCACTCGCAAGTATAATATAATCCGCATTTTTATGAGGTAATCCCCTTTTTGTTCTAGGATTGTGTATGTATTGTAGTAATCTTGATGCCGTATTAAAATAATCTCGGATATTGTGGAGTTGTTCGATTGGCACTGACCTTTTGTCTCAGGTACTACTTGGGCTAGGTTTGACCACATCGCATCCAGCGATAAATTGGCATCGACATCGGTTGTTGAGGTATGTGTGAATGTGGTACCAGTTTGGTTCGAAATGTGTTGAGATCTATAATATTTTTCCTGTGAATCTTCGGCTTTTTTTAATCATACTCCGAACACATTCTTGCATTTGTTCAATAGAAAAGCATCGAAAAGCTCGGTCAAGCAAGCATTCTCTTTCAACTGAGTTAAAAATTTGTCCCAGTCGACAAGATTGAGCTGTTTCGATTTGTTTTTGTTTTGAAATAGCTCCTGGAAAACTTTCATAATTTTTATTAATATTTCTTTACCTTCTTCTCCTGTTTTATATTTTTTTTATTGCAGTGAAATAGTTAATCCAATATTTCTGAGTCAAGTGGACTAGTCCAGTATAATAAAATGCAACACTGGATACTAGCTTCTAATGTAACTTTGAATGATATACTATCAATATCATCCGAATCATTATCAGATTCATTGCCCTTTTGTTTTTGTATTTCTTCTTCTATTAAATCAAACACCATCTGTTCCTCGTCTCGGCTTCATTTTTCTTCTACGGCAACGTTATTTTCTGATTTCAATTGTCGTTTCACCATATTTAATAATAATGTGTTTAGTGGTTAACTAGCTGAACCGCGACTTCGTTCGCGCATAAAATCAATGATAAAAATGTGCAGCTTCTTCAGTTTTACTTGGCGGGTCACAAAATCTGCGCAGAAACATTCAATAAACCTATTTGTGTAAATAGTATTCAATTATATAGTATCGTTAGTACAGTAAGTACAGTTAGTTTTCGAAACACTAACTTGTTTGTTAATATTGTTTGTTTTCAAATTAAATTATTTTAATTTTTTTTAAATATTTTATTTTAAACTAATTAAAATGCCTTTTGAGTCAAAATTAAAAAATAAACCTTTACACCAACAAAGTAAAGAAATAATAAACAATGTTTTAACGTTTATGTTAAATGAAAAAGACAACGGAATTTCTATTCCTTTAAATAAAGTGCAAGAACGTGTGGCCGTGTGTACTGGTGTTAGTTTAAGGACAATTCAGCGGATAGCAAAGGAATGGAAGGACATTGAAACAAATTTAATAAATTCATTTTCACCTCCTTCTGTAAGGCAGCGATCGAAACTGAAAGACATCGATGATTTTGATAAAGCTGTTTTACGGCGTTTAATAAATAATTTTTATAAAACACACAAGGAGGTGCCGACTTTACGGCGACTGTATAAAAAATTTTGTGAAACTACAGGTTATAGTGGGTGTTTGACTTCGCTTTTTTAATAAATAAAAAATGGGTTATCCGTGGAAAAAAAAATAAAAACAAATAGAAAACTTAAGAAAAATAAAAAAATATAGGAACGAAGGTCGACCTATTGTGTATAATGATGAAAGCTATATTCATTCATCACATACACATAATAAAGGGTGGTCTGATGGCTCAAATGAGATTAGCAGCACCAATATCAAAAGGTCAAAGACTGATAATAGTACATGCGGGAGGAAAAATGGGGTTCATTCCCAATGCAAGTTTAATCTTTAATTCAAAAACCAAATTCGGAGACTGCCACGACGAGATGAATTTTGAAAATTATAAGTAGTTGGAGGAAAAACTAATTCCAAATTTACCCAAAAATTCTGTGGTAGTGATCGACAATGCTCCGTACCACAGTGTACAGGTTGACAAACCACCGAATTCGTTGGCAACGTAAGCAGTAATGAAAAACTGGCTGGAAAAAAAGTTAATTTCAATGTACAAACCCTTAAATAAGAAGTATGTCATTGACGAAATTTTAGAGAATTACAGACATACGGCATTACGATTATCGCTATATAACCCCGATTTGAACCCAATTGAAACAATTTGGGGGACAATGAAAAATCACGTGGCAACAAAAAATGTGGACTTTAAATTAAGTAGTGTAGAGGAAATTTGTAAAAACTGGTTTCTGAATTTCCCTAAAAGTGAATGGGAAAAATACTGTCAACATGCCGAAAAAGACGAATATTTAAAAAATGAATATGATTTAGACGATGTTATAGAAAATATAATTACTAATGTCGGTGGAGATTTTGACGATACTGACGATAGTGATTATAGTGACAATACTGAAGAAGATTAAGATTAATAATTTTTATTGTTATTTACTGAAAATGTAAATTTATGCGTTATTCATGCTACCCGTGTAACAATTATGTTAAAGGGTATTCAATTGACTCGCCGTATTCATGGTGAACGAATTTTATTTAAAAACAAATTAAAGTTGTTTTTAATTTAAAAAAAAAGGCTTTATTTTATATAAAGGCAAATATTTAATTAAATGAAAGTGAATATACAATACATAATTATAATCTTAAATCATAAATTAAAATAACAAACGACAAGTAAAAAGAATATTGAAGCAATGTTTTCAGATAAAATTTCTAGAAAAAAAATTAAAAATAACCTGTAATAAAAGTAGGTAAACTGTACCTTTTTTTAATTGTACATTTTATTACATTTATTTGTACCCTTTGTTGTCTACAATATGAATCACCGTTTATATGTTTACGTCTGATAGTTTGTTATCTTATCCTTTCATCATCATTGCTATTTAATTATTGATATTCAAAGGGACAAATGAATCATAATTTAATAATTGTGTGACTACTAAGTAAATAAAATAGGTATCAGTCATTTTGAACTGTCTATGATTATCTGACTTAGTTTATTAATTTATTATACATGCATTTGATTTGAATTCGTTATAGTTTGAATATTTTTCTTTTTTGTAGGTATGCATCTAGAAACATAAATTTTTAAAAATTGAAGGTATAGGTTTTGGATTCAAAAACTAACCACTTCACTATTTAAAAAAATAAATTTAAATAAAATTATTCTTCAAATAATTTCAAACAGATGTATAATTGGCAGTATATTTTTTTAACTGATAGTACTTATACTCTGTACATATATTATGCTGATACACACTAACACATATACAGATAGGCGTGAGGTTAAAAGCCCACCCGCCAAGTAGAAATGAACAACCTATAAGTATAATAATTATAAAGCATTTGAATAGGACAATAGTTTTGCGTAATGCATGCACATGCTCAAAATGGATTTTGTATTTCCTCGAGAGAAGGAAACATTTACCCGTAATAAAAAGTATTTTCGATACTGACCCAGGTAATGTTATCACCACATCAAATTTCAAAAAAATCTGTTCAATAGTTTTTGCGTAATGTGTGCACATGCTCAAAATGATTTTCTATTTTTCCGTGGGAATGGGACATTTTCCCAGAGTAAAAAGTATCTTAGATGTTGGCCGAGATAGTAAGTTATCATTACACCAAATTTCATTGAAATCCTTCTGGTAATTTTTGCGTGATGCGTGAACAGACAGACAGACAGACAAAAATTTTTAAAATCGCTCTTTTGAGATCTATATCGGTAACTATTTACACATGATGTACGATTCTAGACATCAATGCGTACGGATGTAAATAGAATATAATTAGTTATATAACAACAATTAAAAACAATATTATTTATTATTGCTTATAATTACAAATTAATATAAAAATAGAACTAAACAAACTTTAGTTTTGAATTAAATTGATAATTTTTTTTTGTTTAAATTTTATTTTGAAAATATTGTATTTCATTATTTTATTTTTTCTATAATTTTATTTTTATTTTATTTTATTTTGTTTCTTCCTCTTTTTTATTTTCAAAGAAGAACTAATTTGTTTTTATTTTATTGTTTTTGTCAAATGGACGATAACTCGGGCGGGCAGTCATGTCCGCCCTCACACAATACACAATCCTCCATACAAAAGATGCTGCAACAAATAGTAGATGATGCTGATGTCGAGTACAATATGGATGTTGATTCCGAAAATCGAAAAAGGCGAACCGATCAAAAACTGACCCAAGCTGCTGGTCTGATTTTGAATGAATTACGATCAAAGAAGTCTCGTTCGTCTTCAGTAAATAATCCAAGTGTTTCGGATTCCGACGATTTTATTGAAACAGCTCAAGGAGACCGCAGTACTAAAAATTCATGTAAAGGCAACCTTTTTACAGACAGTAATATAATAGAAAATAGCAATGATAAATCAGAAACAACTAATACCGAAATAAATCTTTATATAGATTGCTTAAATGGCCAATTTTTCGTATTTGTAGAAAGTAAATTGTCAGATAATATTTCTAAAATGCATCCAATGAAAACAGGGAAAATCATACAAGATAATTTTCCTCAGTTAAACAAGTCGGTTATCAAAATAGAAAAATCGGGATATAATCGTATAAAAATTTATTTTAACATAGCTGATGCTGCCAATTTTTTTGCTCGGCATACTATAGATAATTATAAAATATATATCCCAAATTTTGCTACTACTAGAGTAGGCTTAGTAAGGGGGGTCGACAAAACATTGACCGATGAACAAATAACCAGTGGTTTAGAGTCCCGCGTACCAATAAAAAGTATCCAACGAATAAAACGCAAAGACCCAGACCAAGATAACGTTTATGTCCCAACTCAGTCAGTAAAAGTTATATTCCGTGGTCAATTGTTACCTGATCAAGTCTACATCTATAACGTTGTTTGTGATGTAGAACATTTTATTCCAAATGTAACAATGTGTAGTGCTTACGCTTTGGAGACATGGAAAAATACTGCAAGAGAAAAAGTAGGTGTATAAAATGTGGAAGCATCCACGAATCACAAATTTGTATGACTAATGGCCCCGAGTGTTTACATTGTAAAGGTTCTCATAATGCAGGCGCAAAAGAATGTCTGGAATTTAAAAGACAAAATTTAATTAAAATCCATATGGCTCGAGAAAACATATCTTTTGAACAAGCTCGAAATATTGTAGATAAACACACATATGCACAAGTCTCCAGTAATTCTTATCATCGCAAAAACAATAACGATACCACGGAAAATCAAACTAAAAGGTTCACAAAGACCGTGTATCGCACAATTTCGCAACAAGAAAGAGTTCCGTCATATCCTTCAATATTCCATGAACGATTGTAAACCGATTGGGCCTAATCCATACAGACCTCTCAACGAAGAAGAAATGGATTACATATTGAATTCGTTAACAACCTTCATATATGACGTAGTAAAGAACTTAATTGAAAAAATACTCAAAATGTACCAGATATCAGAGCCTCTATACTCAAAATCCTAAGCACTCCGCCTCCTCACATATCAAACCATGAAACATAATCTCCCAAGAAATATATTACAATGGAACTCATGTTCAATAGTAAACAACAAACCTAGTCTGGAAATCTTCTTAACTGCTAATAGTATAGACGCTGCTATCATTAGCGAAATTTGGCTTGACAACACAACTAAATTTTATATAAAAGATTATAACATAGTCAGAAAGGATCGAAACCGCCATGTCGGGGGCACCGCCATCATCATTAGAAAAGAATATAAATATATAGAATTAAACTTTCCAATTTTTAATCATGATTTAGATGTCTGCGGAATTTTATTAGAAAACGGTAATAATGAACCTCTTACTATTTTCTCGATATGTAACCCTCCAAGAGACCCTCTTAATTTAGATGAGTGGAATTATATTCTTTCCCTTTCGCGAGGACAAGTGTTAATTGCAGGTGATTTCAATTGTCGCCACCAGCTGTGGGGTGACAAAATAAATGACCTCGCTAGTAACGTTTTATTCGAAATAATTGATAACCACTCGCTAGTGGTGTTAAATGACGGCTCTCCAACCTGTTTTTATAGTAATTCTGCTAGTGTAATTGATTTAACACTTGTATCTTATACTCTGGCCCCACACTGTCACTGGAATGTAACACAGGATCTTTTAGGATCTGACCACGTTTGTATTTTAATAAACATCATTAGCCATAATAATAAAAGATACAAAAATTGTAATTCCCAAGACTAAATGGAACACAAATTTGTCCGATTGGGATAGTTATAGTACAACGGTGGAAAATACATTAAAAGATATTAGGCCTACAAATGATGATGTTGACAATTTATACGATAATTTTATAGACTGCGTTAAAAATGCATGTAAAGTTAGCATCTCTGAAAAGAAACCGATAACTATCAAAACAAATGTCCCATCTGGGTGGGACAAAGATTGTGACGCCCTTGTTAAAATTCGTAAAAAGTGTTTCTTGATTTACAAGAATAACATGTGAGACGAAAATTATAATGATTTTCTGTATATTCAGAGATATGCCAAAAATATCTTTTTAAACAAAAAACGTTCCAGCTGGAAACTTTTTTGTGACAATCTAGATCCAGAAACACCCTACAAAGAAATATGGAACAATATTAGAAAAATTAGAAATGGAGTCAACCCAACTATCTGTCAAATGACACACAACTTTGACTGGATTGACGAATTTCTACAAAAATTATGCCCCTCTTATGTAAACCAACCAATTATAAGACACCAAAATAATAGAAGAGCTAGGACAGTTCTATGACACAGTAAAACCCCAATTATCCGGACTACTTTTTGACGGTGTTTAGAACCGTGTAGTTTTCTACTGTACCTAGTGTATGGATTGACCTTTGACCCGGCACGTCCCGAGTACATGTATGAAAATTTGTTGTTGACATTTGACCCCAACACGCGCTCATACTGTTGGCCTTGAAATTCCTAAGACATGAGTCATCACGTCAACAACCAAATTAATTCAAGTTAACCCATTATGCGTCATCACAATTTGGATTTGTGTTAATCCATTACTCGCCAGCACTAACGTAGTTTTTGAATGCAAACCTAACGCATGCGCAGACTGAATTTTAGAACATGACGCATGCGCAGACTTAATTTTAGGTCACAAATTGATAGATGGGGTGCACTACCGCGTCAAAAATGTGGGGATACCCTAACTCAGGGGTGGCCCCAAACTTTTGACACGACAGTGTACTTAAATTTTTGGTACACTGCCGTGACAAAGGCAAGCGCGTGTTGGGGTCAAAGGCCAAGGTTTGCACGTACACAAAATAAATACAGTACGCTTCAAAAAGTGATCGGATACCTTTTTGAAGCGTACTGTACTTATTTTGTGTACGCGCAAATCTTGGCCTTTGACCCCAACACGCCCTTGCCTTAATTGCGTCATCTTAAACGAAAGGTACACTACCGCGTCAAAAATGTGAAGTTACCCTAACTCAGGGGGTGGCCCCAAACTTTTGACAGCGTACTGTACTTAAATTTTTCGTACACTGCCATGTCAAAAATGCGGACTCCCCTGACCAAAAAGGTATCCAATCACTTTTTGAAGCGTACTGCACTTATTACGTGCAAACCACGGCCTTTGACCTCAACACGCGCTTGCCTTAATTGCGGCATCTTAAACGAACAAAGAAACCATTTGACTCGGTCGCTAACGATAAATTTTGTGGGTTTACTGTATCGAGCGCTGAACACTGGTTAAGATTATAAAACTAACTTCAGACTCCAGAGTCCAGATTTCAGCCTGTCCAGATTGCACACAAGGGATGCAACTTGAATTATGAGGATTTTCATATGATTCCTGTTATATTCCACAATTTGAATGGTTATGATGCACATTTCGGGATCAAGGATATTGCAACAGCCTTCGAGGGACGTGTCGACTTACTACCAATCAACAAGGAACAATACATAGCATTTACTAAACATGTTGCCGGCAGCGAAATTACATTCAGATTCATCGCCTCTTTCCGATTTATGGCATCAAGTTTGGATAAATTATCTTCATACCTCAACGAGTTCAACATAGTTAAATCGCAGTTTCCGAATACCGACTACGAATTACTTACGCGCAAAGGTGTTTTTCCGTACGACTACATATCAGGCTGGGATAAATTGGAAGAAACATGTTTACCTTCACGGGAGAAATTCTACAATCAACTAAACGACAACGATATCACCGTGGACGACTACACGCACGCACAAAATATTTGGGATACATTCAACATACAGACGTTTGGAGAATATTCAGGTTTATATACGAAAACGGACATACTACTATTCG
Source organism: Brachynemurus nebulosus (assembly GCA_035578155.1). Lineage (NCBI taxonomy): Eukaryota > Metazoa > Arthropoda > Insecta > Neuroptera > Myrmeleontidae > Brachynemurus > Brachynemurus nebulosus. The sequence goes on along the minus strand of JAPWDM010000007.1, from coordinate 4,745,392 downwards.
CAGATGTTTTTGAGAATTTCCGAAATACCTGCATGCGAACACACGGATTGGATCCAGCTCATTACTACACGGCGCCGGGAATTACGTGGGATGCAGCTTTAAAATATACAAAAGTGGAGTTAGAATTGATATCCACTGTGGATCAATTATTATTCATTGAACGTGGTATTCGAGGTGGACTGAGCCAGTGTAGTAACCAATTCTGCAGTAAACGTATAATAATTTATGATTGAACTACTTGCTATTGCCGTAACAGATGATAGACAAGTTCTGTTTCTGTTGTAAATCATCTGTCTATACAGCATCTTTAGTTTAAAACAAAAAAACGCATTTTTAAAATATTGTGACTTGTCACCTTTCTGCAGTTAGCAGTCCATTTGTATTAGGCTATAATAGTATTGTATTTATTCATATTTTATATTACTATAATTTAAACACGTCGTTTAATATAAAAATAATAACAGCATTGAGTTTTGCTAAATTTTTATAGATTAGTGTCTATATTAGAGAATTTACATGTAAAATAAAAATGTTCTATATACCTACTAGAACATTTTGAATGTATATCTACTTTATTATTAACACACATATAATATCATATATGTAACGGGTGTATATTTAGTATTTTTAATGAATGTTTTCTTATACAGGGTGTATCATGAAATATGCTTTTCAATTAGAATAATAAATATCATTAGATTTTTTTTCAATACTTTTATAGGTTAACGAAAAAAACTTCTTGCTGTAAAAAATAGAGGAGTTCAGGGTAATAATTAAATAAAACGCACATTTTTTTTTTAAATTTTATTTATAGAATATGTATACAGAAATTAAATTGCTTAAGTATATTTATTACATAAAATCGACTTATTTTTCGTATAAAAATTTTTTAAAAGAATACAATTTTCTAATGAACAAATTTTATCTGAATGAAGCATACAGCGTCTTGAATAATATTCATCTCGCAGAATCGAAATCTTCGGCATATCAAATATTTTTTCCATATTCAAAATCCACGGTTGGTGTTCGGAGTCATCAAATAAATTTGAAATCCATTTCTTCCTTTCACTGCCCTTGACGTATATGACATCATACTTCCTTAATACAGGTTTCAATATGGTATGAAGTTTCTTGTACGGAATAAATCCATACGACCAAGGTATTCCATACCAATTTCGGCAAAGCCAACGGGCTACTCGTTGATATTTCTTCGGCAACTCGTTGAAATCAAACGGTGCGTCGAATATAAGATGTAATATTTCACCCGAATTTTCTGCAGCGATACCAACTTCTTTAAAATAAAATTGGTTGTTAGCTCCTTGATAGCCTTGTATGCCAAGAAAAGGCATTTTTTACCGCCGCCGTAGAACTGAAATTATTCACACAATCCACAACTTTATACAGAATAATTAAAAGTGGTGGGGATAGTTAGTTAATTTGTGGCACGTATCCGAAAATGGTTACTTATAGCTATTGCTAGTTTACAATCAAATTGCAAACTGTTAATAATATTCAGCACATTTGTGAGTACCATGTTCTTTTCACTTTAAGACCTAGTGATTTAAAGAATGCTAAATTTTCGGGTGAAAAGTGTTGTTGCTTAAATGTTTTACGTTTAATGGTCTTAGGTTTCGAAAACACTTTGCTATGTTGGCTAGCGGTGAACTGCTCTGAATTGTAAATTAACATGGTTCCAAATACAATTGTTTTACCACGAAAGTATAATTTTCAGCGAAAGAGATGTTAACTCTTTGACAACCACCGGTAAATAGACAATATTTTGTGTAAGTTCAACCATTTTATACCCTTTAACCATGAAAATGTGTATGAGCCCTCTAACCATGATAAGGCGTATGAGCTCTTTAACCATGATAAGGTGTATGAGTCGCTCCTGGAGCAAAATGAGTCACTCCGGGAACAAAATGAGTCACCGTGTGTAGTCGTCCACGGTGATATCGTTGTCGTTTAGTTGATTGTAGAATTTCTCCCGTGAAGGTAAACATGTTTCTTCCAATTTATCCCAGCCTGATATGTAGTCGTACGGAAAAACACCTTTGCGCGTAAGTAGTTCGTAGTCGGTATTCGGAAACTGCGATTTAACTATGTTGAACTCGTTGAGGTATGAAGATAATTTATCCAAACTTGATGCTATAAATCGGAAAGAGGCGATGAATCTGAATGTAATTTCGCTGCCGGCAACATGTTTAGTAAATGCTATGTATTGTTCCTTGTTGATTGGTAGTAAGTCGACACGTCCCTCGAAGGCTGTTGCAATATCCTTGATCCCGAAATGTGCATCATAACCACTCAAATTGTGGAATATAACAGGAATCATATGAAAATCCTCATAATTCAAGTTGCATCCCTTGTCTGCAGGTCCATTGTACTCGCCGGTGAAGTGGTTATGGTCACGAACAACAATATCCTCAGGTTTGAATGGTTTCTCGCAAGTGTGGCACCCGGTACTTCGTTGTTTAAGTTGTTGTTGCTCTTCTGGTGTTAGCTTGTTCATTGGTATAATGTTTTCAAATATTGGTTCTAAGATGTTTTCACGTAACGTTGCCAGGTCTTCCGCGAACCATTTTTCGCAATTTGGTCCGCGGTATGATCGATAGTAGCTTAGTTGATTGTTGTAGGAGCAGTGAAAGTAGTAACCGATACTGTATGCACGATGTTGTTGGTACGTTGTTGTGTTTTTCTGATTTCCGTTATCCGTCACAGGTTGTAGGAATGATTCCACGTCGGCGTAAATTATAAATGGAACACGTTTTTTGTTGCTATAATTCTTGAATGATATATATGTATTTGCTTTTCCCTTCTGGCATTATCACCCGACAGTTGTTCATGTTCACGCAGTCTTCTGTATGTTTGATCAGTTTGTCTTCTGTACGAAAGTAATTTAAGTATCGATCGCAGATGTATTTTTTCCCGTCACGTTTTGATAGTTGTCTTGATACAAGTCGCGATAAGTCCTTAATCCAACAGAAATGGTAGCGTAAATCTTGATCGTTGTCGTTGTCCTGTTTTTTGTCCTCATCCTCGTAATACTCGTTCTGGATCATTAGCAGATTTATGTGGTGTTCTTTCTTCTCTCTCGTTAGCGCAGCAGGTACGATTTCAAAATGTCCATTTTGCCTCTTTAGCACAAGCACGTTGATTGATATAGCTGGATTCTGTTTCTCGAATTTGCTTACTTGCTGAATTGTCATTGGAAACTGTACCCCGTCTAAATTTAGCACCGTTGAATTGCCTGGGTAAGAGCTGGTTCGAGCTGGATTTTTATTTGATGTTGCTGGATGAAGTGCTGATACCAATGCTCACGCGAAACAGGCGTCATCCTTGAAGTTTTCAATGTTGATACATGCTTTTTTCTTTTTTATTTCCTACGGTAATTCGATGTAGCTTGATCCACGAAAAGGTGTATACTTGTTGATGTTCACGGCTAGGTTAATTATGGAGGACAATGTCCACCCGCTCCCTGACTCGGCAAATTCGCTCAGTTTTCTTAGAATTGGTTCCTGTACGTGTTCCACGAAGCATTGTTTTAAGTCTGTTCCACGATCTATTATGATATTCGGCGTATTGAAGTGTTTCATGTCGTATCTATCCTCATCACCATCAGTTTTAACAAATAACCCGCAAAACGTTGTATTTACTTTTATCGTTAGATATTGCTTCAGTATATTTTTTATTCGTCGAGTGAACATTGACCTGGCGTCTTCTAAAAAGTCCTTTGGTTCTATGTGCGCTATGTTGGTAATCACTCCCGTTCGTATCCGGCTCGCAAATGCTGATTCAATGTCTGCCCATTGGATTCGGTCCGACTGTTTCCGTTGGTTTCGATTTATACCAACACCTGAAACAATCAATATATCAATTATAAAAAAATCATTAAAAAATTATAAAATTTATATTTAAGAAAAAAACCTTACCATGTTCTTGTAGCGCCTTCATTCTGATATGAAACGCTTTCATTTTTCCCGCACATGACTCGAGTGTTTTCGTTGTCCCAAATTTTCCGCTCCATGTATAGCCTTATTGATTAGTCGTATGTTGGTATTCGTATGTTTCATCCATTTTTCCAGTTCATCATTCCATTCCACCATTCTAGTTGTCACGTTTTTTAATGAAGCCATTGTTATGTTTTAATTAAAAAAAATCTTGATACAAATTCTTGCAACAATAACAATATTAACTGCTTGAATATTGCTGAAGAAGTGATTTGAGGGTGCACGCGAACCTCAATTTATACGATTTTGACTGCTCGAAAAATTCTGAAGGGGAATCACAAAAAATTCTGATTCAGAATTTTTACAAGGCAAATAACCAATACAAGGTCAAATGTCAAACCATAAATTCCAAGAAAATTATTTCGCATTTGAAACCTAATAAAAGAATTGCTGACTAATCTTAAATAAACATTTTTAAAATTAAAACTTATATAAATAAACAAATTAAAAAAACCCCCGATTATTATCAGGTCATAAATTAAAAATTCCGAGAAAATTATTTCGTATTTGAGATCAAACAAAGAAATTTGCAAGTTGTCAAAATCTTAAATTAACCCTTTTAAACAAACCATATGGTAAAATTTTTTTGCCTCAAAATACCGGCCTTATTACTGCCAAGTGATAAGTACAATAGATAAGGCTACAAAAAAAGAAAAAGAAAAAAAATTAAAGATCCCAACATTAAAAAAGTGAACCCTAGGAATTTATAAAAAATAAATTATACTAAACTATGTTGATAAAATTGAACATTATTTAGAATTATACCGTATTGTCATAGATGGCGGCACCTGTACCAGCGGATATGTACATATGACAGCATTTTGAGCCGCCATATTGCAGGACGAGTTAACTCGTCTTAATCATTTAAAGAGTTAAAACATGTCTTATATAAACAAATTAAAAAGTTCCCCGAGTATGTGTCAGCGAAATCTTAAATAAACACATACCTATATTAATGATTTATGATTACATTAATGTAAATAAATTTATTTTTAATTCCTGGAACAAACAAGTTGTGACTTGCTTTTAAATAAAAGTCCCCTCCGACTATGATTCAAACATATCATTAAATTACATCATCATAAATAGTTAGCTAAAAAAATCTTAAATAAACAAACTCAAACTGTATAAAAGTCACGAGTTTTTTTACTAAATAAACAACTTAATCTTATAAAGTGCTGTCTCATATACAAAAAAAAATCCCGTGAGGTACAGTTGACACCCAAATTTTCAGAAGTACAGTAGCGGTCTGAAATCTGGACTCTGGAGTCTGAAGTTAGTTTTATAATCTTAACCAGTGTTCAGCGCTCGATACAGTGCACCCACAAAATTTATCGGTAGCGACCGAGTCAAATGGTTTCTTTGTTCGTTTAAGATGCCGCAATTAAGGCAAGCGCGTGTTGAGGTCAAAGCCCGTGGTTTGCACGTAATAAGTGCAGTACGCTTCAAGAAGTGATTGGATACTTTTTGGTCAGGGGAGTCCGCATTTTTGACATGGCAGTGTACCAAAAATTTAAGTACAGTACGCTGTCAAAAGTTTGGGGCCACCCACTGAGTTAGGGTAACCTCACATTTTTGACGCGGTAGTGTACCTTTCGTTTAAGATCACGCAATTAAGGCAAGCGCGTGTTGGGGTCAAGGGCCAAGGTTTGCGCGTACACAAAATAAGTACAGTACGCTTCAAAAAGTGATCGGATACCTTTTTGGTCAGGAGGCCCGCACTTTTCACACGGCAGTGTACCAAAAATTTAAGTACACTGCCGTGTCAAAAGTTTGGGGACACCCCCGAGTTAGGGTGTCCCCACATTTTTGACGCGGTAGTGTACCCCATCTATCAATTTGTGACCTAAAATTCAGTCTGCGCATGCGTCATGTTCTAAAGTTCAGTCTGCGCATGCGTTAGGTTTGCATTCAAAAACTACGCTAGTGCTGGCGAGTAATGGATTAACACAAATCCAAATTGTGATGACGCATAATGGGTTAACTTGAATTAATTGGGTTGTTGACGTGATGACTCATGTCTTAGGAGTTTCAAGGCCAACAGTATGAGCGCGTGTTGGGGTCAAATGTCAACAACAAATTTTCATACATGTACTTGGGACGTGCCGGGTCAAAGATCAATCTATACACTAGGTACAGTAGGAAACTACACGGTTCTAAACACCGTCAAAAAGTAGTCCGGATAATTGGGGTTTTACTGTGTCATAGAACTGTCCTAGCTCTTCTATTATTTTGGTGTCTTATAATTGGTTGGTTTACATAAGAGGGGCATAATTTTTGTAAAAATTCGTCAATCCAGTCAAAGTTGTGTGTCATTTGACAGATAGTTGGGTTGACTCCATTTCTAATTTTTCTAATATTGTTCCATATTTCTTGGTAGGGTGTTTCTGGATTTAGATTGTCACAAAAAAGGTTCCAGCTGGACCGTTTTTTGTTTTAAAAGATATTTTTGGCATATCTCTAAATATACAGAAAATCATTATAATTTTCGTCTCACATGTTATTCTTGTAAATCAAGAAACACTTTTTACGAATTTTAACAAGGGCGTACAATCTTTGTCCCACCCAGATGGGACATTTGTTTTGATAGTTATCGGTTTCTTTTCAGGGATGCTAACTTTATAAGCATATCGAAACCTAAAACGTCCCTGACAGTGTTCACTAGATCCTGTCGAAACTTCATTGGCAATGTAAGAATTGGACCTTTTATATTTGAATCTAAAGATCATGTTAAATATCTGGGAGTCAATCTGCATAAAAAATTAAACTGGAGACCTCATTTAGAACAGGTAATTTCAAGATGCGAGCAAAGTCTTAACATCTTGCGTGCAATTTGCTCTGTATCCTGGGGTGCTCATCCGTGTACACTACTAAATATATATAAAGCTATTATTAGACCACACCTAGATTATTGTTGTATCAACTGTGCAAACTTACCAAAGGTGTTGACGACTAAACTAGATAGGGTTCAGTACAAAGCCATAGTAATATCTTTAGGTGCTATGAAAATTACTCCGACTCACTGCTTATTAACCGAAGCAGCAGAACCACCTTTACATTTAAGGAGAGAATTCATAGCCCAAAAATACGTATTAAAATTGCCACAAGATGATCATAGAATACTACTTAACAATTACTCAATACTATTAAATCAATGCAAATCTAATATAAGATACTGGGTCCACAAAAGAACCCCTTTGGTTGCCGCTGCTTTAGAGACAGTAAGTAATATCCGAGAGTATTGTACTAAACAAATCTTGCATAAATCAACCTGCAAAACTTGAATTACTGAGCCATGTATCATTCCGGAATTGAGATATTCGGAAGTTCCACAATATAATAAAATCCTCATATGCAATGTAATGGAAGATTTTGAAATACAACACAGTATCTACACGGATGGCTCCAAAACAGAGACCGGCGTAGGCTGTGCATTCTATCATATGAAGCACAATCCTTCAGAAATTTTCACACTTCCAAAAGAAAGTTCCATTTATTCCGTTGAAATCTTTGCCATCATAAAAGCTTTACAATACTCTTTTCAAAAAAAATTAAATAATGTCGTCATTTGTACTGACTCAATGTCATTCACCAAGAAAATATCTCTAATATTAAAATCAAAATGAATGAAAATCCACTGATCTATAAATTTTTATCTCTGGTAAACGACTTCGAAGCTACTTTTGGAAAGATTGCATTTCTCTGGGTAAAAGCACATATAGGAATCACTCCTAACGAAAAAGCGGACAATTTAGCTAAGGAAGCAGCATCTCTTCCAATCGTGCCACAAGAAAACCAGATCCCATTTTTAGATTACGTAGCTGTAGCAAAATGTGAAATCGTACATAAATGGAATATCGATTTCATAAATAACAGTCGTACAAAAGGGAAATTCTATTTTAAAATTCAAAAACAAGTATCATTAGTTCCCTGGTTAAAAACTAATGATAACTGTACAAGGAAATTAATAACCACCATCTCCCGATTAAAATTCAATCATTGCTGTACTCGACAACACTTATACAGAATAAAAGTTGTCGACTCACCCGAATGTGATTGTAAAGTTATACAGGATACTAACCATATATTTTTAATTGCCCTAATAAACATATATATATATATATATATATATATATATATATATATATATATATATATATATATATATATTAGTGAATTCATTAATGATTTAATAGTTTCTGGTAATTAACTACCCACAAATATAGAAGCTTTACTAGTCGCTAATAAGCCTATTGTCTGTAAAGCAATCCTAAAACATATACAAATTGCTAAAATACAAATATAATATAAAAATTAAAAATTAAAAATAAAATAAAATAAAATAAAAAATAAAATAAAATAAAAAATAAAATAAAAAAAATAAATAAAATAAAATAAAATAAAATAAAATAAAAAATAAAAATAAAAATAAAAAATTTTACTTGCTGAAAGTTACCCATCTCTTTCTGCACTGTTCATTAAAACTTAAATCGTACGAACGAGTACATATCTTTTGTTCAAATTAGTTATTAAGATGATTAAATGTAAGTTATTTTCCTTTTGTGTTACTCCCTATAAAATACCTATGAACCGTGGGACTACTGTGCGTCTGCATTCCTGCTCTGATATCCCCGGAGCAACATCCAATTCCCTTCTGATCCTTGTGGTGCCATTAGGGTAATTTTATAACTATTTTAATATTATAACTATAAATGGCTGTATAATTCTATTTGAAGTCAATAAAGCTTTTAAGTAAAAAAAAACTATTTACAGTACCAGTACATTTTCAAAAAATATTCCCCGTACAGAAACGGTCTCGTTACAGTTTTATTATATGCACTTATAGATTAAGGTCGCTTAAATTATATTAATAATTGTATTGATTTTAATTTAAAAATTTTTCTCTATTTATATAATTTTTAATAAAAATATTTTTATTAATACTCAGTTTTCAGTATTTAGCAAAGACGAAAATCTTATGGATCACCGGATGTCAAATGTATAGTATACAAACTGTTATCTTTAAATGCGTTGTTAAAAACAAAATAAAAATTCGCAATTAATTCAAAAGTGCATAGGATTATTCTTGGACGCCATGCCCTGCGGTGTATCTCGCACGCCCCCTGTGTAACCTATTGTTAGAAAAAGAATGTTAGTTATCAAATTTACAGTGGTAATCTACGTTAAGTTGCGATATTAAGTGTCAAAATGCATTTTACATTATTTTATGCATTTATTCCCATAGAATTTCAATAAAATAAATAGCTACGTCCCATAGCGTTTTTAATACTCAATATTCATCACATTTTGCTCTCTGTAAGAAAAACGTTCATTTTCTCGCAATTAGCGGAGAAAATTAACATTTTCCAACCTATTCTTACATTTACATAATCTATAATTACTGTTTAATATTATGGACACAATCATAACAATGTTAATAAAATTCTTTTCTTTTTTTTCAAGAAGACATTCTGTTAGTTATAGAAATCTTGCATTTAAAAATTTGTAACTGATCATCACATTAATTAGTTTTAATTGGATTTTAAGTGACAAAATATTTAATTTTCTTAAGTGATGTACTAATCATATGGTATCCTAAGTTTTATTATGGTCTATCTACACTGGCAAGTTTTACTCTACCAAGTCGCTCTCTGAGAGCACTTGCGTGCTGTGTACACGTTACCATAGAGCACTTGCTGCAAGTTTTGGCTCTCTTTGCAAGTACTCTATGCTTGCATGGACTTGCTAGTGTACACGTACGACTTGGGAGAGTGACTTGCGAGAAGTCAGATTTGAAATTTTTTCTGCAATTTTTTAGGTAAATATGTATTTATTTATGGACATAGGAAATAATACAATAGACAAAGCAATAAACCAATAAAAATAGACAAAAGGAGATATTTGGGTTTACGACACTTGCAATAAAAATTATTTCGTGTCAGAACATCGCCAATAAGTACGTACATAAAACGACTTGCAAAAAAATATCAAAATTTAGTGAATTGGCAGTTGCCTATATGAATTGAGTAGAAAAACTTGCACAAGTCGAGTCTAAATAGTTTAGAAAAGTTGTTTGCAAATTTTTACAAACATACATATTTTATATACATGTATACAACTGTTTTGTGAGAGTATGTGTTTTGTACCTACAAATAATACCTTTTTATTTATTTATTCAATATATTTACAATAGCATCATAAAATATAAATGGAGATATATTTATTGTGAGGAGTAATTTCCAGTTTGAAAATTAATAATAACAAATTCATTAATATTTTTTATTTTTTTATTCAATGCTTGTGCAACAACAGTCCAAAAAAAGTAAATAGTGATAAATTTATTTTAAGAAAATTTATGATTATATGAAAAGACAGAATAATAGTTTAAAGCTCTTTTTTGTGTGATTTTGTCTCCCCGTTTCAATGATCATGACAGTGGCTGTAATAGCTGAATTTCATTCTGAAAATTCGCTAAAACTACGTGCGCTCCACTTTGAAAAACATTGGCCTAAATCATTGGTTCCTAATCTTTTCAATACTGTAAAACACTTTTCTAATCAAGAAATATACGTGGAATTAAAATTTTTATTTCTTTTAATTTAACCAGCTGGAATTACTAATTTAATAGCACATAATATTATTGGAATTTACTGTTATTGGAAAGTCAGGTAAATAAATTAATAATCATTTAATATGATATTTGTGATGAAAAATGAAAAAATTTATTGATATTTGTAATATTCAAATCCATTCTGTCAGTGTTAACAAAGCAATGATGCCATAAATTATAAAAGTAGGTAAATTTGAGAAAAAGTACTATTTGCCCAGTAAAATAAAGACATTTATTATTAAAGAATACTTGCTGACTATAGGGTCATTTCGCCGGTTTGCCGTCTAGGTTTAGTATTCGTTCATTTTACTGTACTGTTTCAAACAAATAGCATAGAATAGTTATATAAAAACAGATAACCGAGCATATTTGAATTTATTAGAAAATTATTATAATTATTATCAAAATACTTATTTGACAAAGTTATGTTTCTAAACAAAGTTCCCAAATCAATAAGAAGGTCTAAGAAGGAAGATAAGAGAGCCTAAATGAATATAAACATTTGCTTTTATTAAAATTAATTTCTTTATAACAATTATTCTTATCATAAATCGTGGTCGAAAACTAGCCTACATGTGAACAACAACTAATTGTTTTGGACGAAAACTAGCGAAATCCGTATATTTATCATTATTATTTTTTTTATATAAAAACAATGAACGTAATTAGTTCATTTTATTTACCCTTAAAATACAAAATATAAGTAATAAATAAAAATATAATTCATTAACATTGAATTAATAGAACATGTTATTTTTACTATGTCACAAACCTATGAACTCCGCTAATTGGACGAAAACCGGTGAAATGACCCTATGTACAAAACTTGCAAATAAAAAATAATTTATGTGTACACGTTGTCGCAAGTCCTCACATAGAGCGACTTCTGAGAGTAACTTGCGAAAGAAAACTTGCAAAAAGTATGAAATACGTGTACACGTCTGTGCAAGTAGTGTCTGCAAAAACTTCCGCAAGTGACTTGCCAGTGTAGAATGACCATTACGTCTTATTTTGTTTTTATGTATAAAATTAGTAGCCGTTAACATTACTTAATCAATTAGTTGACTAATTTCAATACTTATTCCAATATTTTACTGTAATAAGTAAGATTGATTTAATAGAATCTTTATTGTTATCTGTGATTAAGGAAAAATTTTTTTTCAATTCCGGGACTAAAAGACATGATTGAGTCCCTCATAACAGAGAGTAGAGTGCCACTTTTAGTCCCAAGGGACTCAAAAATTATTTTGCTCCCGCTTTTAAGCCAATCAGCAAGCGGAATTTATTAATTCAATTATTATCTAAATAGCGTTGCCAGGCAATTAATTATTATTTATAAATTAATTTAATCTTATTATGTAGACAAAGGACAATAAAACAGATATATGTATCTCTTGACGAAATTTTATTTAGAATTAATGTTTACATTTATATTTATATTACTGCAACTCGATATTTTAAATAAATGATTATTTAAACTGGAAGATTCATTTCCATTAAGGTTTAATTCAGAAGTCGATTTCACATCCTTGTGTCCGAAAATTTGGTCAGCTGTATCTTTTTTATTATTAATTGAATTTTCAACATAGCCTTCTGCCACTATCGAAGATTTCCACCCCCATGTCGTTTGACAGTGTGAATGTTTGCCCCCGAATCTACTACTAATATAGATGTAGATGTACACCAGAAACAATGACCAGTGTATGAGGATGTACTCTCCAGCTTTAAAAACGTGGCTACATTTTGAGGCAGTTTGGCAAATGTGTTTTTGTCAACAGGTTGAACAGAACATTTGTTATTTTTGTAATTGACAAAAAATCTAAAATGATTGGTCTCATTTTTTCTTAATGCCATATATTTTTTGCAAATTTCGACAAATTTGATTTCATTTCCAGCGGAGTTTTTAATAATGAATATTCTATCAATATTGGTTTTAGTATTTTTTATATTAACTAAAATAGAAGAGCCCATGTCAGCTACATCGTTGGTTGATTTTACCAATAATTCATATCCTCGCTTCAGCCACACCAAAAATTAGTGCAACCTAAAAGTGGTTTGTTGTAGGTAAACATTTTTGTAAACACATAAATGCTTTTGTTGGTTGCTTACTTTCGTTATTAAATATTTGTCATCCGGAGCTTTTGTCCAAAATTTTTCCACTTGTTTTTTAGAAAGTATTTTAGATTTTTTGGGTATATAACCATATTTTTTCTTTTCAAAAAAGATATGAGTTTATGATATTTACTTATATCTATATTGTGTTTTATATTTATTACTGCTTTTAACATTGAGTAACGTGGCCACAGCGTGGATGCACTCACTAACAATACATCTTCGTTATAATAATTCTCCAATTTTCTTTCACTGCATCATGTAATAAATATTTTATATTGCTCTTCATATATTTTTTTTGATTTTTTTTGGTAGCAGTTCTTCTACAATTTTATTAGCAACTTTTTCTGTTATTAGGTATTTTAAAATTTTAAGTTAAAATAAGGTATCTGAAAAATAAAATTTTAGGAAATTGTAAAATCAAAACATATAAAATCCAGTTAACAAAATTTATTTAACAAATATTAATTTTTGATATTTTACAAATTGATAATTCACTAAATATAAAACAATATTTTTATATTTACGATAGTGCGACTAGCTCTGAGTGGTACAATTTGCAAAATTATATGATCTCAAGGGTCGATTTTTGAAGAAGAAAGTTTTCAGACAGTAATTTACATAAGCATAATTTTACAAAAGAAGGAAGAATAAAGTGAATTACAAAAGCAATAGAAATTAGATTAACCTTTTATGACAGTCCGCAAAATCAAGATAAATTACGTAAGATAAATTGTGCAAAAAGGCAAGACAAGATAATTAAACGAATATTTACCGATTGGCACAGAAGGAAAATAAGATAAACGATTAGTAGCAAGAAGTCATTTACACAAAGATAGAAATAAGAGAAGTTAAATTTAAATGTAAAAAAAAATTAAGAATAATTTAAACAAGAACGTAATGAATGACTTCTGCCAGTAAATTAATTAGTTAATAGATAGATACTAGGCAGTTACATAAATTAAAGAAAAACTACATAACTACAAATAAATAAAATCAATATGTTAATCGTGCTGAGAAAATTAGTATAAGCGAGAAGAAAATATAGTTTTTTAAATCGCTAAATACAAAGTTAATTATTTGTACTAAGAGAGATTTATCAAACACTGAATACTGGAAGATTGGATACACGTGGCGGAAAAGAGGTTAGAATTTACTTAACTCAAGTACATTTGATGAAAATCCGGTGTGTAGCAAATCGGGCTCCAGTATGCCAGCAGTAAAACATCTATGAAACATAAACCGATACAATTCCCAAGCTGTTCAGATGAAAATCCAGTTCAAAATTACAGATGAAATTTTGAGTGTAGTGGGCACACACATGTTCCGCATCAGAAATTTCTGTCCATAAGTTCCAAAAGAATTTCAATAATATTCAGCACGTGCATACCATTTTACAGTATTTTCAGACACAAATTAAAATACGATTTCAAATTAAATTAATGAAATAAAATAAAACCTGTACAAACAATAAATAATTCAAGTGTACAATTTAAAAAAAAAATGATAACGAGCCTTGGAGGTTATGGATTTAAAATTGTTGAATAATTAAACCAAATTCATAACCAACAAGGCCAAATTTAAGCACAGCAATAATATAAATATTTCATTTACCTGTACGTCAAAAGAACCAGATTAATTAAAGCATTGAAAAAGAAAGTACCCTCCGCCAGCACATCCTTATATACCAATGAATTAGCGGTAAAATAAGTGACAGAGGTGGTGGTCAGCATTGCCAACTCTTAACGATTAATGCCACTTAATAATGGCATTAATAACAATTAATGCCACTGAGTATCGTGAATATGCACATACAGCGTGTTCAACTACACTGTGTGACCAATTCATTGACATTATGTAATTCTCACAAAAAAATTTTTTTTTTAAATTTAGAAAATAAGAATTAATAAATTTTTTTTTTTTTTACTTAAATTCGCTACAGAATGTAACACTATATAAAATTGATCGAAATTATCCATCTTTTTTTCTATTTTTTAAAAATTTAAATCAGATAGTAATAATATGAAGTTTTACATGCAAATTTCTAATACAAATGGCGTTAGTAAATAAGTTTTGTTGACAAAGGTTGCTACGCAGTTTAAATATTTTATACGTATAATATGGTTCATTTCTTCATAGTATACTTGATTCATATTTTATCTTATAGTTTAAACGATGTTTTAAAATTTTTTTTATTTTTATTTGATATTTATAATTTTAAATAATCCGGAATTGCAAAAATAGTATATACTCCACGGGACTAGTGTTTATTTTGATTCCTCGTGTGAGTTATTGCCCTCGGGCCTTACAGGCCCTCTGCCAAACAAACTTCACACTCGGGATTAAAACTCACACTTTAGTCCCTTGGTGTATAACATACTATTTTCTAGTCATTTCGGCAATATTGGAATAAGCATTGTTCTTAGCACTATCCCACGATATCGTAAATAATAAGATATGCTCACGCGCAGGTGTGTTGTTATTTCTTTCTATCATTATTACGTCATGCGTGGCAAAAAAATTCAGACAGTCTGTTAGTAGGTAAGCTGAGTCGTTACGGGGGCACACTGCGCGTCAAAAGTATAGACCCCCATAATGGGTGTCCGAATAATTTTGTGTCGTACTGTACTTGTGTTATCAGACTTCCGGAGGCTAATTGGTCTGTATAGTTATTATCAGCGTGCGATAAGCCGTTGTTGTTTGTTGAGTCAGTTAATTGGTCTGTGTGTGATAAACCGTTGTTGTTTGATTGAGTTAATTGGTTTGTGTGTGGATTTTTTATGTTCATTAAAGTTAATTGGCTAGTTTTTTAAACGTTGCGCGCTCATTAAAGTTAATTGGTGCTGATAAGACACTCCGGACTTCGGAAATGTGATATCATAAATATTTTTTAGAACCCAATTAAGTTAATTGGCTAGTTTTTGAACGTTGCGCGCTCATTAAAGTTAATTGGCGCTGATAAGACATTCCGGACTTCGGAATTGTGATATGATAAATATTTTTTTCTGAAACCCCCACCAAATTTCGCGAGTGTATAAAAGCTGTGAGTAAAAAATTCGAGAGCACAGCAAGCGTTGAGCAAGCAGTGAGATTTAGTTCAACAATGGAAAAATATCAACAACTTAGAACGAGCTACAAGAGTTTAATTAAAGCTAGTGAGCTTAAAGAGGGTGAAAAATATAAAATTTGTGGTTTTCGACGTGTGAAGACCAAGTTTGGTGAGCGGATTGTTGTGGAATTAGAAACGCATTCATTATTGTTCTTACCAGCCCGATTCAATCGATTAACCGACGATGACTTAAAGGAAATTCAAGAACAGAAATTTGCAATCACTAGTCGCGGTAAGATTGGTGTAAATTCTTTCGACATTGATTTGGTTTCCAACGAATAGAGTACTCGCAACAACAACAGTCATGGACTCCCAGCAACAAACACAACAGCAGTCAGATGAGGGTTACATATCTGAAACATGTTATAATCCAACATGTGATGGAGTTAACCATGAATGGATCGATTTCAGTCAGCCAACTTATTCAACTAATTTCTATTGCGACGCACAACCATCAACCGATTTACTTCTAGAGAAATTAAATACGTTGGGTGCTGGAGTTCAGAGGATGAGAAAACCGTTCAGGAACCTATCAACTTTAACGCCAGGTGTACCACTCAAAATTCTAAATGCTAGGAGGATGAAACATGGGTCAGCTATTATCGTTGAATTTGAATCATTTAAAATATATTTACCTAAACGTTTTACTAATAATTTAAATGAGTTAGAAATTAACAAACTCTGTAAATATTATCTAATTTATAAGAATCAGAAATGTATTGAATTTGTAACGTAAAAAAGATATCTATAATAATAAATGATAAAAAAACATACATTGTCTGTGCGTAATTATTTTTATCACCCTTAACAAATTAATATATAAAACATCCCTCACATATTATGATAGCGGCAAAAGTTTATAAAAAATGTTAATATAGCGAGAGATATCAGTTAGTTTTAAGTAATTATAACATCAAAGGAAAAAACTGATTAGTTAACCATCGTTAAAAGATAAGCTCTAAAATCATATGTCGCTTGCGATTGTTTATTAAAAATTCATTCATTCATAAAATAGCGTTCTAAAAGAGCAGTTGGAGAATGGAGGCCGCTAATTATAAACAAGTTGGGATTTGGTGGAATTGTCCATTTAACACAAGTCACCAAGTTTTAAAAGAGCGCTCATGGCGACACTATTACAAATGCAGAAAGACCTTTTAGAGAAACATCCGGTATGTAAAAAATTAAAAAATTTATAATTTCTTTACCTTATTGATTTGTGTTTTCTTTTTTTTATGTTTAGAATCGAAAGCCACCTGAATACGCAGAGAATTATACAACATATTTCTTAGGTATTCTATTTATATATAAAAATTATTGTATTTTTTTATATTAAAAAATTATTTTTTTTTTGTATGTGTTTATAGGAGCAAATTTTATACCACAATTTCGACCCGGCTAACTGAATAAAATTTTTATATATGAAAATATTGTTTTTTTTTTTCTTTAAACACCCAATCCCTAAACAACCATTAAATTTTCAGAAAGTATGTTGTGATATCTCACAAAAATTAAAATAAAAAGTGATATAAACAATTTTGTGTGTAAAAAAATAAACCAATAAAAGTGAAATAAATAATTTTGTGTAAAATTCATATGCAATTAAATAATAATAATAATAATAATAATAATAATAATAATAATAATAATAATAATAATAATAATAATAATAATAATAATAATAACAATAATAATAATAATAATAAACGCCCTGTGGGTGGGGGCTTCACTTTGCAGAATTTGCCCACAGTAAGTCCTGCTTGTCGTAAAAGGCGACTAAAAGGACAACCCATTAGGATGGAGAGAAATAGAAAAAAAAAGCCTCGGAAAAATGCCGCTGCCGGTGGAGCGACCGGGCGCATCACGGTCACCACTGAATGTGACAGCTTAGATCGCGGTGACGACAGGCTGGGTTCTAGGCAGCCACCTGTCAGCTGTAACAACACCTTCAGCCAAAATGCTACTGCCCTACTTACGGAGCCCCCAACACCTTTGGCTCAGCCGACTTTAAGTGTTTCCTCGGAGCATCCTTTGGGGACCACTAAAGCTGGTAAGAAGCGTGTGCGTATGCAATGGACAGATGAACTGAATGAATTCATCGTACGCACATACTTCAAAGTCACTAGACTTGAAACGGACAAAACTGGTTACCGTACAAAATTACATCAAGAGTTCGCGCACAGCTACCCTCACCTAAGTCACGTTACTGAACAGAGACTGGCAGACCAAAAACGTGTCATAATAATAATAATAATAATAATAATAATAATAATAATAATAATAATAATAATAATAATAATAATGGTGGTGAGGACACCTATAGCAGCTGCCTTTGGCACCCGTGAGGGATATTTATCCCCCATTGGTGTCAAGGAGGCTAAGGGTCCCAGGGGTAGTTTATGCGCAATACAGTAATCTTCGGATTCCATTAGCCTCTGACTACCCAAGATCGGCACCGTTCCTTCTCGAGGTACCACCGTTTTCACAAAAGATGCCGAATCTAGAGGAGAAATCCTCGATCGTTCATTTTTTAACCTTCGTTTTTATTTCTTTTCGTTTTTACTGTTTTTGTTTTCGTTATTTTTATTTCTTTTTGTTTCAGGTTTTCTTGTATTTTTGTTTCCTTTTTTGTTTTTGGTTTTGTTTTGTTTTCGTTCTTCTTTGTTGTCCCAACTTCAAGTCATCTTCGGGACCCACACTAGCTCGTGTGTGGCTTAGCGGCGTTGCCTGGAAAAGGGGATCCTGGTGACTGAGGGAAGCCGTTACTTGCGAGTTCGGCGGAACAACACGTCATTTCGGCCCTGGCTTCAGGCATAGACCGTGGCTGCGGTTATGCACCGGCCGCAGTAAATTCGAGCGCCCCGGGGTCGTGCGTGTCACTGGGGCAATGGGCTTTGTCCCTAGGGCCCCTCATTCCCGTATCCCTGGCGTGGGAGTCCCACGTCCCTTATGAGGCTCCGTGGAGGGTGGGGGTTTATTTGTGTTACGTTTTATGGGAGATACAAACTTAAATGCAAAGGGCGAGTCCGGGCCCTCCAAACCGGACGCGAACCCAGCTCCACCAACAACACCTGGTGTGAGCAGTAGTAGCACGGAAGCGTCCAACAAACCTGCTACTACCTCCGCTGTAACCCCATCGCATGCCGGTGGCCCGGTTACGGAGAAAGCCACGGGGGGTAACCCTCCTCCCTCAAAAAAGCAAACAAAAGGGAAATATCGTGGGCGTCCAATGACCTTGGACACCCCAAGATTGGAAGCTAATTTTATTAAATTTTTGATTTCAAAGCCGACAGAAGCGGACTTCAGTAAGATAAGTCCCTTCTTGTTGGCTAAACTAGTTCGTGAGTATATAGGGCAGGTTAAGGATGCCAAACTGTCGGGCAAAGGGTTGCTCGTGGAGGCATTCTCTCCGGCACAGAGCGAAAGAATCCAAAAACTGAAGACCTTAGGTGAGTACGCGGTGGAGGTGACACCCCATGGGGTATTAAATTACTCAAGAGGTGTCATTATGCACCCATCTTTAGCGTACTGTACCCTCGACGAGATCGTGTCGGAGATGTCTCCACAGGGGGTTATAGAAGCTAAAAGGCTGAAATTCAACAGGGGGAATAAACATCCCGAATCCCCCCTGATACTACTTACCTTTAACAAAACTACTCTACCAAGGGAAGTAGTAATCGGCCTATTTAATAAAGTGGACGTGCGTCCGTACATACCAGCACCGATGAGGTGTTACAAATGCCAAAGGTACGGCCACGTCTCACAACGATGTACAATTGAGCAACAGATCTGCGTGTGTGGTCGGCCGTTACATGAAGGACGGCCATGTGACGAGCCTATCAAGTGCATCAACTGCGGGGGCAATCACTCGGCTAAGTCGAGGAATTGCCCTATCTTCAAGCAGGAATCAGCCATCCAGGAGCTGAGAGCTCTGGAAAGACTAACTTATCCAGAAGCGAGACGGAAACTTCTTGGCAATACGCCCCGTCGCTCCGCTCTGGATGGCTATGCACGCGCTGTTGCAGCCCCCGCCCCAGCAGCGGCTGAAAAAACAAATGAAATTAAAGAGATCAAGGAAGCCATGAGACAGATGCAAGTAAATATGCAAAAAATGCAAGAGTGTCTCATGCGCTCTGTGGGTGTAGCTGGCCCTACTCCCACACCAGCCGCAGTGCCAGCCAAGAGGGTGCTGACAACCACCCCTCAGGGACCTATTGTGAGAACTGTGACGTCTTCTCCAAAGAAGTCACCGAAGAAATCATCGTCAGGCAGAAGACGTCACAGCGAGGGGGAGAAGGAGGTGGCCCAACAACGGTCCCCGAAAAAGGGACCAACCACCTCCACCTCGGAGGCAGAGTCAATGCTGCCTCCACAAACGACGGCTCCGCTGCTCCAGCGGCAAAAGGCGCCGTCCCGACCGGGCACACCTACCCGCTCGGTCTCCCCCCTCCCGAGTCGCTCAATACCAACACCAGTGAGCGACTCGGATATGTCGACCGCGTCGGTGCAGACGGGGGTTAAACGCCCTACCACCGACGCGTACACCAATACCTCGGCAACGGATTCTGATAACTCCGACGCCGAGGTACAAGTTGTCAAACGCAAAAAAGGCTGGCCCAAGGGGAAACCTAGGAAGTAGCCACACTTCCTAGGGAGCAACCCAAGTAGTAACAGAAATGGCTATCGTACAGTGGAACTGTAATGGTGTTAAGCACCATTACTGTGAATTGCAGATGCTTCTGGCTGAGCACACGCCTATGTGCGTGTGCCTCCAAGAAACACATTTACGGCCGGCGGAACAATTTACCATCAAATACCATAAAATCCGCCGGCACGACGTACAGCCAGACATCAGGGCGAGGGGGGGTGTTGCCATCATCATCAAAGATGGCGTTCCATTTCGGGACCACCCGTTAAACACCCCCCTACAAGCTATTGCAATACAATTTTTAAAACCGCCCCAGTTCACACTATGCTCGGTCTACCTACCAGATTTCGACTGGAACGTCGAAGATTTGACCGAGCTTACATTGCAGTTACCACGTCCATTTTTGTTACTAGGAGATTTTAATGCTCACAGCCCCATGTGGGGCTGTAGCACAAGAGACGCCCGTGGAAGACTCATAGAACGGTTTCTAGATGAGTCTGAAGCGGTCTTGTTGAATACCGGTCAAGGTACTTTCATTAACGCAAGAACCGGTGAGCTGTCGGCTATCGACTTATCACTCGGCTCACCGGTCATGGCACACCGTTATGAATGGACGCCGGCGTCTGATTCATACGGTAGTGACCATATTCCAATCATACTGAACAGTATTACGCCGATGACTCCACATTCGTCTTCGCCGAGATGGCGTCTTCGTCAAGCTGACTGGGACATGTACGTCGATTCATTCCATACACCCGAGCTGACTGGAGACGTAGAAGATGATGTGGAGCAAATGTCCTCCAGTGTCATTGAAGCAGCACATAAGAGTATACCGAAGTCGTCCAGCATTCCACCCAAACGTCACGTACCATGGTGGAATGAAGTCGTGAGTGTAGCAGTTGCAGAGAAAAAGCGGGCGTACAACGAACTCAGACGTCGCCCCACGCAGGAAAATGTGATAGCCTACAAGCGCGCGCAAGCACGCTGTAAACGCACTATAAAAGAACAAAAGAGGCTATCATGGGAACAATATGTTTCGGCCATTAATACCTCCACTTCAACTTCAGAGGTATGGAGAAGAGTGAGGGCCATTACTGGGAAATCTTCCCGTTCACCTATGCCCTCCCTTCTCGTCGTCGACAGTCGGAACATCACTGAACGCGCGGAAATAGCTAATTGCTTAGCTAAGCACTTTGAGCGCGTCAGTGGCTCTCAGAATTATGACCCGGACTTCCTGCGGATCAAGATCGAACACGAACAAAATGATCTTGATTTTTTCTCAGATGAATCCCTCCAGTATAACCAACCGTTTTCTATGCAAGAATTACTGGAGGCGCTTCGGGGATCTGGGGACACCTCCCCTGGACCTGATGAGATCCCCTACGCCATAATCCGGAACCTGCCTTATCCTGATAAGTGTAGGTTACTGGATCTGTACAACAAAATTTTTAGGCAAGGCGTTTACCCTCCGCAGTGGCGGGAAGCTACCATCATTCCGCTGCTAAAAGAGGGTAAAGATTCATCGCAACTAACTAGCTACCGTCCAATATCCTTGACTGGCTACGGGAGCATTTCGAACGAGCCCTTCTATGAGTCTCTGCGTAGAGTCGGGTCTTCCTCCGCTGCGACTGAGACGTGAGCGTCTCTTGCTCAATTATGCAGCGGGGGTATATGCAACACCTACGCATATTAATCACCCGACTCTGTTCAGATATCGTTTACAGGGGCTCTATGGTCGACGTCCCACCATAAGTCGACCAGTGGCCGTTCGAACGCAGGAGTTGTTAGAGAGTCTGCACTTACAGTTCGCCAAGGTACTTCCCAAACGTCCTATGGAAGTACCTCCTTGGCTGATCCCTAACGTAAGGTGTCGTTTCGACCTGACTGGTCTCAACATGGAGGAGACCAGTTCATTCGAATATCGATCCCGCTTTTATGAGATCATTAGTGAACTTGACTCTCTCTGCATATACACAGATGGTTCCAAAACAGCTATGGGTGTTGGAAGTGCCATCGTCATCCGTGACGATCCTCACGCTTGGTCACTTCCTCCCCAGGCCACTGTGTATACTGCAGAATTATTTGCTATTCTGCAAGCCCTGCGATTCTGTCAAACATCTGAAGACAGCGCATTCCTCATTTGTTCCGACTCGTTGAGCGCGTTGTAAGCGATCTGCCACTCTCATACCATCGATCCACTGGTGCAGAATATCCGAACGTGTCTCTACATGCTCCGCCAAAAGTCTATCACCTTCTTTTGGATTCCCGGACATGTAGGGATACCTGGCAATGAACTCGCCGACCAGGCAGCACGTCATACAGCCGAAGTCGGTGAGCCACAGGACATTGCCATACGCCCAGAGGATCTGAGATTGAGCATACGATCCGCGATTGATCAGAAATGGCAACGTGAGTGGAACAACCTCACGGCTAAGCTCAGACAGGTGAAACCTGAGGTCCGAAGAACTCCGGCACCTGTAAATCTGAGCCGGCGAGAGAGTGTGGCCCTGACGCGTTTACGCTTGGGCCACACGGCGTTAACACATCGTCATCTTCTCGCCGGTGAGGATCAGCCAAGGTGCGCCGCCTGCGGGACGGCGCTAACCGTGAGGCATATAGTTGAGGAATGTGTAACCTTTGAGCCATTGCGCCAGAGGTTGCAGCTCCCGAATAATGTAGCCGATGCATTAAGTTATGATGCTGTCTCTGAAAGAAAGATGCTTGAATTTCTCCGAAATTCGCATCTTCTTCAGAGACTTTATGGGCTTTACATCTCTGAATTTTAGAAAGTCATCTCTTTTGTCTCCCCCGATGGTTAAAACTTTTATTTTCAGCTTCGTTTTATTTTAATTTTTGTGTTAAAATGCTTTGTGTGCGTCTTATTTATTTATTTATTTATTGCCTATACCCTGTTCCAGCTGGTCTGGCAGGGTACTTTTAGTATTGTTGTTATGCCACTAAGGGCCTTTTACACCCTTAGTAGTACTTCGTTATTTATACCTTGTTATTTGTTTTCGTTATTGTTTTTTATCGATGTACCACCGAAGGCCTTTTACACCCGAGGTGGTACATCATTTGTTTTTACTTTCTGTGATATTTTGTTATGCCGCTGTAGGCCTGTTGTTATGGCTCTACAGCGGTATTGTTTTAACCCCTTATTGCGTCACTGGTGGGCCTGTGGCCTCCCAGTGATGCAATAAGTTTTTCTGTGATACTTACCTGTGATATTTTCTCTAGTCGTTTTCTGTGTATTGTCTAGTCAGGTTCCTCCACTCCGGGGTCCTTTGCGCCTCGGAGGGAGTTCCAGCGATGGCTTCCAGGCCTTGATGACCGGGCGCTCTGTCTAGTACTTATCGTACCGTCACCAAGGACTGTCCGCTCCCTTTAAGCCCCGGGATGGCAGGGCCCATCGATGGATTTTGGATGTGTATGGGAAAGTGGTCACCATTCGTACGCGGGGCACATTCGTACAGTTAGTATAACAGAAAAACTACACTGCACACAAACACGCCTTTGCTTGTGTACGTAGACATACCGGCCACCATGTTGCTAGCGGAGTGTCGAGCCAGTTGCACTACGGTGTATCACATGATAAGACGTAACGTGTTTCCGCGCGCAGTGAGTAAATTTTTTACCTAAGTTTAGTTCGTAATTGTAAGTAGAATTGTTATGTTTTGACAAAATAGTGATGATTGATTAATATTAACATTGTTTATTTTGAGCTTTAATTGTTATATTTCTCAAATTAAATTAGAATTTGTATAAAGTTGTATTTTAATTTTGTGCAAAGGGATGGGGTGCATTCGGACAACCAGACAGGGGGCACATTCGTACGCGTACGAATGCTCCCCTTTAGATTTTATTAACCACCAATATATCAGAATTCAATTTTTATGAAATAAAATATAGTATTACGTTTTAAAATTATGGTGCAGACAGCACAATAACATATTTTTCCTTTTATGCAGTATTCTACTTCTAACTAAATGAAATATTTTTATTAAGTCAACCTTATAATTAATATTTTATTGCAGAATCATGGTACGAAAGTATAAAAAAAAGGGTACGCGTACTCAAGAAGTGGATGAAGAGTCCATGAATTTAGCAATTGATGATGTAATACAAGGACGGTTGTCGTATAGGAAAGCCGCGTTAAAATACAACATCAAAACATCAACGTTGGAAAGCAGAGTCAAGAAATTTAAAGATGGCTCTAACGCCGATGGACCCTCAGGAACTTTTCATTCAAAATTCACGAGTCTACAAGTATTCTCCCTGGAAGAAGAGGCACGCTTAAATGTCTATATTACTAATTGCTGCAAAATGCATTATGGGCTAACGACAGTGCAAATTCGGAAACTTGCATACGAATACGCGAAAGCGTTGAATTTAAAATATCCAGCGAAATGGGACGAAAATCAAATGGCTGGCTTAGAGTGGATACGTAAATACAGGGAACGAAACGCCAACCTCAGTCTGCGAAAGCCAGAAAACACTAGCGCTGCTCGATCATTCGCGTTTAATAAGAATGCAGTCCAAGAGTTCTATAATAATTTGGCTGATGTGTTACAGCGACATAATTTTGCTGCCGACAGGATATTTAACTTTGACGAGTCCGGCGTGTCTACTGTTTTAGAAACTCCTAAGGTTTTGGCTCCTAAATCACAGAAACAAGTGGGACAAATCGTGTCAGCGGAAAGAGGCGAATTGATAACATTTGGTGCTATTATTTCTGCGAGTGGAAATACTATCCCTCCGCTATTTGTATTTCCACGGGTGCACTACAAAGACCATTTTCTTGAAGGTGCGCCTGAAGGAAGCCTCGGAGCTGCTAATAGAAGTGGGTGGATAAATGCTGACATATTTGTTTCAGTATTAAAGCACATTCAGAAACACACACTGAGCTCTAAAGAGCATCCTATTTTACTGCTATGTGATAATCACGAAAGCCACATCAGCTTACAGGCTATAACATATGCTCGAGATAATGGTATCATTTTTGTGTCTTTTCCGCCGCACACAAGTCATCGATTGCAACCTTTAGACGTTGGAGTGTTCGGCCCATTCAAGGCAAAGTTGAAAATAGCGTTCAATAATTGGCATATGTCGAATCCTGGAAAAACAATTAACATTTATAATATTCCTAAACTAGTAAAACTTGCATATTTCGAATCTTTTATCGCAAAAAATATAACAAGTGGATTTGAAAAGCCAGGTATATGGCCATTCAATGAAATGGCCTTCAGCGATGAAGATTTCGCTCCCATTAACGTGTATGCTTCAAATAATTCGGTAAATGTGCCACCTAATCCGGAAACAAGTACTGTCGCTCTAGAACCACAACCTTCCACCAGCGTGCCATCGACTGATATGAATGAGTCAGATATTCGTGATCAGTCGCCTTCTATGCTCCAAGATCCTCAAGATATTGTTACCGAAACTGGCGAACCTTCCACTTCTGCGGCTGAGGCACAATCTGAACCGAGTTCTTATCTTCCCATAACACCAGAAGTCATAAGACCTTATCCTAAAGTTGTTAGAAACAGAAAAACCAATAAAGGAAGAAAACCGGGTAAATCCCGTATATATACAGATACACCTGAAAAAATTGAACTAGAAGAGAGACATAGACAGAAAGAATTGAAAAAATAGAACAGGAAAGGAAAGCCAGAGCCAAAGCAGTGAAACGTAGTTTGAAGGAACTTAATTCAAGACAAAAGAAAAAGAAAGCTAAGAAAATAGAAAGCGATGAAGATTCAGAGGAATCTGAAGGATCGCAATTTAGCTTGCGGGAGAGTTCAACATCTCCAGTTGATTTAGAAAACTAAGGATAAACGATTTTATTTTTTTTTATTTTTCTAAAGAAAGATTTATCGACTATGTGTCAAATCACATATTATTAAGTTAGTTCTTTTTGATAAATAAATATTTTAATAATAATTAATAAAAATTTAACAACTTTAATTGGCTTTTTAATTACCCTGTATGAATCTACCCCGTGGCGTACGAAAGTACCCCACCTACTGTACGAACGTACCCCGTACGTGGGGTACGCTCGTACAAATATCTTATCGTAGAAAAATGGCTATAACCCTTTAACCTTTTGACATAATAGTTTCGGACTTTTTTGTAACAAACTACAATATATTTGTTACACTTTGGTACATAAACTAGATAAATTCGACAATTAATCGTAAAGTAAAAAAATAAAATCTAAAAAGTGTACGAAGGGTAACCACTTTCCCCTATGTTTGTCCGTTGTCTAGTGTATTTATGTGTCCCTGTCTTTATGTGTTGTTTTTATTTATATTGTGTTTGGCGGCGCATGCCCTTAGTTGGCGATGCCGCCGGACACTGCTGACCGCGCCATCCACCGGCAGCAGTGTCCCAATTTTAATCAAAAAAAAAAAAAAAAATAATAATAATAATAATAATAAACGCCCTGTGGGTGGGGGCTTCACTTTGCAGAATTTCCCCACAGTAAGTCCTGCTTGTCGTAAAAGGCGACTAAAAGGACAACCTATTAGGATGGAGAGATTTAAGAAAAAGCCTCGGAAAAGTGCCGCTGCCGGTGGAGCGACCGGGCGCATCAGGGTCACCACTGAATGTGACAGCTTAGATCGCGGTGACGACAGGCTGGGTTCTAGGCAGCCACCTGTCAGCTGTAATAACACCTTCAGCCCTACTGCCCTACTGCCCTACTTACAGAGCCCCCAACACCTTTGGCTCAGCCGACTTTAAGTGTTTCCTCGGAGCATCCTTTGGGGACCACTAAAGCTGGTAAGAAGCGTGTGCGTATGCAATGGACAGATGAACTGAATGAATTCATCGTACGCACAAACTTCCAAGTTACTAAACTTGAAACGGACAAAACTGGTTACCGTACGAAATTACATCAAGAGTTCGCGCGCACCTACCCTCACCTTAGTCGCGTCACTGAACAGAGACTGGCAGACCAAAAACGTGTCATTTTCACCAATAACCTTATACCTTCTTCCCTCATAAACCTCCATTTGATTCGGTCCCGCACTCCTGGTTACGGAGAGTATTGGAGCTGTACAAAATACACCCAAGTATCGTGAACTTCCTTGGAACGTTCATGTCCGACTGGCGAACGTCCTTACATTTGAGTATTGGTAATGAAAGAACAACAAGCGACCTTATTCAAGTAAGACGCGGCATATTCCAAGGCGACTCATTAAGACGAGACACTCCATGGTTTTGTCTCGCAATGAATCCACTTTCTCGCCTGTTAAATGAAGCCAAATACGGTTACAATGTAGGTACGCAAACGAATTTACGCCATACCAGTTCACATCTGATGTATATGGATGATATTAAGATCTATGCAGCTACTAAACATCAATTACAGCAGCTGCTGGGACTTTCCAACGAAGTTTCGCGAGACCTCTGTATGGAGTTCGGAATTGATAAATGTCGGACACAATGTCGTTCTGGAGGAAAACGAGATGCGGTCGCATTCGAACTCGAACCAGAGTCTGTTATGCAGCCCATGGACGAGGGAGAGTCGTACCGGTATCTCGGATTCAATCAGGAGGAACATATAGATCACAGCGCTATAAAACAACATCTGATGCAGCAATACCTAACGCGTGTACGCAGATTACTGAACACCAACCTTGATGGAAAAAAAACCATCAAAGCAATTAACACCTACGCAGTTCCGGTGCTAACGTACTCATTTGGGGTAATCAAATGGACGCCTACAGACTTGACAAACATCGAGATCAAGACCCGCGTCCTTATGACCAAATACAAAATTCATCATCCCAAAGCAGCGATAGAACGATTGACGCTGCCAAGAGCCGAAGGGGGTCGAGGTCTTATAGACATAAGGAACACGCATAATAAACAGGTTCATAACTTGCGAGAATACTTTTACACCAAAACACACACATCACACTTACACAATGCAATAATCCAAGCCGACAAGGCATACACACCATTAAACCTCTCACACACAGAAATGCCAGATAGTTTTTGCCGTTTGGTCACGAAGGAGGACAAAATTCAGCAATGGATTCGGAAGCCTTTACATGGGAGACATCCACATGATCTTAATCAGAGTAACGTCGACAAAGCAGCGTCGCACGCCTGGTTGAGTCAAGGAAGTCTTTTCCCGGAGACTGAAGGATTCATGCTAGCTATACAAGATCAAGTAATTCATACAAAGAATTACTCAAAATACATACTTCGTGACTCGTCAATAACATCTGACTCATGCCGGAGATGCCATTCCAAACCTGAAACGATCCAACACATCACAGCTGCCTGTACTCAGCTCACTCAGTCCGAATACAAACACCGTCACGATCAGGTTGGCAAAATCATATACCAGAAACTAGCGGTTAAGCACCACCTTATAACTGATAAAACACCTTACTACAAGCTCACACCAAAAGTAGTAGCGGAGAATGACTCCTGTAGACTACTGGGATCGGTCGATTATTACACAGATAAGACCATAAATCATAATCGACCAGATATCACCTTCGTAATGAAAAACACTAAGACAACCTATCTGATCGATATTGCGGTTCCAAATACACACAACTTACAAAAAACACACGCAGTTAAATTGGATAAATACACTGACCTCGCAGCCGAAATAAAACAACAATGGCGAATGGAACATGTCCACATCGTTCCAATAGTGCTCAGTGCCACCGGGGTCATTCCACACACACTACATAATAGTTTGAGCCTCTTGGGTCTCCCAAAATACACATATGTCACTATGCAAAAGGCAGTGATCATAAACACGTGTCATATAGTACGGAAGTTCCTCAGTAATACGAATCCGACTGCGATATGTGAAAGCACAAGACCTGCTTCTACTCCATCTGAGCCATCTACAGTGAGCGAACAATACACTGACACTCATCTTACAGACACACAACACACTTAAATAAACACACAATACACTAACACTGAAAGACAAACACTTAACACACATACAGATCCAGATTCGTCTGATGAAGAGGGGGGATCGAACAACTGCCGCACTGTCACTGTTACCGCTCTGGTGCACAATCCTCCCCAATTCAATAACACCCAAGGTCCGTCAACCTCTGTACCATCTAAACGCGCAGTTCCAGGAACACCCGATCTTAATGAGCAATTTGATGAACCAGAAAACATCTACACCAAGAAACGTAAAATAGAAAGACACATCCACACACATACATAAACACACACACAAACACAAACAGTCCTTTCCGTTCCCTCTGTCCCTACTCCTGCCTACCATCTGAGAACACGAAAACGAACTAGGCTTTCACAGCCCTCCTCTGTCATTGAGCCAACATCTACGCTCCCACAAAAGTCTCGCCGTACGACCCAGTGTACACCAAAATAGACGAATAACACCTCGTTTCAAGTAGCAATAACAACAATACAGGGAGTGATGTGACAAACCCGTCCGTGAATGTACTACGGTACTTTTACGGATTGGTTTGGCACATTACCCTTCCACAGAGCCTAATACCCTGCATAATGCCGGTATAGGTGAATGTTACCCAGTACTGTCCTACTGAGTAGTGAGCGCCAGGTTGGCGTAAAAGTCTGTAATAATAATAATAATAATAATAATAATAATAATAATAATAGTGAAATATCATTTCTCATTTAAAAAACATATAAAGGTAAAAAATAAATAAAAAACTATTTTTAGAAACAAGTCATTTTTTATTAAAATATATAAGTATACATATTTAGTATTCAAGCATTGTTAATATAAAAAATGTGTATATATATGTATGTAATTATTAATTTGTGTGATTTAAGGAGATATTTTTTCTATCACTCCAACCAGGTGAGGTTTGGGTTTATAATCGATAATTCTTCTGTGAAAAAAACAAAAATTATATATTGCCAATACTTATAATAAATATATGTATACATACCATTAATTATGAAAAAATCACCAAATCGTTTTTCACCATTAAAATTCAGTGCTAGAGTTATTTCGCCAATAGCTTGATAACCTACACTATGATAAAAGGCAATTTTTGTTGACTCGCCCTCATACAAATTTAGTGCCCATAATGGAAGTTTAGAAATGCTAATAATATTACAACAGCAATTATAATCGATAGCGATTGTTGAAGCAAATAATACCTCAACACTCATTTTTTAAAAAGTTAAAAATTTACTCGTGTTGGCACATGTATTTATACAAACAATTAGAATGTTTTTTAATTGGAAAGAATTTATAATTATCTCTCGTTTTATATTTTAAAATTAGATATGGTATGAATATAGAATTATTGTTATCACCGACGTTGGATATATCAGAAGGCATTCTAATTAGATCAACGATATATATTTTTAATTGTATGTTTAAATGCCGCTTTATATAATTAACTCTCACAAAAAATTTTATGATGTTTAATCAGCAGCCTTATGAAATATTTTTATCAACAATTTGTTTAATAATTTTTTCTAAGTAATTTTTAATGTTTTCTAAAATTGACATTTTTGGACATGATATATTAAACATAGATAAATCGGGGTTTTTAATTTCAATGATTTTAGCAGAAAATTCGCTATATAAATAAACTCGAGGATTTTTTAGGAAAAAATATAATAAACCATCTGTGTACCGAAATGCAGAACGAATGTTTAGCGGAATTTCAGGAAATTTTTGTGAAATAATACCATAGTTTTTAGCAATTAAACGACAATCATCTACTTCAACATAATAAAATTTATTATAAAATATATAGGTTTTACCTGTATATGTGTTAAACATTGCGTTAATTATACTTTTTTGAGGTAGATGAAGCAGAGATATTATAGACTTGGGAAATCCAGTAACTAATTGCATATAGGATGGCCATTTCAATTTTACAAACCAACCTAGGTAGAAAGCGTGTAGCACACGGCTTAGCTATTGCTACAGTTATGCGTAGAAGTGGAGACCTCTTAATTATAGGCGAACCAAACAAAAAGTTCGTAGTGGAGAAAGGACTAATAAGTGATGTAAACTGCAATATAGCGGTTTATATTTACAACAAAAAATAGGAATAATATCTACCTATAGCGGCGTAAATTTTTTGGAAATCTGTTTCGAAAAATTTTCTTTGTACTGTTTGTATTTGTCGCCAAATACAAATATTGAAGAATATAAGCGTCAGGTCAACCAAATAATGGAGACTGCGAGTGGGAAAGGAACAGAAATTATTATCGCTGGAGATATAAACGCCAAGTCACCAGAATGGGGAGCTAGAACTCAGGACGTTCAGGGTGAGGTATGGGTTGAATGGCTGGCTGCTTTAAATATGACTGTGCACAACTGTGGCTCCTCCACCTTCGTGAGAGGATCAACGGAATCACACATTGATGTTACCTTTTCCACGCCCCGTATTGCAAATAGAATAAAGAGGTGGGCGGTACTAGACCTGGTACACTTACGGATATGGTTCGAAATTGGTGAGGAAAATGTTAGAAGAGAAAAAAATTATGAGAAGGCCCTGCCGATACCAAATTGGGAACTGTTCTGTAACGCCATAGAGTTGTCATACATGGGAAGTACTGATTACTCGGCCTCGAGGCTAAACAAATGCATCGCTAGGGCATATCAGGAATGCCTTACAAAACAGGGGGGGGGGGGGGGGGGAAATCTTAAAAGCGCCGTACTGGTGGAACGAGGAACTTAGTAAATTAAGAACCGTATGTAACCCTCTTAGGAGAAAGGTAACTCGACTCAGTAGGCAAAACGATAGACAACAAGAACAGGCTATAGCTGAAAATGAACATAAAATGGCAAGGAAGAGCCTAAAAAAAGCTATTCTCAGATCGAAAAAGGAGCAGTGGAGGAAATTATGTGATGAACTAAACGAGGACATATGGGGTCGAGGGTATGAGATTGCTACAAAGAAACTGTACGCATCTCAACCATATGAGATATGTAGTAGCTTAAAGCGAAAAATCGTAGGCGAACTTTTTCCTAGAGGTGCGGAAATGCCTAGAAGTTATCTACAACATAGCGATGGGACAAAAAATTGTTTTTCGATGGAAGAGCTCAAAACAGCGGTCGGATCCATGAAAACAGGTAAAGCGCCGGGACTTGATCGTATACCTGTTGAAGCTTGTAAATACGTGCTGGAAGTCATTCCGGATGTTTTGTTAAACGTAGTAAACAATCTCTTAGCTAAATGTATCTTCCCAGATATCTGGAAGGTTTCAAAAGTGATACTACTACCCAAACCCAATAAACAACCTGACAGCGCTAGTGGATATAGACCTATTTGCTTGTTAAACACGCTAGGAAAACTCTTCGAAACTCTCATAAAGGATAGACTAGTGGTGGAAATAGAGAAGAACGAAAATTTCCATGAAAACCAGTACGGATTCAGGAAAGGACGATCAACCTTACAGGCGCTAAATCGAGTCAACGAGATCCGATGGAACTGCAGCGAAGACTGGTGCGTTCTGGTAACACTAGATGTCAAAAACGCTTTTAATACGGCATCGCATATAGGCATATTAGAGGCCATGCAGAGGAAAGGTATTTTGGCATACTTGAGGAGTATGGTTGCAAACTACCTAGAAAATCGTTTTGTAGTGGTGGACAGCAAAAGGTATCGTACAAGTGCGGGTGTCCCACAAGGCTCTGTTATTGGCCCGGTACTGTGGAATCTGTTTTACGACGAAATTTTAGGAAAGGACATGGTGGGAAATACCACTACTATAGGTTTCGCTGATGACCTGGCCTTGGTGGTCAAGGCACCTGATGCTTCTACATTGGTACGATACGTTGAAGAAAACGCACGTAGGATATCATGGTGGATGGAAAAACATGATTTAAAGCTGGCACCACAAAAAACGGAAGCAATCATATTAAAGGGAAAAAGAGAGAGAAATATGATTTCTTTTGAAATACAAGGATACAGTGTAAGACCTAACAAAAAAATTAAGTACCTGGGAGTTTATTGGGATGAGTGGTCGACATTTGGTAGGCACATTAACATGGCTGTACAGAATACAGAGCGGAAGATTTGCAGCTTAAGGAAGATTATGCCAAACATAAGTGGGCCAAAGAGCGAGAAAAGGAGGCTATTGAGCGGCATAGTCCACTCAACGGTGTTATATGCTGCGCCGGTTTGGCACATGGGCATTGAAATAAAGAAATATAGCAACATGTTACAAGGGTTGCAACGAAAAATTCTACTAAGAAACGCCATGGCATATAGAACAGTATCTACGGTGGCACTACAAGTGGTAACGGCCACCATCCCAATAGACCTGATGATTTTAGAAAGGCTAGAGATATTTAAAAGAGGTACTACAGAGTCGAGTTTAAACCGAGAGGAGATTAGACAAGATATTCTCCAGAAGTGGCAGCTAAGATGGACGTTGGAAGGGAGGGAGGTGGCAGCATGGACCAAGACCATAATAAAGAAGATAGAGGAGTGGTACAAGTGCAAGCATCGCGAAACTGACTATTGGCTCACACAATTTCTGACGGGACATAGATCATTTAACACCTACACATGTAGAATAGGCAAGACACCTACGGATGAGTGTTTCTACTGTGGGGAAAAGGACACCGTGGAACATACTATTTTTGTTTGCAACAGATGGGAACTCCACAGAAGTACTATCCTCGGAGCTTTGGATGTAGACACTATTGATGCAAGAAATATAGTAGAGCAGATGGTCTCGAGCAGAGAAAAGTGGAGGTGTATACATGGATACATACGGAAAATTTTAAGCATTAAAGAGTACGAACTACGAAAATATCAAGGATGAGTTCTAGTGGTTGTGTATGTTGTATGTGTATGTTGGGCTAACTACGTGATTATTTTCTACGCCCGGTCATGTTCTGACGTTATGTCCTTGCGGATGGTTCCGGACGTGACAAATAGGGGCAAGTTATGGGGGTTTTTAGTGGGTATACCTACTATTGCACCACCCGGTAGGGAGTCCCACACAAAAGTCTATAAAAGATTTTTTCCTCCGAGGAACTAATTGCATATCCGGATACGTTATTAGATAAATTTCATTTTCAGCTAAAAGAACAAGTTCATCGCTAGCTTTTTGATAAATTGATGAAATTTTACTAAAGTCTTGCGGTAAAAAAGGTAAAAGTTCTTTTATTAGCTTAGGTTTCGTATATTCATTCTCATTGATATCAACTAACCAAACCCAATGGTTATAAAATATATACATCGTTTTATCTACAATAAGTAGCGCATCAAAATCTTTTAAAGTATATAATTGGGGGGCCACCAACCTCTTTTCATTTACACCATACAAATTTTGAATATCGGCTATAACTTCCGAATCTAGCTTACGGTTCCATTTTGGGTTGTAATAAGGATACATAATAGAGTCATTATTATTATCACGGTGGCTTATTCCAACAGAATGGGCAATTTCGTGCGTTAATACAGCAAAAAGGTTTAAGCTCTCAGCTTCCTTGTCTTGTTTTAACGACCATTTTTCATCTGCATCAATATGAATTTCGGTGGTTCTGTTAAAGTATGGATAAAATGCATGAGCCAAAACGCCCCCGGCTCCATCAAATACCTCCGAACACCAATTAGGATATTTTTCAAAGGTGTGATTAAGTTGACGGTTGGAAATTATGATGTCGGAATTAAGATTATCATATTGAAAAACTAAATTTGAATGATCCTGCCACATTTGAAAGGCGGCTTGCGTTAAATTCAAAATTGTTTGATTAGCTCCAACATAATCCCATCTTAAATGAGTCTTATTCCACTTTCTAGGATTAATGTCTAGATTATCAAAATCATTAAATAAACCACACCTCAATCTGCCGGTGTTGTTGTAATTATTATTTAGCTTTTGAATATCATTGTTTTTATTAATTGAATAAGCCAAATAACCAGGTGTTAAGATTAAAAATATCTTTAAAAGAGACATATTTTGCTTTTTTCCAAACTAACGTTGTTGTTGCTCCAACAAAAGCTCGAGAGAGAGTGATTTATAAAACATGGTGAATCTAATTTTATATCACATTTAAAATTAAATTCATATGTATCTATAGGGTGTGTTAAAGGGAACCAATTGTATTAGGCTTAGTAAAATCAATGTCTTGATTACTAATTATTTCACATTTGAGTGTGTTATTATTCGCTTTTAGATGTATGTAAGGTTTATCGTGTTTGTTTTCATAAATATTATTACCATATTGATTATACATATGTTTTTCGATATATGAAGCTAAATCATCCACCTCAAACGTCCCAATTGGAAATTCTATAACATTATCGCTAGCATAATGAAGCAAATTATTTTTAATTGTAACATTGGGCATTGAATTATAAACTTGAAAGTCCAATAGGGCGCACTCATATTGAATATTTAGTCTGATTGGGGGAAAATAGTGCGCTGATAATATAGATGAATTCCCGGTTAATGTTAGTGTGAACGCCATGACAATATATTTTGAACTATTAAGAATATGCGAATGTTACGTTCTTTTATAAGTATTTATTGCTACCACCATAATATTTATTATAAAGAAAGTCTAAACAGAGATGTCCGCATTTGTATGTGTTGTAATCCTGGTAATTGTTATAATTGTATGTGATATTATTACCGCTAAAGTAGCGAGCCACCTCAAGCGGGGGTTTTAAATTACCGAAACTATCAAAATAATCAACCAGATTACCGTTTTTCCAGTAACAGGTCCAATGAGTACCAGGTCCGGTGGAATTATCTAAATTTAAAATACCGCATTCATTATACCACGGCCCACGCTTTGGTAAATTGTCACGCATAAATACACCCCGAAAATGAGGTAAATATTTAGCATATTTTTGCAAATCTCTATCTGTTAGTGCCCGCTCGGGCAATTTCAATATAAGTTTTTTGGATATGGGCGTAAATATAGACCCAGCCCTTGTCTGTATGGACGTATGTATAAACCACGACCATTACGCACAGCAATTGCCTCCATCATTCGATTATGACGCTCGCTTTCGCTTAATTGTTTTTGCGCACTCTTAGCATCGTTAATTGCTTTCACAACTCCTGATGCACCACCAGCCAAGGCACCGGCTGCTGAAAGTGCTGCAAAAATTGATAAAAGCGGTAGTACATCACCCGTTTTAGGTATTTGAATAATGCGTGGTGTTTTTATTTTATTATTTTTAGCCGCAGACTTGGCCACCTCTACAGCAAGCTTTACTGCATTATTAAATGGTTCGCGTTTTAATTTTTTTATCATACCACGCACACTTCTTCGAATATGACCAAGTGTGGCTTTCTTTTTCACACCCATACCAAGCTTCACTTTAGCTTTCATTGCGTTTGTTACAGCCCACGCAGCAGTTGTTTCACCAAATTTTGCGTCTGAAGATTTAACGCGGTTCCAGGCGGCGTTAGCTAAAATTAAATCAGCCTTATGTCGATCGCTAAGATTTTTACTTTGTGCGTAAGCAATATCATGTGCTTTACAAGCCTCGTCTAGCTTATTGATCCCCGGATCACCCCGTGCTAATCGTTCTTGTAATTTCGTACCAGGCCCGCAATAAGAATAACCGGGTATATGTGCTTCAAATGGCAGCTTGTTAATTATTGACTTAAGCAATCCACGACCGCTTCGCTGTTGTTGCTTGCAATGTAACATTAGAACTAAATGTCAATCATCTTGAGTAGTGCTATTTATAGATTCATGAAAAATTGAAATGAATCAATTTCGCGAACAAATAATTTACAATTTTGGTCGCTTTCAATAAAATAAATTCTATTGCCACAGCCGCCAAAAATTATAACACATAGATGCATAATATCATCTTTTTCAATGTTATCGAATGCTGTTGCCAACAGTGGTTCGTTAGAATCATTAAACCATTGGATTTCATTGTTGTCATTGTTGACTTGCGGATCATTGCAACAATTAAATTCATTGTTGGCAAATACACATTCAAGTCCCAACGAATGCCAGTTTACAACATAGCGAATCATGGTGATTACTGTAGCCAGTGTATATAAAGCCGCATTTTTATATATAGTATACAGTAGCGTTAAAGATGCGTTTTATAAAACAACGTGTAGAATTGCCAATCGAAAACATGGATTTCATATCACATACAGGTGGTGAAAAAAAGCATGGCCCCCTGTTACCGAATAATATAAGGTGTCTAATAGTAGGTCCATCGGGGTGTGGTAAAACTAGCGTTTTGTTAAATTTATTAGAACACCCGAATGGACTACGTTTCGAGAACGTTTATGTCTATTCCAAATCACTCTTTCAACCGAAATATGAATATTTGAAGCGTGTTCTTAAACCAATTAGAGGTTTGAGCTATTTTACTTTTTCCAATAACGAGGACGTTATAACACCTGAAAATGCTAAAAATAACTCGGTTTTTATATTCGACGATGTTGCCACGGATAAGCAAAATAACATACGGGCATATTTTTGTATGGGTCGACATAAAGATATTTCAGTTTTTTATCTAGCGCAAACGTATAGTTTCATACCAAAACAACTAATTAGAGACAATGCAAATTTAATAATTTTATTTAAACAAGACATGACCAATTTATTACATATTTATAACGATCATATTTGCAGCGATATATCATTCAATATCTTTAAATCAATTTGCGCCCATTGCTGGGAACAACAGTTTGGTTTCTTGGTTATTGATAAAGATTGTAGTTTAGATCAAGGTCGTTACAGAAAGGGTTTCAATATATTTATCCAAATCAAATAGTTAAGAAAAAATGTCAATTGTAATTATAAATAAAAATGAATTATCTGAGAGGTTGTTTTTAATATATGTAGTAAATTATATAGTAATTATTTTTATCTCAAACATTAGATAATTCTTATAGTGTTGTAATAGTACAGAAATATGTGGTTAATTATCAAACATATATTCTATATAAAAGTCTATAGAAGTCTATATATATTCTATATAAAAGTCTTCAGAAGTCTATATAAAATAATACAGTGCGTCTACTGTGTTATATGAAATACAGTGTGTATATATTAAATTCACCTTCAGAAAAATCCAATTTCAAATTTTTTGAATCTTGAATGAAATTTTGTTCGGCTTAACCGGAAACTCTATTTACGTATGGGTCTACTTGGCAACGCAAAGTAATTGCCTATATTTAGGAGCATGTGGGAATGAGTCGTCACCAAAATTATGTTTAGCGTAAAATTTCAGCCTGGAAGACTTGAAATATGTTCTGATTGATTAGAACCTTGTCCGCCTCAGCTAGAACATTGTACGGTTCAACCGGAACACTGCCCAGTTCGACTGGAACATTGTACGGTTCAACCGGAACACAATTCGAGTCAACCAAGACATATTTCCGGTCAACCGAGACATATTTCCGGTCAACCAAGACATATTTCCGGTCGACTGAGACATATTTCCGATCAACCGAGACATATTTCAAGTAGACTGAAACTAAGTTTTAAGTTTCAGTTGACCGGAAATATGCTTGGTTAAGTCGAAAAAGTATAAAATGGGGGTGAGTGTGAGTACCTCGCACATTTGTTTATAAGCAGCAATAGCATATAGAAATACTATGGATCAAGATCAACAGCTAAAGCGAAAAATTTTAATGGCAACAAAATCTATACGTGCTAAATATCGCGCGCTTAAAGATAATCAATTTGAACGAGAAAAAAATTTAGAAGAATCATTCAAACCAATAACTGAACCGCTTAAAGAAATAGCTACTGAAATAAAAACTGAACCAGCAAAAAGCCTCTTAGTTAAAACTGAAAAGTCAACACAAGCTAAAATTAAGAAAGCACCTCCTTCTATTGATAATGTTGATGATTCCTTTGATTATGCTGTATCTTCTATTAAGAAACCACGTTTTCTTAACAGTGCTGATGAGGAAGTATTTGAACCAGAGCTGATAGAGGGAGGGTTCGAACCTACCCCCACAACAAGCCAATTTACTCCAACTGCACAAATTACTGCACGAAAATTGTTTAAGCAAACAAACGAGCCAAGTGTTGGTGTGCTAGCTGAAAAGTATCTCCAGCTAGCGCTTACGCGTAACGCTAAAAAATCTCTTGATCACACCTATGGCCCGCGTATAGAAGCTGAAACAAATAAATGGATGATTGGTAATTCTGAATTGGATATAATTGATGATAATATTATTGTTAATGGTATCGTTTACCCCGGCACTAAAGGTCTTTTTGAGTTACTGTTTAAAAAGTATCCAAATCGTCATCTATACACAGATGCTGATTTAAACACATATAAGACTATATTACAACTTACCAATGCACACAAACGAAAATATGATGTCAATGCGTCAGTTAATGCGAATGATTGTTATAAATATAAGGAGATTATAAGTAAACTTTTTCCACCGCGACGAAAACACACCTCAACACCGAAACAAAAACGAACTGGTTTTGGTTTAATGCATTTTAACGATTGTGAAACGATTGATTACCGTTATTGGGACGATGTTGGCGAACTTATTGGCAGATTAAAATTATTGATAGCGTCCGCAGAAGCTGGACACACGAATCACTCGAATGAAATATAAGCAATACTTGAAGAACTTCGCGAAGCTGATATAATTGAATAAATAGAGGTTACTCACCCGTTTCATAAATCATTTCAAACATGAGCGTTGACAAATTCGGTCAATTCAGCAGCAGCGGTGGACGGTATGCTCGAAAGGCTGCATCTATCAATTTAACACCAAAGGGTGATTATGATATGAAGGATAAGCGTCTCACGAACGTACATGTTCCTAAAGATAGCAGTGATGCAGTTAATTTGGCTTTTCTGAATCAAAAGTTTGCTGAAATTTCGCATACTACGGTCATGGTTGAAAATTCATATAAACAAATTGAGTCAAATATTAGAGAAAAATTAACTCATATGGAGAATATCGAAAACGAATTAAAAACCATAATGGAGGTTATTTCAAACACAGCAACAGCTTCCATATCCAAGCAAGAGTTTAATGTTAAATTTAAGAAACTAGAATATCAAATAGCAACTTTAGATAATCTATATAAGCAGCTGACTAAACATTCAATACCAACACTTAAAGATGAGTAAGGTGAAAGAACAGGTTGTAAAAGAACTACATAAACCAGCGCGTAAAAATTTCAAAAGACGTCGTGTTATAACCAAGGGAATTGATGATTTATGGCAAGCTGATCTCGTTGAAATGGGTGCTTATGCAAAAGAAAATCGCGGATATCGCTATCTTTTAAACGTTATCGACACATTCTCGAAACAAGCTTGGGCGGTGCCTGTCAAAGATAAATCTGGAAAACTTGTTGCTGCGGCCATGGAATCAATATTCAAACAATACGCGCGCAGCCCAGCACATATTCAGACAGACGATGGCCGAGAATTTTTTAATAGCACCTTTAAGGCGTTAATGGAAAAGTATAACATAAATCATTACTCTACGTATAGCACGCTGAAAGCTTCGATCGTTGAACGTTTTAATCGCACCATTATAGAATAAACTTTGGCGCGCATTTTCACTAAACGGTAACTATAAATGGTTGCCCATAATTAACGATTTAGTTGACGAGTATAATAGAACAAAGCATCGTACAATCAAAATATCACCGCGAGATGTCACTGCTGATAAGGAGGCGCATCTATTATCTACAGTATATAGTAATATAAAAATTGCTGGTGCGGCCAAGTATAAAGTTAATGATTTTGTTAGAATAAGCAAATTTAAATCGAGTTTTGAGAATGGCTACACACCAAATTGGTCTACGGAAATATTTAAAATCGTGAAAGTTCGACATACTAATCCGGTAACATATCTACTTGAGGATATCAATCAACAACCCATTCAAGGTGGATTCTATGAATATGAATTACAACGGGTGAAATATCCAGACGTGTATCTCGTGGAAAAGGTTCTGAAGAAACGTTGCAGAAAAGTATTAGTCAAATGGCTCGGCTAATCTTCGGAATTTAATAGCTGGATTGATGAATCAGATATTGTTTAGATAAAAATAACTCACAATTATGTTTAATAATTTTTTATTTTAAATGTTATAAGTATGTATACAGAAATATTTTACAATAAATAAATATTAAAAATTATATAATTTGCGTATATGTTCTATTACCCCAGAACGTGATTTTTTTACATTTTCAGGTAACTGATCCCAAAATGCACAAATTCTTTTAGCATAATCTGGCTTAATATAATCATACATATATAAGTGTTTTATCCAAATATCATAGTTCATTAATTTTATCGTTAAATACAATAATAAATCTAAATTGTTAACATGTATATACAAATCAGGTTGTAATAAAAATATATCTTCGATTCGTAAAATTTGTGTGGTAAATGTTAGCGGTTGACCAGCGGGCGGTTGAAAATCTTCCTCCATTTTAACACCATTTTTACACATTTGACAATGTTGTTTCAAACTTGGCGGACCATCAACATGATCTTGCTGCCACGGTCGATTGTAGTGCTCAAAGCATGGTTCACAGTCTTGAAATATTTTTTGATAGTCAGCCGGTAACCAAATCCATGCGCGACGTATGATTTTTACACCATAACTTTTCAATACATTCAAATTGATGTATTTATAGAATTGCAGAAATGTGCTCTAAGTCAGCTCGTTTATTAACGTTGGCTCTTTTTCGAAAAATTCACCAATTGGCATATCTATTTCATCAAAATCCATCGGTTCAGATGATGGATCCAAATTTTGAATTTTCACAATTGCATCAACCATTTTTTCATATGTATCAATTCGTTTGCGTAATTTATCCAATTCACATGAAAACACTTGTAAACGCTTCCAGTAGGCTAACGATGATGATGATGATGATGAGGACGGCATTGTTTTTAAGTGTTTAAGCTGAAGTTGAAGTTGAACCAGTATTTATTTCATTCAACGAATAGTGTCCCCACGCAAGCGTATCGGTTTCCCCTTCCACAATGTGACGTTTCATATCATACGGACTGAGTGCTATTTTCTTTTGCGTCACACTGGCCACATTATGATTTTTAGATCGAATCATATTCTGTGAGCGAGTTAGTATGATGCAATTTTTCAAACATTCTACATAATCACTAAATGTGATGGTTTTCTTCACAACAGATGTTTTTACACCTTTCGCTTTTTTGCAATGATCCTCACCATCCACTTGGCAGCTATACATCTTAGCACGTAGACCAACAAATTTTGTTAAAATCCTTCCGCAAAGTTCATCTTTCATGAGCCCGGGAATTTTTTTATTCACATGCTCTATGTTATATCGGTTGGTGGGCGGGTAATCCGAGGTGTCGAAGAATCTGATATCACGTTTCATTATCGCATAGATATCTGGACATTTTATCTGGTAAATCAACGAATCCGTGTCAGTGTATAATAATTTACAATTATTTCCGAATGTTGGACTCATGTAACCGTAGTGAAAATCGTAAACGCACGTCTTGGAAATATCAAGAATCGCCTGACCCACATATATTGGTTTGTTCATTATAACTTCAGTCTTGCGTAACTCAACAGCCATAAGATTTTCGGCAAATATTGTACGGCTATGAAAATTTGGTCTCGCAAGCATAGTTTCAGCACCATAACGACCATACCATTGGGTTAGCAATTTGACGATTGAATGTTTGCGTACATTTTCCATCGTTTTGCCGAAAACGGCGTTGTTCAAGAGCTTGTATAGGTTTTTCTCGAATTCGTTAGTTGCCTTCTTTCTTAACTCCGTATTCAAATCAATATATGATTTCAACCAGGGCTTTTGCTCGAATTGTAGTACTCGATGAATTTTAGTCAATTTCATACCATATCGCAAACATTGCTTTAAATTACGATAATGAATTATATATTTTTCTTTATTGTATAGCGTAGCTAACAACATTTCTTGTTTGCTACCCGGTGAACACATTCTCCCCGGACACATTGGCAAGTCATTATGTTTATCGTGGAGTTCACGCGGATATTCCAAATCAACTTCCAACAAGTAACCGATAGGTGAATCATCTGGCACATGGCTAACATCGATGTTTACATTTTCGAGCCATTTAAATTTTCCCGTTGGTAGATACTGAGACATTGCCCAATCATACAAGTTATTAACATCATAATACATGAGATATTTTGTCTCATCGTTTGGATCATACGTTTCCATGTACTTGTTATTTGCTTCCGCATATCGATTACTACATAGGGATAAACCACCGCGTATACCTCGTTCGACGAAAAGTAGCTGATCAATATCTGATATCAACTCCAATTCAACTTTCGTATGTTTCAAGGCCGCATCCCAAGTCAAGCCGGGCGTCGTGTAATAGTGGGCGGGGTCCAATCCGTGGGTTTTCATACAACTATTGCAAAAATTCTCGAAAACATCGAAAAGTAACAATATATCTGTTTTCATATAGAGATCGGAATATTCGCCAAGATTTCGAATGCCGAAGGGGTCCCATACTTTTGGTGCGTGCTTGTAATCGTCTGTACTGATATGGCTATCATTTAATTTATTATAAAAATCTTCTTGTGGTAGACTTGTCTCTTCTAATTTATCCCAGTCGGATATATAATCGTATGGTTAAGACACCTTTACGCGTAAGCAACTGATGGTCGACGTTTGGGAACTGTGATTCAACAATCTTAAATTCGCTTAGATATGATGCCAATTTATCTAAACTTGAAGCTATAAACCGAAACGAGTCGATGAATCGAAATGAAATGTCGCTGCCGATAGTAT
Organism: Brachynemurus nebulosus; assembly: GCA_035578155.1. Taxonomy (NCBI): domain Eukaryota; kingdom Metazoa; phylum Arthropoda; class Insecta; order Neuroptera; family Myrmeleontidae; genus Brachynemurus; species Brachynemurus nebulosus. Next base: position 4,701,192 of record JAPWDM010000007.1, on the reverse strand, counting down.
GTTTAGTGAACGCAATGTACCGTTCCTTGTTAAGCGGCAATAATTTGATGCGTCCTTCAAATGCTGTAGCAATATCTTTTATCACAAAATGAGCATCGTAGCCGCTCAAATTATGAAACACAACTGGAATCGTGTGAAAATCTTTATAATTTAAGTTACAACCGTTGTGTGCAAGCCCATTATATTCACCCGTGAAGTGATTGTGATCGCGAACAACTTTATCCTCTGGTTGAAACGGTTTTTCACATATATGACATGGTGTATTTCTTTCTTTCATGTATATATATATGTATAAATATATATATGTATATATATGTATATATATATATATATATATATATATATATATATATATATATATATATATATATATATATATATATATATATATATTATATATGTAGTAAAGTGGCTGATTTGTCCTCTTGGATATACGTGTCTGTTTTAAATAAAGGATCAGAATCCTTAAACACTGCACTGGAAAATCTAAAAAGACGAGGACTGCTAAAGAACAAATGATTGCTGAGAGGGAAGAACTATATGAAGAAATTTTCGGACTTCTGTATGATCCTTGGATAGTGGACTAAATAAATGTAATCAATTTTTTTGAATTTAATTGATTTTAATACATACAGAATAAATTACAAAAAAGTCTTGAACTACATTTTTAAATCGGCTGTCATTCTGTAGCTCATAGCTCTCTATTATTTATAATGTACAAGGCCGGATTGGAACCGTAACAATTTTTTAGTCCTTAAGCCTAAAAAATTCACTCCCTTTAAATTTCAACCCTTTTTACAAACAAAAATAATCAAAAAAAAATTGGGATTTTTCGATTTTTTTTTTCAAAAGCTTAACAGTTTTTTATTTTCTTTCTGAACCTACCTAGTTTTAGGTTTAGAGACTCAGAAAATTTGTTTTCTTCAAAATCCCGTTCGATTTTCTAATATCTAACCACCCATTGAGGCTGTGCTGATAGCCGTAAAATATTTATTTTTTTTTTTTTGAAGCGTCGACTTTGACACTACGTCTAAAATACATTGTAATCGGGAAAAATAAAATTATATTTTTCTTTGATAGTTAAAGGAATGCCTAACAATGTTTATAAGGTTCCAAATCGATTGCATATAAGGTTTGTTTAGAAAAAATTATTAGGTGTCTTTTTTTATTTTAGCTTCTAATCGAATTAGCTCCTTAATAAAATTTTAGACAACAAGCATTTTATTTATTTTTAATTCAGTAAGAAAATAAATTTAAAATATTATATTATTATAATCGTGCCAGACGTAAAACATATACACTTATTATATAAAATCAGCATAACATAAAAGCGATATTTCAAAATTTTTGTCACGCGATTACGACATGCGCAGAATGAAACCACTTTTGTATAGCTATTGAGCATATCTTATTATTTACTATATCGTAGCACTATTCTAACATTTACTTATCTAAAATCTACTAATTATTTCTAACTTAATGTCTCTAGGTAATGTTCGTAATCAAGGCCGGATCTAGGGGGGGGCAGCGGAGGCACGTGCTCCCCTGCAAGATTTTAGGGGCGCCAAAAACGCAAGTTGAGGAGAGCAAAAACGGTAAATTAGACGTTTTTTTGCTTGTCACTTGCTTTTTGCTGGAAAAATTTAAAAAATTTCGGTGCGCCAAAATGTTTCAATTGTTTTTTTCGGGGAAGGCGCCAACAGCAAAGTTTCTCCCTCTCGTAACAACTGTAGGTCCGGCTCTGTTCGTAATACACCTAATTGATGTAGACACACACATCATATTGTTACATTGTTCATTGCACTTAATCACTGAGTTAGTCTTTGTTTTTTGAGCCAATTTGGAATGACATAATTTTTGCTTATATCCAGTTCTTGTAGTACTGATGTCGATTTTTCTTGTATATTAGGCACCGTAGGATTTGTGGGCTGTTCTTCCGTATTAGGGGTTTTTTCTTTCTGTGTAGTGTGGTGTTGATGAACAAAATACATAGTTACACTATCAAAAACTGCTGCTATGATTTTAACACTCCATTCGAAAATGTCATACAATACTAGTCCACGGATTACAGTATCTACGATTAATTTAATACCTTTCAAAATTAAAATTATTCCCATTATTCTTGATGCTATGATTCCCATTTTTGTAACCCAGTTCCACAATTTTCCCCCAGGTTTTAGTAAACCAGTTTTCGATAGATTGTTCCGTTATAAAGGGATCGAGATTTGTTTGCTGTAAGTCTGTTTCGATTCCTACCATCCCACGTACTAGAATACCATTTACTGCCTGTCTTTCAGTAGATAGTATGAGCTGTTGCTGAAGTTGCATCATATCTTCATGTAAATATAGACCTCCAGCGAATAAATATTTGGGATTGGCGTAACTCCATTTATTGTCATTTTCAGGCTCGATAATTGTTAGTGGGGGGAATTTCATGCATTTCCATCATGCTTTTATACCACTTGTTTTCCAATTTGTAAGCAGAATAAAGGAATGTATTGCAGCCGATTTCAGTTTCGAACTTTTGAATGATATGACTCCGAGGTGTCATAAACATGAATTTGTTGTTGACTAACATGGGCAGTTCGTGATAACATCGTGTTGTATGTCAAATAGTTGCTTCCATGGGTTTGCATTTGATAATGTGTACGACTTTGCCATAATTAACTGCTGTATATCCGGATGTTTTCATTTTTGGAAATGCAAACTCAGCTGGTGTTATTATTGCCAAAGTTTGTAGGTTGCGTATTACTTGCTGTTCTAATTGACATTTTTGGCGTATGACATCTTCGTACAGTTTGGTGAGTTGATCATTGATGTGGCGTTCAATGAAAACAACTTTTAGATTGGTGTGGGCAGTTGGATACTAAAATTATCTTGCGTATTAAAATACAGTTAATATTTACGTGTAAATTTTACTTTAAGGCTACAATTGACCAGTCGGCAAGTGATAAATGTACACAAACTGATTTTCAAGAAGTGAAGTGTGTGTTCTCTGCTGTCAGAATTTGAACCAGAACGTTGTTCGTCATCTTTGTCAGAGATAAATGTAGATTTGATATTAACATCCAACACTCTTGATCTTTCTCGAGCAACATCTTTATTATCTTTTACATCTAACCCAATTAGATCACCAACACTATTTATTAAAGAAGTTACACTGGAACCATCAATTTCATCATTATGTTAGGATGACTAGTTTATTAGCAAATAAATTATATATTAATAATAATAAATAAATTTAAATTTAATAATAAACAAATTATTAACAAATAAAGTAACAAATAAATTTGATCAACTACTTTTGAAAAATAGAACATCCATCGCGCTCTCCGGTGGTTTGACTATATAAAATTTTGGGTGGCCAGTTTCGTACGTGGACTGACTACAGATCATGGTGGGTCGTTGTACTGACATTGCGAAAATTCTTTTTCCTTTATCTACAGTTTAAATAGTATCTGATACACATTCCTTGAAATGTCAAGGTGAAATTTGAGTTGCGTCCCCTTCATAAATGACATTATAACGGTTTACTACATGAGCATCTACATGCTCCCAAATGGAATGATCATAGACAGCATCGATACACGTTTTCTCTCGATACGGACACGTAATTCTACCAGGTTGTAATATTTTGTTTCCATTGATTTTTGCTGCTACGTACCCTTAATTTAAAGTAATTTACACAGCTTCTTGAACGATGACGTTGTCCCATGCGCCAATTTGATCTTCGTAAATAGCGCCTTGGCATAAATTTTCTGTGACCATTTTTCCTGCCGTCTGGATCGTGACGTGTGAAGTTTCATTTATAATTAATCTCTCAATAAGTTTACCATAGAAGTTTTGTAGACATTTCGTACGATGCATCTAGATACACATTTCCCGATTAACAGAATGTATTAACGTGGAGAACCCATTACGAACTGCAGAAATATGGCTATACATGCCCCAGTAGTATATATTTCGGCTGACGTGAATTTTGCATTGCTGTACCAGTACCCATTCAACATCTTTGATTTGGATTAGCTGTATTCGTTCGACAGTGGTAATTTTATCACTTGCTGGCTCTTTACATTCCGTTATTTCGGTCAAACTGAATGCGGAAATATTCATGTTTTTATCTTGGCAGTCACACACAATTAAAGCGACTGTAATGTGGCTCCATAGAAGGATTAGTGCTAGTGCTGTGTCTGTCCGCATTGTTTCGCTTTTAGGTATTACTTCAAATGCTTTTGTCCCAGCGTTCCTCAAAAATTACAAAATTATTTATATTAATAATATATCAATTTAATCAGAGCATATTGATGGTGTAGTGCACAAGTGTTGTAAGTACGTAATTAATGTTTATGAGAAAACGCAGTTTAAAGTTCATACTTGTATATTAACTCATTTAATTGTGCAAAAAGTTGTTATCAATTTTGTGCAAAAGTTGTAGCTTGTAATGATGCCTGTATTTAATATTAATTAATAAATTTTAAAATAACTTTTGATTTTTTGCTGAATTTGTGTTTTTTTTTATTTTTTAAGGGGATATTTACCGATGAAAAAAAACATCAAAAATAGGCGATTTTACTTTTCTATTTTCTCGGCGTAGAATTAACGTATGAATTTAAAATTTTCAGTGAATAAAGATAAAGGTAATAAAAAATGTTATTAGGAAGTAGAATTTCAAATTTCCATTTTTAAGTGGGTGAAAAACGAGTTTGAAAAGCATCAAATATAGCCTTAGTTTCAGTGCAATTTACCAACGATTGGAAAATTTTAAAAAAAATCTGATTCCTAATAACATATTTTATATGTTTTAAGAATGTAATTTTGAAATAAAAATTACTCTCGAGCTATCCATTACCGCGTAAATAGAAAAGTAAACTTAACATTTGTGGACAATTTTCTGATATATTTATATTTAAAAATATGTTTTCTCTTTATTTTCGTTATAACAAATATAATTGAAATCGGAACAGATATATTTAAACTTTCTTTAAATGGGGTAGTGATCTTTTTATTTTCTGTCTAAACTTCAAACAAATGTGACAATAGTAAAAATATAATAAAGGACCTTGAATAATTGCCTTGTTGAGAAAAACGTTATAAAAATACATGCAATACGTTTTATGTGAATAAGTAGACAATGTTATATAATTGTAGGGACCCATAAATTGTAATATTTTAATTTTAAAAATTTATACCATAGCACAACAATTTCCCTGGATTTTTTGATTTTTCGGTACCTTGTCTATAAAAATTGAAACTTTTTATGAAATTTGTGAAGAAAAGTATATTAGAAAGTCTCGGAGATTTAAAGGGTAAAATTAGTGACGGATTTACTAGCAGGCTGAGTAGGCTGGAGCCTAGGGCGGCAGATTTTAGGGGCGGGAAATTTGGGCCAAAAGGCGTCAAAATGTAGAATTTTTTTTTTTGCTCGTCACTTACGTTTTTTAAGAAGGGTGGCAGATTTTCGGGGAGGCAAAATGTAGAATTTCAAGTTTTTTTTTTGCTCATCACTTACGGTTTTTAAGAAGGGCGGCCGATTTTAGGGGCGGCAAATTTGGCAAAAAGGGCGGCAAAAAATTTTTTTTAGCTTTTCAGGGGCGGCATTTTTCACTGAGCCTAGAGTGGCACTTAGAGTAAATCCGCCACTGGGTAAAATTTTTTTCGCAAGTCACGTTATTTAGAACAATTTTAATTTTTTTTCTGTTAAAAGATCCTAAGTTTCTTATTAGAAATGAAAAATTTTTGAAATTTTCTAGCAAGGTGGGAGTCGTAAGATACATCTAGGTGGGAGTCGTATGATACATCTAGTCGGCAGTCGATTTTTCTTAGATTGGCAGCACAGTGGCTGAAGGTGACTTGAAATAGAAACTTTTTGCCCTGGTAGGAACCAGGGGCAAAATTTCGAAAAATTTTATTAAATATAATTTATAGAAATTTTAATTTGAAACAATTTTGTTGCCAACAACTTTCTTAGAAATGGTTTTTTTCATTGGCTTTTTTTGCTAAAAAAAAAATAAATTCGACTTTGATTTGGTGCATATTTAAGCTACAGAATAATAAAAATTGCATACACAATATTAAACTTCTTTTTACTGGACAAGTGGGTTTTTTTTTCTATTATATCTTTTGCCATTTCTATCTTTGACACTGATTATAAACGATTTATTTTCAGTCAAGTAAAGCTTCGCCCGACCTACGGGCAAACGTATCATGCCTCATAATGACTGTAAAAATTCATTGCACTACTTAACTCAAATTCAAACTTAAGTGGTTCATAATTTCTGACCAGTAATAGTTAAGTAGATATTGGGTTTTTACAAAAATAATTTCATATGAGTTTAGGATAATATCACCTTTTCTATTTGTGTCAAATACCATAATATAATTATTTTATAATTCCACAAGTATTGCGAGCAATGATACGGGAGACCGTACCGGTCGAGCTAACACTTAAGTTACAAAAATCAAAAATATCCAATCTTCAACTAAAATTTATATCATGCTGTGAGGGACTATTGTGTAGTAAAATACCATATAAATATGATATACGTATTAAATTTCACATCCTTCTAAGATTCATTGTATATGCACATGTAAAAAAGGATAAGAGATACTGTCACCTTAAACTTTTATATTTACATCTTTTTTCTTTAAATATTTTCAGTATCATTAGAATATTGTTATTGGCGGAAATAAAATTTTAAATAAGACAAGCAATACTATATTTACGGAAGTTTCAATGAGTCTGTTCTTTTTTAAAGTGTATGTAAGAATTTAAAAATAATTTGCCTGAATTTTGTGTGCGGTAGAGATAGCATCAAAATGTTAAAATCTTCAATTTGCTGTTTTATTTTTTGAGAATATATCCTTAATTTAACACATTTGTGCATGGTATAACCGTATGTCATGAAATGTTTACTCAGCGTAGTAAGTGAAACGGAAATGTATTTGAACGAGAAATAAAATGAAAATTAATATTTTTTAATTTTTATTAGAAACATATAAACTTGAAAAAGAGAAATCAACAAGAGATTTTATATTTTAATTATTTGAAATAACAATAATACACGTCATTCGTCATCATCTTCTGGTTGAAGTGGGCATGAAGCTACTAGAATACCGTTAATATACTGGCAGTAATCGTCTGGTATAATGCCGGAACGTAAAAGGAACAAAACATCTTCTTTCTTCTTTTCCGAGACTCTTACTGTTGACGTCAGTTGCTAAAAAGTTTTCATTGTCGAGGTCTTGGAAACTAGTTGACATAGAATAATAGTTTAAAGACCTTTTTTATGTGATTTTTTTCATCTTTCCAATGGTGTAAACAAAAATTTTGAATTTTGGGAAATTATTCCAAAAAACTCGTTTTTTGAGCTTCCAGAAGTCGGACGTGTCTGAAAAATATTAGCGGGTAAAAAACCATTATTTGTGTTCCAGATTATTTTAGTTTACATCTTTAGGATAAATTTAAAAAAAATTACTACGGTTACTGCTATGCCTTTGGTCAATAATCACTTTTAAAGATTTTTTGTTTATCGATTAAAAAATGTCTCAAAATTTAAGTCTAACAAAGCATTACATAGAAACATGAAGTGAAAATTAACCAAATTTATTTTTCCTGTAATCTCCTGACTTTTCTGAACATTTTGATGAAAAAATTATTGCTTTATGTTAAATATTACAGAAGTTATGGATTTTTTAATATAATAACGTCACCGCAAGTGATACCACGGAAACATCATTTTAACCCTATTTTGCAAAATTTCAAAGATTCATAACTTGAGAACTATTAGAGATAAATTTTTTTTTAAATTTTGTACAGATGATTAAGATGGTTAAATAAACAAATAAAAAAAATTTTAGCTAAATCTGACGTCATGGGTGACATGACCTGGATGAAGTGGCGTGTAATGACCCTTATATTTTATTAAAATTGGATCATTTTTCTCAAATCTGAGCCATTTTATTTTCAGCCATTGAACCTTTTCGTTATTTATATTCAAATTAGTATTATGAATCATAGTGTTAGCAAGTTTTTGAAGATCGTAAAAATCACTAGAATTTAAAATATTTATATAATACGGTCTAGGTTTTATTCTAGCAGTTGACATTAAAAGAGACCATTCTCTTGTGGTGTAAACTTTTTATATACACTAGCGGAAATAATTAAAGGATCAAAAAAAAATTCCAAATTTTTAGTGATTTTTCGAATGGCTGTAATTTCGTGAAAAATGGTCGTATCGGAGTCGTAAGTAAAGAAATTTAAAGCTGGAAGTTTCTAGTTTTCAGATCTTGCGATAAAAAAATTTTCAAAGCAACGTGTATCGCTCAATCCTAATAAGTACACTGAAAAAAAAATTTCCGAAATTTTCTCGGTTTCTTTTTTTGGTCCACGGACTTGGAAAAAAATTTTCCGACTTAACCACCATATGGACCAGATAACTTGTTCATTCAGCTTTAATTTGCTTTTTTTTAGACCTTTATACGACTACTTCCCGCTGAGATATCGGACTTTGAATGGAGAAGGATCGTTTCGCCTTTGACAATCGATATCTCAGCAATCAATGATCACACAGAAAATTGAAGGTGTGTTTCGAAAATTCGAATAAATTCTCTACAAGGATTAGCCATTGTTTTTTCAGAAAAGACTTTTTTTGCATAGTCTACATGAATTTGAAAAATCAAGAAAAAAAGAGCTTTTGGGGGCTTTTTGGAAAATCAAGCGCTGAATTAAAAATTTCGAGAAAACCATTGATGTTAAGTATGCTTTTTACAGTTCCAATATACCCACAAAAACCCCACCGAGTTTCAATTGAATCCATCCAGCCGTTTTTTTGTTTCATTCGATTGAATTTTTAAAAAAATAATGGATCATTTTTTTACTCTTAAATTTTTATAATCTTGAACAAAATGAAGAAAAAATTTTTCTCAGCTTTTTTCACATTTTTATCAACAACAGTATTTAAATTTATAAAAAAAAAGAAAATTTCTTAAAAAGTTTTCAAAAAAATGGAGCAATTGCGGCTTATACGCTTTAATTTGGTTTACGTGTGCACAAACGGAGCTCTTGGATTCTTCATCGTATAAGATAACTAATTTTGGTGAGGAGAAATGAACTAATCGATAGGGACCCTGCCACCTCTGTTGGAAGCTAGCGTCATGGTTTAGCCCTTGTTGTTGTAAGTGCCTCTTGTATAATACTGGCTGTCCGATTCTGAAGTTGGGTGTTTGTGGCCGAGTACTGGATGCTTTTTGATATGTGGTTTTGGCTTTTTGAAGTGCTAAAGCTATTTCTATTAAAGCTATTGAAACTTTAAATGTGTTAGCAAAATTTTTGATTTTAACTTATATAGATTATTGAATTTTAAATATTGAATATTTTCTGAGCAATATGTATTAGGAAAAAGAAATTTAAAAACAAAACTGTAATGACTGGTTAGAATAAGAAAAGTATTGATTAAGTTAGTATGTTAGTATTGGTTAGTAAAAATTATGGTAAATTGTACGGCGTTAGTATTGGTTAATCGCGTTAATATGAATTTGAATTTAGTTGGTGGACTCGGAAATATGGATGTTGATTCGGTTAGTTTGTTAGTACTGGTTAGTAAAATTATTATGGGTAAATGTGTTAATACGGGTTAATAGTGTTAGTGGGTGGGGTTTGATAATATTAAAAAACTGTACAGTTGAATTAATTAGGTTAGTATGTTAATATTGTTAGTAAAATTAGAAATAAGAACGGCGTTAGTAATGTTAGTGTTGTAAGTATGTAGGAATTTGTAAACGGGAAAAAAAAATTGGTTACTGTTTTAATGGGATTAGTAAATTAACGAATTGAGTACAGAGTTAATATGGTTAGTAATATGTTAGTAATATGTACTCAATAATATTGTACAAAAATTCGAAAACATTCAAAAAAATTTCAGAAAATATTCAAATTCAGGAAATATTCAACTAATATTCCACTAATAAACGTGTGAAATCAAAAATTTGATCGTAACAGAGGCTGAACGCTCTGCTACCAAAATGTCACGAAAAATAAAAGAAAAAAAATAAATAAATAAAGAGTAAAAATAGTAATGAATTGAGAGTATGATATTGAGTAATGAAGGCGTGACATTGAAAGTAAAATTAAAAAAAATTGAAATGTAACAACTCTCAGTAGTTATATGATCCCAAAATTTTATGCTGAATCTAGTTAATAATGGCTATATAAAGTACGGAGAGCACAATTAAGCAGACACAAGTGGTTTTGAAACGCCCGGGGCCCATAACAAGCGGAATACTTAGTGTTAATGCAATTATAGAATTATTGAAGTTTAAATCTTAAAGTTGATTAGGTTGCACTGTAGTTATGCTTGTATGGAAAGGGTATTTTATAAATTAAGTATTCACAGACAAAAATAACATTTATTAAATTTAATTTAAGTGTTAACAAAATTTTGTCTATAGCTGTAGCGACGTCAGGTACAAAACATTGGAATATTATTTAAATTCAAATATGTAAAATATTGTCAAAATACTTTAAATATTCAATGAGAGAATATGTGAAATATTGTAAAAATTATTTTGGAAACTTAATAAAAATATGACGTAATAATTTTGCTTAAGATGAAATTGAGAATTAAACAACAAAATGGCGTACGTTATGAAACACTTAGAATTATACTAAACATGTTAACTATAATTATATTTTAATATCTCTATTTAACATACAAATTTTTAAATTTAGACTAATATTGAAATTTATCGTTATAAAAGAATTTTAAATTAAGGTACCTCCTTTTCTTTGGTAATAGTGACTATACACGATATCAACCAATGGAGATACATATTTACATAAGCAATATTAATAAATTGCATATGTTTAAATGTAATAATATTAAAAGAAATTTAATAATAACAAAAAAAAAAATATAATATATTCACCTAAATATATATGTATTATTTGCCCAAATGTCCATAGTATTGTATCCTCAATTTCCAAATTTTAAAATGAAAATGTAATATTACTAGCTGTCACACCATTCTTTGTTGCTTGCGATAACTACTATTGAAGGGTGCCATCTTGACTGTACAAAGGATTTGTACGTACTATTCAACAGAGTGTGTTTGCATTAGCTGCTTTACTCAACGTACGACTGACTAACTGAACTGGCTTTATGTGTACAAGCATGCATGACGTTGCAAGTATATATAGAGGAGGATCCTTATTAATATTCTATGGTATGTATATATATGCAAGTCTGTTGCCAACATGAAAAAAAGTAAAATTACTATTGTGCCCATGAGCGTGGTTACTGCCGTAACAATATTATTTCGTTTATCTGCAATCTTTGAATTTATTATTACTAATTCAAACTTAAAAGAAGTTTTTCTTAAAAAATATAATCAAAAAGATATGTAAATTGACTTTTCTTAGTTTAAAATCCGATAATTTTTATATAAATTCAGATTTATTATGTAGCTGTAGTTTAATTAGTTACAAATTATATAATATGTATTGTGTTATGTAATGTGATTTTAAATAATTATACCAAAAATATAAATCACAATAATTGTAACAAACCAAAAAATTTAAAAAGAAAATTGTCAACTTTAACAAATTAAATAAAATGTTTATATTAAAAACGGTTTCACTGGTTTTTTTCTTTTTTGGTACTTATGGAATTTATACCTTTTTAATTATTTTTTACAGCTACTTTCTACTTATTTTTTTTTTAAATAAGTTTATTAATGAATTTTAAAAAATTCAAGAACTATGTAGGGCAAAACTTGGCTAATCGGTGATAGTTTAATTATTTGGCTACAGAATTTTATTCCTGCATCAGATCAATTAGCAAATTGAATATGTAAGAGTCCGTAAAGTTGCCTTCCATAGTAAATATCTAAAAATATTACTAATACATTATTGGCCATATGAAAAGCGTTTGAATAAACACAACACAAAATATGGTAATTCGGTGATATCTAAGTTAATTTGTGATATAGGCTTGGTTATCTTGTGATATCAGTCAAGTAATTATGTGGTATTAATGAAAACTTTAAATAAAAGAGCAGAGATATAATAATCAAATGTTATATTTTACTTAAATCTCTAATAATTGTGTAACACTTAAGAAATTTTAACAAAATTTCACAATTGGCTTTGGTTTCTTATTTCTAATTACTTTTATAATGACAAAAAATTAATAAAACTAAAATTAATCTGAAAGTTCACAATTTGAACACAAGAAAAAAAGGGGATTGATAACATTTTGGCATTCAACATGATACTATGTATTAGAAAACTGGCATTCAACCCATTTTTTGCCATTTTTAAGTTTAACATCTCGTTCGAATGTTCCTTTACAAGTTCCACAAGTGTTTGAATGTTTACTGCTCTGTAATTGTTTGGCTGAAGTGGTCTTATTAGGGTTTGACGGAGGAGATGGTGCATAAACTTCTCCTTTTTTTACTTTTTTAGTTTGACACTGCTTGCCTGCTTTCTTTTTCTTTGCTTTCGGAATTTGCAAAATATCTTGAACAGCTTCGTTGCACTTTGAAACTTTTGAACAGCTTAGCTGTGGTTCTTCTGAATTACGTGATGTGTTAGATTCTGATAGTGGCTGATGGTTCTCTTTATCTTCTGCATTTGGTAATATTAAGTCATTGGGTGTTAGACTGGAATCTTCACTAGATCCTCTGGTATCTTTGCTGGAGTCGCAGGTAACTAAAGATGGTGCAATTGCATGATCAGGAATTGCATCATAATTTATAGGATAAATTCCTGCTTTTGCGAATGCTTTAACTATCAGTGACCTTTTATCGATGATTTCTTCATATGCCTTAAAGAACATTTTTAGAAAATCATATCTAGTTGGCTTTTCTCCGAGATGTTCTATTTGAAAGTTGTCCAAGAGGTTTCTCCACTTTGCTTTCATTGGGCTAAAAATGCCACGTCAAGAGGTTGAAATAAATGTGTCAGGTGCGGAGGATATGTAACAATGTATATTTTCTCTTTACTTGCAAGTTCTAACACCTCTGGAGCCAGGTGTGACTTGTGGGAATCCATGAAGAGCACAACAGGTCTAGCCAAAGGGATGTTTTCTATAAAATGTTGAAAAAATTCTAGGAATGGATCATTGTTAATGCAGCCATTTTCACTAAGTTTAACAAGACAAGGAAATTCAGAATTTTTCAATCTGTCATCCCAACGCTTCGCTTTAAAAATGATCATGGGCTGAATAGCATCTCCAGCGACATTCACACATGGCAAAACTGTAGTCGTTGTACCTCTTTCTCCAAATGTTTGTTTGTAAACATGTGTTTTACCAGTTAACGCTACAATTTTCCCAGCCCTCATAACAAACATGAAACCTGTTTCATCTAAGTTCCATATGCGTTGTGGCTGATTCTGAATGCCCAATCTTGCATACAATTCTTCAAGCATTTTGTAAAATTTATTTATAGATTCTCTTGTGGCTGACTGAGCTCTATTCATGGACAAACTTTCTGGTGTTCGCAAACTCAGATTATAACGTTTCTTGAAAGAAGCCCACCAGTACCAACCTGCACATTGTTTTATTCTAGAAAAAGGAAGTTTAATCTGTGCCTTTTCAACTAAGCGATAGGCTACTATACGGATTTGCTTTACCGTCAATCCGAATTCAATTTCTTGCATTTTATTAATATAATTTAACAGTTGTATCTCTATTTCAGATGGCAAAACAAAAGGCTTACCGCGTTTAAGCTGATACGATGAAGTAGGGTCATGGCGATAGCGGCTACAATATGATTTCAGGGTGCTCCATGGGGTAGAAAACCTTTTTGCTGCTTTATAGACTGTACTCCAATTGTTCACTTCTAATATAGCTGCTTTTAAACTTGTTTCATTGTATGGTTTTTCGGTTTTTGAAGGCTTTTTTACTGTTAAAGTTTTCTTCTTCTTTGTCTTAGGCTGAAAAGAAAAATGATAGATTATTACACATAATAACATAAACCAACTATCTATCTCTATACTAGCAAAATCACTGTGACAGAAAGGTGACGTAAAATTTCTCTATCACTCCAAACGCAGAACATGTTACTACATAAATCTCATATGTGCTTACAGTGGATGTACGCTTGTGTGTTTGTGTCATCGTCACACCTCAATCTCTGGCAAGTGAGGAGTGTATTGTATGCGTACGTAGTATGTATGTATTCGCTTACTGTTGGAAAGTAGTTGACAACAATATCACACAATCGATCTTCACACTGCAATAGCTGCCGCTCGACTAGTTAACTTAAGCGGTATCTGACACACTCAGACACACTGCTATCCACATTTTTTTATACATACGCTTAAAAACAATACTATCTACTTTAGGCTTTAAATATTAAAGAAAATCTAATAGTTATTTAAATCTTTCTAATAGACAAATTCATACAATACACTACGCTTTGTTATTTTGTGATACAAAAAAATCTTTAACACAGAAAAACACGAAAAATTCACCCACAGAACTTAAGAATTTTAAATATAAAAAATGGCATTTCTTTAGATCTAAGATATATAAATTTGCTGAAAAACTCTTACCTTATCTACATTAGAAGCTGATTTTCCCATTTTTAACTGCTTTCTATAAAAATTCAGCTTTTATTTAGGCCCGATCAATTGACCAGTTGAAAGTAGGCTTAGACCATAGAACGAGCAATTGACGAATTTTTTTTAATTTCTGACAAAGATTTCGGATACACTCTTTATGCTATAATAAACTTTGAGAGTAGCGCCATCTATCGTCAATATTTTACAACTGTAGATTATAGAGTAACTATGCTACAGAAGCCAAATAAAGTATCACAGAATTACTGCATATCACCGATTAGCCAAGTTTTGCGCTACATATTAGGAGCATATAAGCCATCTAATTATGTACATGATAGAGTTTTGAAACGGACTATCCATAGGACTACTTGTTTCAGAAGTTAGAGTGTTGTCAAATGTAACAGCATGGCTTGTAAAGTATAGTAAGCATTGATAATGTCTGTTTTAATTCGGTCTACGCTTAGTAATTTATTGTTTTAATATATTTATAGGAATATTTGTAAAAGAGAAGTTGAAAACCTCCAGTCAGAGGTGTTACCAAGTACGAGTTCGGAAACATTTAATATAGAATCAGAAATGAGTTTAGCACAGCTTTGTAATTATAATACAATTGAATAAAATTGTGTCATTTACGACTGCAACAACATTGTCATCATCATTTACCTACACCGATACCAGTTGCGTAGATGTTTCTCCAATAGATGTTGAGGAAATAAGCAAACGTTTATCAGATTTTATATTTGGGTGTAATCTACCACTCCGTATTGTTGAATTGAAATATTTAAAGAACTTCGTATCCTATTTACGGCCTGTCTATTCGAGCAAAATACCCGAACGGAGGGAACTATCTACAAAATTATTAGATAAATCGTACGCAACTTGTATTTCTAATGCCAAGAAAAATGTAGGATTACGATCTGTGTTGATAATTGACGGATGGAAAAATTCTTCTAACAATTCAAAAGTGGTAACTTTAATTCATAATACTAATGGACAACAAGCTTTTGTAGATGGTTGAGATTTATCTGGTATTCCGAAAACAGCTGAAAAACTGGTAGATATAGTTACTGAGTCAGTTGATAAAGACAAAGTTTTGTATAATACCAATGTATATGCAGTTGTTTGTGATAATGTAAACGTATTGATGAAAATGGGAAAACTCTTTACAAATTTTATATGGCATACGACGTGTAATAGTCATATTGCCAATTTATTGGCTAAAGATGTATTAAATAAATCACTGACTGATAAAGTTATACTTGTTTTACGAGAGTTTAAACGTACTGATCTTGAAAGAGCACTAATTGATAAAGAAGGTTACAGAATTAAATTACCCTGCGAAACTAGATGGTGTTCTTATCATGACCGCTATTGTTCCTTAATAGATAATCTGGAGCCAATGAAATTTTTAACAGTTAACAAAAACTACAAAAAAGTAAAACAATATATTATACAGTTAATATTCAATGACGAATTTGTTAGTGAGGTTCAAGAATATACCATATTGATTTTTTGGACCCTATTTGCAAAACTGTAAATGAGTGTCAGGAAAAAAGTACAACAATAGGAGATGCTGTTAATTTATGGAAAACCTTAACGGTACCACCTAAATTTGAAAATAAATTTAATACAGCCAGTGAAATGAGAAAAAATATGTTATTAACTTTATTTTCTTTACTTGTTTATTATTTAAATCTTTATTATGATAAATCAAAGCTCAGTGAAGTAGAGCAAGATCAAATTTTTGAGTTTCTTCTCGCCCATTTAGATGCAGAAAATTTAGAAGGATGGCTAGTTTATATAAATAAAAGCCGCATCTTTGAGACATTGTACGAAAAAAATATAAAAAATGTTATTTTGGAATACGGTATAGTAGCTGATACTCAAAATGACCTTGCCAAAATACCTTGTTGACATACAGTAAAAGGATATAGCAGGATAAGTATAGGTAAATCTGCCCCGGAGCGAATTATTTTAATAACTATATTACCGGTATGATAAGGCTGTAAGTATTTAATATTTACAATTTTGGCGGCCAAAACTGAGTAGTTATGGAGATAACTAAAAAAATTACAAAAATTACAAAAATTTTTTTCTTGGTAACTACTCAACTTAGGAAAATGATTCCAAATCCACATGAAGGCAAACGCTCTCAAGAATATTAGACATATTTATTATCGTATCAGTCCTCGTTATTAAGGATAATAACAAGGATAGTATCCGATCCAATGTTATTTTTATAGGGTTCCAACTGGGCGACCACTTCAAAAAAAATTCAGTAACTGTGCCCTAATGCACTTAAGACTTGGTGCAGTAATGCATTTAATTACTGCACCAAGTCTCATCAAAATTCAAGGGCTGCAACATGGTAAAAAAAGTATTTTTCATTTTTAATCTGCTAAACCGCCCCTCCAGTGGGTCCGACCCTGGAATTATATACATCAATCGAAAGGACTTTAAAAATAAAGTGTTGTGTCTCATAAAGTTTTTTTTTCTATCTCCTATAGCTTTCGAGATAATCAAGAATAATCGAAAGAGGTATATTAAGTTATAGGTTATCTGGCCCTGATAGAAGTCCCAATAGTAACTGTATTGTCGTTTATGTGACACTGCAGGTACTTCATATGTATAACTTCCCTAGATCAAAACAAAACCATTGTGGAAATATAATAGAAAATTGTCAAAAAATGTGGTGTAGTAGGCATTCTTTAATATTCTACATGTTATAAATCGAGATCACCTTAAAGCCTAGTTTTCATTGGTAGAGTTAGTAGGAAAGTATACTAGCATACTTTTTAGCCAAATTATGTTACTCTACCAATTCTGGTAGAGTAGCTGTCCACACATAAATTTAAAAAGCATTATAGTAGAGTAGTCAAATTGTGTAAAACTGAACTGACAACAATGTATTTTATTTAAACTATCTTCAGTTATACTGTTCCCTTTTACATTTTTCATAAAACTGTCCATGATAGGAAACCATTTTAAAGTGGGTACATAGATATCTGTTGTTCCAGAACCAGATTTTTTTGGTCGCTTTATTTTCATACATTCTTGATTGTATGTGCACCGAAGGTTTTTTATTTTTCGTTTTAATTCGGCTATGCCGAAATTTTCTTTGCATATTTCATTGATAATTTTTTCATATGCTGAATTTCTTTTGAATTTATTTTTATAATGAATATTGCTAATATTCCATAGACATTCGTGTTCCCCATATAATTCTACTAGTTTCGTTGTTTGCAATTCTGACCACTTCATTTTTGCAAAACAAATCAAAAAACAAGACAAACACGTGAAGTATTATTGTACTTAACTATATCCAATCTGTTTTCATTAGAATAGTGATAGAGTAGAGTAGAAATTAGTGGTGGGGGAATGCAAGTGGTAGAGTTACTATCCCACCGTGCAATCTTACTCTACTCTACCATAATTTAGTACTCCACCTTACCGATTATGTTTTCATTGGTAGAGTTAGAAGGATAGTTAGTACTTGCCGAAATTACTCTACCGCTTACTCTACCAATGAAAACTAGGCCTAAGAGATTCTATATCGGAATGTAAATGCGTAATAGTTAATGCATGGCAACGTAAATGGAATACTACCCGTGATAAACTTGGCTGTATAAAACCCTCGGTAAAAAAGCTGACATATCCATTTATATATTCTCGTCAAGAGGAAGTTGCGATAACTAGGTTAAGTACTGGCCATACATTACTAACGCATGGGCATCTCTTCAAGAAAGAAAATCCGAAATTATGCGAAACGTATAACATGGAATTAACCGTTGATCACCTTCTTACGGAGTACACAAAAATTATACCTATTCTGAGATCTATGGGGGTATATACAACCGAACTCAGGGAGTTACTCGTACCAGGTAGCCCAACATTAAATACTGTACTAAAATGTCTAAAAAATTTGAATATTATTAAAAATCTATAAAAACCAATTCAAGTTTTACTGTATATTTTTCTAATCATTTTATAAGTTGTCATAATCATAATCAAGCCCTAAGCATGTGTGTAAAAAATTGTGGATAGCAGTGTGCCTAAGTGTGCTTGATACCCCTTAAGCTGACTAATCACACAGCAACTGCAGCCGTGTTCAGATCGATTGTTATCAACCAGTCTCAACAATAAGCGAATATATATATATTAATATGCATGTACCCTAACACTGGTATACATATACACTGTAGTCGTCTCCCTCCACGGACAGAGTGTGATGTTGGTACAAACACAACTGTACATTACACGCATACATTGATACGAGATTTATGTTGTAACATGTTGTGCGTTTGCAGTGAAGGGAAATTAGGTCATTTGTGACGTAAGCTGTTGTCCACATTAGAGATATGTTGTAGAGATACATTATAGAGATACGTAGTTGGAATATGTAATATGTGATCATAATAATTAGACCAACAATGCTATTGTGAAGAGCCGTCGATATTGCAAAACGTGCATTACGAAATTAATACACATGTCAATACACTTAAACAACGCGCGTACGTTTTGTACAGTGTCGGTGTCACAAAATTGTTTGGCTCAGCGAATCGAACAGGTGAATTACGTATAAGTAAGACATTTAGTAGTAGAATAGGATAGTTACCAGTAAATAATGGTAGATAACAGCGGTCGACAATAGAGAGAAAAAAGGGGTCGGTCGTCCTAGTGGCGACGGGCCCTAGTCGCGAGAACGAGACATCCAGGGGTTTCCAGGGGTGAGTATAATGTAAGCTTTTATTTTACTTATTTTTTATAATTGTTTAATTTAAAGGAGGTTTAGGGTATTTTATTTATTTAGTGTTAGAGCAGAATGTTAAGTGCTAGTGTTTGTGTTTTTACTAGTTTCCTTTTAATTTCTTTGTATGTCTGTTATAATTTACGGGTTTTGAAAGCATCCTACAATGTTGTTTATATAATTTAGGGATTTTCTATTTTTATTTAGAGCTTAGGGTTATATATGCATTATTATTTTTGTATGTAAACATATATTTTGTATCATTTGTATTATACAAATTTACAGTTTATAAATAATATATTTTTTATAGAAAAAGCGAGTTCAATATTTTTTGTTTTTAGAAATTACCTCTGTTCACCATGCCTCCTCTAAAACCTAGGGTACATCTGGATGGTGCGACCCTAGATCGACTACCAGGATCGATGCCCAACCCACAACTTTTCCTGGTCCTAGGCAACCGCTCGACTAGGGCCAACAAACAAGCGGGCAGGTGAGTGTTAGGAAGAGTCAAATGAAATATGGTCACACGCACCTCCCGCTTCGTTACAATGGTGTCAGGTAGTGGGGTGGGGCAATCTAGAGGAGATAATTTAGTGGTGAACAGCAATATGAGCTTAGGGAATCAGGCTGAAAAAATTTTAGTAACGGCAGCCTTGGGAAAGACTATTACGTTGAATACAAGTAGTAGGAATATGGGGCTTCTGGAACCACCTTCCCACCTGCCGCCTTTTTGAGTGACCTCGGCAGGTGGTAAAACTACCGAGGCGGTTCTAGAAGCCTCCGGCGGTGGGTGGAGCAAAATTTGGTCTCCAACCTAACGATATCTAGTGAAATTTTTTCTAACCTAACAGAACCCAACGCAACTTGATCCAACCTACCAGAACCTAAGGAAATTTGGTGTAACCTAACAAATTTTTTTCTAACCTAAGAATTCCCTAATAGATGGCGCAGCCACCTTCGAGCCCTGTAAATTCCCTAATAGATGGCGCAACCACCTTCGAGCCTGTGAATTCGCTACTAGATGGCGCAGCCACCTTCGAGCCTGTGAATTCGCTACTAGATGGCGTTGCTAGTCTGGATTCCTGTGTGTAAGTTTGAAAAATTGTCAATAGATGGCATCGCAAACCTTTTTTTTGATAGTTAAACTAGCCATTAAAAGATGGCCTTGCTTTCATAATTTTATAATATTTTTATCTGAAAACAGGTTTAAACTGTCAGCTGACGTCACTAAAGGTAAACTGATATCAAATAGCGAAGATTTCTCTCTAATATGCAAAAATGAATTTTATCATATGATTGTATATTTTTATCTGAAAACAGGTTTAAACTTAATTAAAATTGACATAGTGTTTGAAAAATTACCAAACTGGATCGGCTGGGACTCGAACCAACTAGGCCACCGCGACTTTTTACCAACTAGGCCACCGCCAGGTTTAAACTTGTATAAATTGCCAGCTGACGTCACTAAAGGTAAACTGATATCAAATAGCGAAGATTTCTGTCTAATATGCGAAAATGAAGCAGCAGGTTTTAACCTGTATGGCTACATAAAGTGTGATAGCTGACGTCACCATACTATTTTTTCTGCTATAAAAAGGGCGCGACAGAATTTCATCAGTTACAATTTTGTTCGAAACTTTAGTGAAAAAAACATTAAATCTTATTGTTGTGAATTTTCAATTGTTGTGTTAAGAGTTAATTGTTGCCAACAATGGAATCCATTACTGCTGGTGCTTCATCTGGAAACAGAGATTTAATTCAAAAAATGGCTGGAAATTTTGTGGATGAATTGAATCATCTTGGCGCTGTTAAACGATGGATTAAACTTTCTGATATGGAAATTGGAAAAATATATAAAATAATGGGAGCCAGTCAGTTGCCGTCAAAATTCGATTCATCAAAAATGAAGACAATATTGGTATTAGAAATTGGATACATATCATTGCCGGCGAGATTTGACAATTTGAACGAGCAGATGCTGGCACGGCTGCAAAGCAATCCAAAATTGGGAATCATAAATAACGGACCAATCGGACTAACTCATAAACTGGAATTCAGAAAAACATTGGATCTTCTTGAAATCGCAATTCAAAACGTTGGATCTTCTTGAAATTTGTAAATTTTCAATTGTTGTGTTAACAATTAATTGTTGCCAACAATGGAATCCATGTATTGTGGAAATCGTTCGTATTCATCACATAGCATTTCAGAGTTGTCGATAATTTGTTTAATAATTTCCTCTCCACGCTTCGCTTTACTTAGTTCTCTTAATTCTGCATTGAAGAAAACTGCATTGAAGAACATTGAAGAAAACTGATGTAATGATCCGTAAATTCCATACAACAGAAATATTCCGTTTTCTCAAAATTTCCGACATTTCGTCTATAATTGCGCTTGAAAAGTCTACAAACCGCCTCTATAAATTCAATGGTGTTTGTTGGATAATTTTTCACTATTTTAATACACAAGTCGGCCAATTGGTGATCTTTGATTCCTTCACAGAGCACTTTCTTGCATTTGCACAAATTTTTAATATAATTATAAATTTTACAAGTTAAAAAAGTGATCATTGTGTACCTATTTTTGTTTAAAACTATACTTAATAAAAAAATTTAAAGAAAAAAAAACTGATCTTTTGATTTACACCGATCCCCTAAAAAGAAAAACTAATTTTTGATATTATACCTTAAACTTGATGTATATATAAAAATTCCATTTACAATTTTGGTACACCATATATACTCGTAAATTTTATAAAAAATGTATCACACTGTACATTTTTTAAATCTGTGTGCATATTCTCTGATGTTATTTAATCAGCTAAATCTTTAATCAACTAAATCAGCTAAAATTGTCACATACTTACGTTATAAATATCTAAGTGTGTATTTTTCTTTTAAATATATAACTTATAAATACTCATGATTACTTTACTATAACTCTAATCACGCGATATTGTGTTATAAAATACATAAGAATTTACTCATTTAATGTAAAAATATTTGATCATTAACAATTAAATAAAAACGAATTTTTTAAAATACTTATATGGTAATATAATATTATGTATATAATACAGTACTCTGTTAAAAGTATGGGTTTCTATACCGTTAAAATCTTATTTACGATATGAATATATTTTTTCTAAAAAAAAATCATATTTCTTAATATTTTTAAAACTGAATATGTAATATCAATATTTTAAAATAGTTTTGAAACATTAATTTGATTATCTTAAAGAAGTTTTGAAACATTAATTCTCGTCATAGATATATTTCTTTAGTCTTAATTAATTGCACATATTCTCAATATTTTAAGAAAATTTCCTTTTAATATTTTATAACTTATCTAAACAATGTATCTGTTTTTGGTAAATTTGTTACTTGTTAGTTTAATTATTAACAATTAGTTAAATATACCTATAGGTATTAAATGACCTCTAGTTTTTGTAGACGGTTGTAATAAGATTTAACTATTTTTTTATACTTATCTAAAATATTTTAAAACAAGAATCAGCATTTCTTTCACATTCTTCAATATGTAGGTACCTACTCTATACTATTATGTATTTTATTATTAAATATTTAGCAAAATTTTAAATAATATCGCGTCAAAATAATATTCAGAAGTCAATAAAAGACAATAGTAGTAAATTTATTAAGATAACTATAAATAAATATTAATCTAATGTTGAAATATTTATTAACAAATAGTACTGCTTAGTGGAAAATTAGGCACCTATTGTTTTGTTTTCAAATTTACCTTTTTGCAATTAAAGAAAATTTTAGTAACTATCGATACCTATATAAAACGATACCCATAAAAGACAAGCATGCTCTGATCTCAACAATTTTTTCCCATGTTAAATTCGTATGTTCTTACTTCGCTGAAACTTATTATGTTTATATATTCCCCCAATATTTTCTACCATAAACAATAGTTATAGCAAGCTAGGTAGGTATTGAATAAGTATTTTTTGTTTGTTAATTTATTGATGATAGAGAAAAAAAATTTATGTTTTTATAGACAGTGAAATACTTTTAAACTATTTTTTGCAGTTTAATTTTGTAAAAACACCTAAAAATTATCAGTCACAGACAAATATTTCTAAGCAAACGAATTGAAAATGTAATTTTATACCATAAGAATAAATACGTATATATATATATATATATATATATATATATATATATATATATATATATATATATTTATATACATATATATATATATATATATATATATATATATATATATATATATATATATAGGGTGGACAGTAAATAACTCTCATAATTTTTAAAGAGCGGATGAAAACTTTAATTTTGAATTACGAAATTTTATTTTTTTTTTCCGGAGTTAAGCTGCATTCAATTAATTAACCCTTTCCTGCTCAGCAGTTTTACATCATTACTGTTCAAACGATACTTCAAATTAGCAAATCATTAATAACATGGGTAAATACTTATTAGCAAGAATTACATAGTTTACACATATGTTCTATCGCACCAGAATGTTAATAGGACAATGCGATTTAATTGCCTATATTCAGGAGCAAGCAAAAACATTACCTATTTTAATAGCTTAGAAAATACACATTACATAGTTCGTTGTAAGAACAATCATTTCGGTGATCTTTTTTAACGAATTACTAGAATTAAGGACTGTGGCATGTAAGAAATAACAACACTCACATAATTTTAAAATAATTAACATATAGCTATTGGAAAAGTTACAAAGATTTTTTTAACAACTTATTAAATGCTGATAGCTTATTTTAATATCTCCTATAGGGCCTTAAGTATAACCCTTCACCCGAAATTTTTTGATCACCATCGTTGGCGACTGTATTCTCGTCATCATCAGCTTCTCCTTCGCTCGCAGTATCTTCGCTATCGCTAGCAGATGTTTTTTCATCGCTGTCTTCGCCATCATTTGATATATACTTTAACACTGGCTCAATAATATCATGCTTTTCCAATTCCCTAGTTATTGAGATAATCCGCTTTCCAATGTCACTTTCCTTTAAATTATTAAAATGGCTTCGTTTTTTCTCGTTTTCGATATAATCCGCGAAGCTGGGATTTATAATATGACTCCTTTCCATTAAATTGCACACAGTATTAACCATTTCTTCTCCAATTTGCGTCTGAGTCGCTAAACTTCTTAGTTCATCAACTAAATGGTTCGGGTCATCAAAATATTCTTCTTCTTCATCAACAGGTTTCGAATGGCCATTATGAAGGTTAGCATTTTCATCATCATATTTGAAACGTTTAGCTCCGCCATTTGTTGAGTTAGATGTCGAAGGTTGTTCCTTTTCTCCTGAATTTTTATTTTCTTGTTCTTCATCCTTTGCGCATGCGTTCTGAAGCTCTTTGACCATTATTATGTCTAGAGCAGTTTGTAAGAGACCAGCCATCTTTGGAGTAAAACTTGTTTCTTTGTAGTTATCAGGCGATGGTAAATGCTTTTGTTCATTAGATCGATTATCTTCATCATTCGCCGATTGTAGAATATTATGCGAGTTTTTTAAAGCGTGGAATTTACGTCTGATTGCTTCTGCTGCAGCCATCATACTTTCATTAAAAGTATTCAAGTTTCTTTTAGATAGATCTGTATCATCTTCCTGCTGATTTTGAAATACTGGTGCTTTATCTTCCTTTTCTTCATTTCTTGCTTCAAACCGTCTACAAAAACTAGAGGTCATTTAATACCTATAGGTATATTTAACTAATTGTTAATAATTAAACTAACAAGTAACAAATTTACCAAAAACAGATACATTGTTTAGATAAGTTATAAAATATTAAAAGGAAATTTTCTTAAAATATTGAGAATATGTGCAATTAATTAAGACTAAAGAAATATCTGTGACGAGAATTAATGTTTCAAAACTTCTTTAAGATAATCAAATTAATGTTTCAAAACTATTTTAAATTATTGATATTACATATTCAGTTTTAAAAATATTAAGAAATATGATTTTTTTTAGAAAAAATATATTCATATCGTAAATATGATTTTAACGGTATAGAAACCCATACTTTTAACAGAGTACTGTATTATATACATAATATTATATTACCATATAAGTATTTTAAAAAATTCGTTTTTATTTAATTGTTAATGATCAAATATTTTTACATTAAATGAGTAAATTCTTATGTATTTTATAACACAATATCGCGTGATTAGAGTTATACTAAAGTAATCATGAGTATTTATAAGTTATATATTTAAAAGAAAAATACACACTTAGATATTTATAACGTAAGTATGTGACAATTTTAGCTGATTTAGTTGATTAAAGATTTAGCTGATTAAATAACATCAAAGAATATGCACACAGATTTAAAAAATGTACAGAGTGATACATTTTTGTAAAATTTACGAGTATATATGGTGTACCATAATTGTAAATGGAATTTTTATATATACATCAAGTTTAAGATATAATATCAAAAATTAGTTTGATTTCTTTTTAGGGGATCGGTGTAAATCAAAAGATCGGTTTTTTTTTTTTAATTTTTTTTATTAAGTATAGTTTTAAACAAAAATAGGTACACAGTGATCACTTTTTTAACTTGTAAAATTTATAATTATATTAAAAATTTGTGCATATGCAAGAAAGTGCTCTGTGAGGAATCAAAGATCACCAATTGAATTTATAATTTTTATTAAATATATGTAAAAATTGGTACAATATTGAAATTTTTAAAATACATAGTACAATTAAATAATACATTTTGAAGAGAATAAATCACAAAATTCGCCATTCAGCACCGCCAACGATTTCAAGAAGATCAAACGTTTTGAATTGCAATTTATGAGTTAGTCCAATTGATCCATTATTCATAATACCCAGTTTTGGATTGCTTTGCAACCATGCCAGCATCTGCTCGTTCAAATTGTCAAATCTTGCTGGTAACGAAATGTATCCAATTTCCAATTCCGACATTATATATATATATATATATATATATATATATATATATATATATATATATATATATATATATATATATCAACATGTCACCACCATTGCTTCGTAGTGAAATGAATAAAATTAATATCGATTATGATTTAATTTATTCGGAAGTGATGAACAAGTGCATTAATAACCAGGAATTTTCTAATATTTTAAAAAATATTGTGTTAAGTGTGGTAAAAGAAACTGTAGAACCAATATTAAATGAATTAGATGAGGTTAAAAATCAGCCGGTTAAATTGACAGAAATGTCAAACAATTCTAAACAAGAAAGTTTTAAAACTATTGAAACAGTTGATGATAGGGGTGATTCGAAAGTTGGTGAACCTGAAGGAAAAGATAAGAAATACTCGACTGTTGTTAAAAACGGTCAATCCAAATCAAAAAAGAGTGAAACTAAGAAAAAAGATTCGAAGGTTATAGAAAATGAAAATAACGAAAATAACCAGGTTAATACGACTAAACGCGGAGTAGTAGACATAGATGACAAGGAAGCTACTGTAGTGCCTAGTAAGGGCACTCAAGATGCCTCTACATCTAATCAAAAACGGCGACGCCAAATTATCATTGGCAATAGAGATGATAATGACGGAGGTGATTTCCAAGCATCTGCAAAGAAAATATGGTTATATATTGGACGAGTGCGCAAAGGCACTGATGTGACAAAATTAGAAGAATACTTAGCGAAGACATTTCCTTCGCGTTCATTTGAATGCGAGGTTTTAAATAATAAACCGGAAAGTCGAACATGGAGCTTTAAAGTAGGTGCCCCAGAAGACTTGGAAAAAGAACTGTACAATCCAGACAATTGGCCAATGTATATGGTAGTAAAGCGTTTCTTTTTTCGTCGACAAGCCGCCGTATTGTAAAAATATGGAGAGCACAGTATCATACCATCCGCTTAAAATTTTACATTTAAATATTCAAGGGCTTAGAGACAATAAGTTGGAACATCTTTCCATTTTGTTAAATAATGAAAAACCTGATGTGGCATGTATCTCTGAACACTGGCTTCCAGTTGACGAAAGAATTATTTTAAAAATACCAGGATACAAAGTAGGTAGCGTATTTTGTAGAAATAACTATAAAAGGGGTGGTGTATGCATGTTTCTCAAGGAAGAAATTGTATGTGAGGAAATTAGTTTTTTAAAGAATTATAATGAAGAAAAGCTATTTGAGTGTTGTGGAGTAAAGTTAATTTATAACCACACTATTACTTTTATTCTATGTATGTATCGATCACCAGCTGCTGACGCAAAATTGTTTTTAAATAAATTTCAAGAAATTTTAAACAAATTAAGTAAAAACATTAAAAATATTGTTATTGCCGGTGACTTTAATATTAATATTTTAAAAAAAGATAATATTTATTTTTTATTCAAAGATATTTTAAACGTTTTTAATTTAAAATTTAAGATTTTAGAACCGACGCGTGTCAGTGAAGTAAGTTCAACGATTATAGATAATATAATTACGAATATAAACTGTGATAACGGTCAAGTTTTAAAAACTATTTTTTCTGATCATTATGCCCAAGTTCTGAATATTAACAGCGGTGAAACTAGCGCATGTGTAGAAAAACCTTCCTATGCAAATTTTAGAAATTTTAATGGTTATAATATAGAAAAATTTAATGAATCGTTGAGCTTACTGCATTGGCATAATATATTTAATTGTGATAATTTTACTGACGATTTTAAGAAATTTTATGATATTTTAATAAATAATTTTGACAAACATTTTCCGATCGTAAAACGACCTAAAATGTTTAAAAAAAGATATACAAATTGGGTGGATGATCATTTAAAATCAGAAAAGGCTAAGGTGTTTGACTGGTACATTCTTAGTATGAATTATCCAGAATTAAAACATCATTATATACAAGTAAAAGCTCAGTATAAGCAACTAGTTAAAACGAAAAAAACAGTGCATATTCAACAAGTACTAAAAAATAGCTCCAATAAGTCCAAAGCAATCTGGGATATTTTAAAAAATGAAGTCAATTTTGATAAGGAGGAAAGTGGAGGAATAGAAATAGAGCACGATAACAAACGAATTGATGATCCGACTGAAGTATCCAATACTTTAAATGACTATTTTATCAGTTCTGTTGCTAGTATCGCAAAATGTTTCACATTAGAACCTTTAGTTTTAAAGGAACCTGTAAACCACTCATTTTTCTTATGTCCAGTGTCTGAAAATGATGTAATTAATATTTTAAAAAGAGTAAAAAACACGTATGCATCCGGTGTAGATTCTATACCAAGCTGCGTAATACATAATGCTTTTTCGCTGATTAAACCACTTACCTATTTAATTAATTCATCATTTCTCGAAGGAAAGTTTCCTGAAGATTTAAAAATTGCGAAAATTATTCCGATTCCTAAATCAACCAGTGCAACATACTGTTCAGATTATCGGCCTATTTCTCTACTTCCCGTTATATCAAAAATTTTTGAATATGCATTTTTGGATCGTTTGCTATCATATTTAGAAAAATTTAATATAGTGAGTGAATCTCAGCACGGTTTCTGTAAGGGTAAATCTACTCAGAGTGCACTGTATAGATTTATTCACCTGATTATCACGGAAATTGATAAAGGACGACATACATGTGCTCTGTTCTGTGATTTAAGTAAAGCATTTGATACTATCCGTCATGATACACTGTTGTTGAAATTGGAAAATTTGGGTATTCGAGGTATCCCTTTAAAATGGATTGAAAGTTTTTTAAGCAACAGGAGACAATACGTATCTATCGGTAACGGTGCATCAAATATACATAAAACTGACCCTATATCGGTACCACAAGGTTCCGTTCTTGGACCGGTCTTGTTTATTTTATATATTAATGATTTACCTCAAACTTCCATCAATGATAGCTTTATATCGTATGCTGACGATACGAGCATAATAACATCTGCCGACTTGTTGTCACAATTAATGGTTAATGTAAACAATAGTCTATCAGCTCTTGACGGATATTGTCAACGGAATAGTCTGAAACTGAACATGAATAAAACAAAAATTATGAACTTTTCCTTAAGAAAACCTGTTAACACCCAATTTAATAGTGATCAGATATGTACTGTAGATCAGTTTAAGCTTTTGGGCATAACCATAACCAGCAATTTGAACTGGGATATTCATATAACAAATGTTTGTAGTACTATTAGTAAAGACGCCTATGCACTGCGACGATTGCGAACTATAGTTCCTGATGAAGCTATGCTGATTACTTTTTATTATGCTTTTGTCTATCCACACCTTAAATATGGAATTTTATGCTGGGGTCATTCACCCTCATTTAGGAAATTATTTTTAAAACAAAAAATGATTATTCGATACATGTTTAATTTGAAAAGAGCAGAATCATGTGCCCCCCTTTTTAGGAGATTTAATATTTTAACTTTGCCCTCACTGTATATTTATGAGGCTGCATCATACGCTGAACAAAATGAGACAATTTTTAGTACAGTGGGTGAGAGCCACCAATATTCCACTAGAAAAGGAAACCAACTTGTTGTTCCAAAGCATAATTTAACCACTTTTAGGAAAAGCCCTGTAATAGTTAGTGGTGATGTTTTTAACAAATTACCAAACAATATAAGAAACTTGTCGAATATACATAACTTTAAAAAATCGTTAAAAGATTACTTAATTAAAGAAACATTTTACGACATAAATGAAATGTAATTAATTGTATATGTGACGATGACACGCATCTTGTATGATCATTTGTCGAATAAAGATATTATTATTATTATTATTATTATTATTATTATAGAATTTAACAAAAGAAACGCGACTGCACTTCAAAAACCCCCAGGCGGAGGAAAAAGTGTCCGTGCAGCGTACCAGGTCAGGTTCTTCAAAGTCAGGTACGTAATGTCCGTCATACAGCATCCCCTTCCTGGTCTTCCCTACCTAATAAATCCCCGAACCTCGCTGCGAAACCATAACAGTGGGAGATTCGAGGACAGGTCCAATGGATGTTCGAGGACCCGCTCTAAACGGGGCATGGGGTTCAAAGGTGTTCATGAACTCCCGGAAAAAGTCGTCTCGTGCGACCGAAGCGTGCGGAGCGTCCCGATAATAACTGCTTTTTGCATTGACGCCGCTAACATGTTGGCGTGAGATCTACAAGCCGGAATGATGTTAAGTTATTATTATTATTATTATTATAGACTTTTACGCCAACCTGGCGCTCACTACTCAGTAGGACAGTACTGGGTAACATTCACCTATACCGGCATTATGCAAGGTATTAGGCTCTGTGGAAGGGTAATGTGCCAAACCAATCCGTAAAAGTACCGTAGTACATTCACGGACGGGTTTGTCACATCACTCCTTATATTGTTGTTGTTGTTGCTTGAAACGAGGTGTTATGCGTCTATTTTGGTGTATACTGGTTCGTACGACGAGACTTTTGTGGGAGCGTAGATGTTGGCTCAATGACAGAGGGCTGTGAAAGCCTAGTTCGTTTTCGTGTCCTCAGATGGTAGGTAGGAGTAGGGACAGAGGGAAGGGAAAGGACTGTTTGTGTTTGTGTGTGTGTTTGTGTATGTGTGTGGATGTGTCTTTCTATTTTACGTTTCTTGGTGTAGATGTTTTCTGGTTCATCAAATTGCTCATTAAGATCGGGTGTTCCTGGAACTGCGCGTTTAGATGGTACAGAGGTTGACGGACCTTGTGTGTTATTGAATTGGGGAGGATTGTGCACCAGAGCGGTAACAGTGACAGTGCGGCAGTTGTTCGATCCCCCCTCTCCATCAGACGAATCTGGATCTGTATGTGTGTTAAGTGTTTGTCTTTCAGTGTTAGTGTATTGTGTGTTTATGTATGTGTGTTGTGTGTCAGTAGGATGAGTGTCAGTGTATTGTTCGCTCACTGTAGATGGCTCAGATGGAGTAGAAGCAGGTCTTGTGCTTTCACATATCGCAGTCGGATTCGTATTACTGAGGAACTTCCGTACTATACAACACGTGTTTATGATCACTGCCTTTTGCATAGTGACATATGTGTATTTTGGGAGACCCAAGAGGCTCAAACTATTATGTAGTGTGTGTGGAATGACCCCGGTGGCACTGAGCACTATTGGAACGATGTGGACATGTTCCATTCGCCATTGTTGTTTTATTTCGGCTGCGAGGTCAGTGTATTTATCCAATTTAACTGCGTGTGTTTTTTGTAAGTTGTGTGTATTTGGAACCGCAATATCGATCAGATAGGTTGTCTTAGTGTTTTTCATTACGAAGGTGATATCTGGTCGATTATGATTTATGGTCTTATCTGTAATAATCGACCGATCCCAGTAAAGTCTACAGGAGTCATTCTCCGCTACTACTTTTGGTGTGAGCTTGTAGTAAGGTGTTTTATCGGTTATAAGGTGGTGCTTGACCGCTAGTTTCTGGTATATGATTTTGCCAACCTGGTCGTGACGGTGTTTGTATTCGGACTGAGCGAGCTGAGTACAGGCAGCTGTGATGTGTTGGATCGTTTCAGGTTTGGAATGGCATCTCCGGCATGAGTCAGATGTTACTGACGAGTCACGAAGTATGTATTTTGAGTAATTCTTTGTATGAATTACTTGATCTTGTATAGCTAGCATGAATCCTTCAGTCTCCGGGAAAAGACTTCCTTGACTCAACCAGGCGTGCGACGCTGCTTTGTCGACGTTACTCTGATTAAGATCATGTGGATGTCTCCCATGTAAAGGCTTCCGAATCCATTGCTGAATTTTGTCCTCCTTCGTGACCAAACGGCAAAAACTATCTGGCATTTCTGTGTGTGAGAGGTTTAATGGTGTGTATGCCTTGTCGGCTTGGATTATTACATTGTGTAAGTGTGATGTGTGTGTTTTGGTGTAAAAGTATTCTCGCAAGTTATGAACCTGTTTATTATGCGTGTTCCTTATGTCTATAAGACCTCGACCCCCTTCGGCTCTTGGCAGCGTCAATCGTTCTATCGCTGCTTTGGGATGATGAATTCTGTATTTGGTCATAAGGACGCGGGTCTTGATCTCGATGTTTGTCAAGTCCGTAGGCGTCCATTTGATTACCCCAAATGAGTATGTTAGCACCGGAACTGCGTAGGTGTTAATTGCTTTGATGGTTTTTTTTCCATCAAGGTGGGTGCTCAGTAATCTCCGTACACGCGTTAGGTATTGCTGCATCAGGTGTTGTTTTACAGCGCTGTGATCTATACGTTCGTCCTGATTGAATCCGAGATACCGGTACGACTCTCCCTCGTCCATGGGCTGCATAACAGACTCTGGTTCGAGTTCGAATGCGACCGCATCTCGTTTTCCTCCAGAACGACATTGTGTTCGACATTTATCGATTCCGAACTCCATACAGAGGTCTCGCGAAACCTCGTTGGAAAGTCCCAGCAGCTGCTGTAATTGATGTTTAGTAGCTGCATAGATCTTAATATCATCCATGTACATTAGATGTGAAATGGTATGGCGCGAATTCGTTTGCGTACCTACATTGTAACCGTATTTGGTTTCATTTAACAGGCGAGAAAGTGGATTCATTGCGAGACAAAACCATAATGGACTCAATGAGTCGCCTTGGAATATGCCGCGTCTTACTTGAATAAGGTCGCTTGTTGTTTTTTCATTACCAATACTCAAATGTAAGGTCGTTCGCCAGTCGGACATGATCGTTCCAAGGAAGTTCACGATACTTGGGTGTATTTTGTACAGCTCCAATACTCTCCGCAACCAGGAGTGCGGGACCGAATCAAATGCCTTTTTATAATCAATAAACGCTGTGTACAGGTTACGTTTTCTCCCTTTCGCTTGTTCCAGTACTACGGAGTCAATCAGAAGCTGCTCTTTGCAGCCTTGTGACCTCTTTCGACATCCCTTTTGTTCTTCTGTCAGTATGGTGTTAATCTGACAATGCTCATTGATCTTTTCTGCCAGACAGGACGTCAAAATCTTATACACTGTAGGCAAGCAGGTGATAGGCCTATAATTCGCAGGATTTTTTGTATCACTGTTTTTAGATTTCATGTATGTGATACCCTGCGTTAGGAACTTCGGTGTCAGGTTTGGTGTTTTTATAAATAGTGTAAAGTGTTCAGCGAGATACTTGTGTGTTGATGTAAAGTGTTTGAGCCAGTAGTTTTGTATGTTGTCGATGCCAGGTGCCTTCCAGTTATGCGATCTCTGTAAAGCTCTGGAGACGTCCTCTGTAGTAATGTCCGTATAGAGCATCTCCGGAAGATGTTCGTTATTCCTGTACTCTGTATCGATCCAGCTGGCTTTGTCATTATGGTCAATGGTGTTGGACCATATATTCGCCCAGAAACTATGGAGTGCGTTCTTCTCCGGTAGACCATTACTGTCAGTTACCGTGTTCGTTAGAGACTGATAAAACCGTCTCTCGTTTCTGCTGAACGCTTGGTTTTGTCGTCTGCGTTCAGTACTGGTCTTATATCTTCGTAAGCGCTTCGCTAGTGCTGTTAATTTTTGGTGAAGCGTATCTCTGATCTCTGTGAGTGTTTTATTGGGTTCCTCGTATTGTGTGTGTACTGTGTGTTTGTGTAATATGTCGTGTATGTATTTGTTGAGCCGTTTGGACCTCGTACCCTGTTGGTATTGGGTGATCCTGCCGAGGTTGCATCGGATGTTTATTATTATTATTATTATTATTATTATTATTATTTTTTTTTTTTTTTTTTTTTTTTTTTTTTTGCTTAAAATTGGGGTACTGCTGCCGGTGGATGGCGCGGTCAGCAGCACCCGGCGGCATCGCCTACTAAGGGCATGCGCCGCTGAAACGAAAAATATAAATAAAAACAACACGTAAAGACAGGGACACATAAATGCACTAGACAACGGACAAAGAAACACATATAAAATCCAACGATGAGCCCTGCCATCCCAGAGCTTAAAAGCGCGGACAGTCCTTGGTGACGGTACGATAAGTACTAGACAGAGCGTCCGGTCACCAAGGACTGAAAACCATCGTTGAGACTCCCCCCAAGGTATAAATGGCCTCGGGGTAGAGAAACCTGACTAGAGACACTCAAAACAAAACAAGACTAGAAGAGAATCACAGTGTTATCACAGATAAAACTTATTGCGTCACTAGGCAGCCACTGGCCGACCAGTGACGCAATAAGGGATTAAAACAATACCGCTGTAGAGCCATAACAACAGGCCTACAGCGGCATAACAAAATATCACAGATAAAAGAAACAAATGATGTACCACCTCGGGTGTAAAGAGCCTTCGGTGGTACATCGTTAAAAAGCAATAACAAAAACAAAATAACATGTATAAATAACAAAGTACCACTAAGGGTGTAAAGGCCCTTAGTGGCATAAAAACAAGACTAAAAGTACCCTGCCAGACCAGCTGGAACAGGGTATCGTTAATAAATAAATAAATTAGGACACTCACAAAATCATTTTAACACATAAATTAAAAAACGCTGAAAATAAAATATATACTGTCGGGGGAGAATCAAGAGACGGCTTTGTAAAATTAAGAGATGTAATGCCCCTAAAGTCTCTGAAGAAGATGCGAATTTCGGAGAAATTCAAGCATCTTTCTTTCAGAGACTGCATCGTAAGCTAAAGCTTCGGCTACATTATTGGGGAGCTGCAACCTCTGGCGCAATGGCTCAAAGGTTACACATTCCTCAACTATATGCCTCACGGTTAGCGCCGTCCCACAGGCGGCGCACCTTGGCTGATCCTCACCGGCGAGAAGATGACGATGTGTTAACGCCATGTGGCCCAAGCGTAAACGCGTCAGGGCCACACTCTCTCGCCGGCTCAGATTTACAGGTGGAGTTCTTCGGACCTCAGGTTTCACCTGTCTGAGCTTAGCCGTGAGGTTGTTCCACTCACGTTGCCATTTCTGGTCAATCGCGGATCGTATGCTCACTCTCAGATCCTCTGGGCGTATGGCAATGTCCTGTGGCTCACCGACTTCGGCTGTATGACGTGCTGCCTGGTCGGCGAGTTCATTGCCAGGTATCCCTACATGTCCGGGAATCCAAAAGAAGGTGATAGACTTTTGGCGGAGCATGTAGAGACACGTTCGGATGTTCTGCACCAGTGGATCGATGGTATGAGAGTGGCAGATCGCTTGCAACGCGCTCAACGAGTCGGAACAAATGAGGAATGCGCTGTCTTCGGATGTTTGACAGAATCGCAGGGCTTGCAAAATAGCAAATAATTCTGCAGTATACACAGTGGCCTGGGGAGGAAGTGACCAAGCGTGAGGATCGTCACGAATGACGATGGCACTTCCAACACCCGTAGCTGTTTTGGAACCATCTGTGTATATGCAGAGAGAGTCAAGTTCGCTAATGATCTCATAAAAGCGGGATCGATATTCGAATGAACTGGTCTCCTCCTTGTTGAGACCAGTCAGGTCGAAACGACACCTTACGTTAGGGATCAGCCAAGGGGGTACTTCCATAGGACGTTTGGGAAGTACCTTGGCGAACTGTAAGTTGAGACTCTCTAATAACTCCTGCGTTCGAACGGCCACTGGTCGACTTATGGTGGGACGTCGACCGTAGAGCCCCTGTAAACGGTATCTGAATAGAGTCGGGTGGTTTATATGTGAAGGTGTTGCATATATCCCCGCCGCATAATTGAGCAAGAGACGCTCACGTCTCAGTCGCAGCGGAGGCAGACCCGACTCTACGCAGAGGCTCATAGAAGGACTCGTTCGAAATGCTCCCGTAGCCAGTCGTATGCCTGAATGGTGAACAGGATCTAGGAGAAGAAGCGCGGACGCCCGGGCGGAGGAGTAAGCAATGCTGCCGTAATCAATCCTAGTCAGAACCAGCGATTGATACAGGCGAAGCAACGACTCCCGGCCCGCACCCCACGATGCACCAGCCAAGCACTTAAGCATGTTTATCGTCCTGCGACAACTCGCAGCTAAGGCTTGGAGGTGTGGACGCCACGTTAGTTGTTTATCGAAAATAAGTCCTAGAAACCTGACGCTATCGACGCACTGAAGGTTGGATCCTTTTATTGTGAGAACAGGATCCGGATGTGCGCTGCGCTTTCTGCAGAAGTGAACCACCGATGTTTTTTGTGGAGAGAAGCGAAAACCAAGAGCTTCTGCAGAAGTCACCACTTCGTTGATGCCTTGTTGCAGCCGTTGTTGGATATCCTCGATGGAGTCGGCTGCATAAAAAATGGTGAGGTCATCAACGTACAAGCAACGACGAATTGGGGCTGAAGCTGCAATATGACTGACTGCGATGGAAAATAAGGTGACACTAATGGTGGAGCCTTGAGGAACACCATTCTCCTGGGAGTGGGCCTCAGACTCAGTGTCACCTACCCGGACACGAAAAGAACGGTCAGTCAGAAAACTTTTTACGAACTGAGGGAGGTTACCTCTTAAACCCCAGTCGTGCAGCTTCTTGAGAATGCCATACCTCCAGGTCATATCATAAGCTTTCTCCAAATCGAAGAACACGGCCACAAGGTGTTTTCGTTGGAGAAAGGCGTCTTGAATGGCATTCTCGAGGCGAACAAGATGGTCCGTAGTCGAATGGTATCGGCGGAACCCACATTGATGTTTAGGTATAAGGTTGTGGGATTCCAGCCACCAGACGAGACGGTTGTTCACCATTTTTTCCAATACCTTGCTGAAACAGCAAGTCAAGGATATTGGACGGTAGCTAGTTAGTTGCGATGAATCTTTACCCTCTTTTAGCAGCGGAATGATGGTAGCTTCTCGCCACTGCGGAGGATAAACTCCTTGCCTAAAAATTTCGTTATACAGATCCAGTAACCTACACTTACCAGGATAAGGCAGGTTCCGGATCATGGCGTAGGGGATCTCATCAGGTCCAGGGGAAGTATCCCCAGATCCCCGAAGCGCCTCCAGTAATTCTTGCATAGAAAACGGTTGGTTGTACTGGAGGGATTCATCTGAGAAAAAATCAAGATCGTTTTGTTCGTGTTCGATCTTGATCCGCAGGAAGTCCGGGTCATAGTTTTGGGAGCCACTGACGCGCTCAAAGTGTTTAGCTAAACAATTAGCTATTTCTGCGCGTTCAGTGATGTTCCGACCGTCGACGACGAGAAGAGAGGGCATTGGTGAACGGGAGGATTTCCCTGTAATGGCCCTCACTCTTCTCCATACCTCCGAAGTTGTTGTTGAGGTATTAATGGCCGAAACATATTGCTCCCATGATAGCCTCTTTTGCTCTTTTATTGTTCTTTTACAACGTGCTTGAGCACGCTTGTAGGCTATCACATTTTCCTGCGTGGGGCGACGTCTGAGTTCGTTGTACGCCCGCTTTTTCTCTGCAACTGCTACACTCACGACTTCATTCCACCATGGTAAGCGACGTTTGGGTGGAACGTTGGACAACTTAGGAATACTCTGATATGCTGCCTCATTGACACTGGAGGACATTTTCTCCACATCATCTTCTACGTCTCCAGTCAGCTCGGGTGTACGGAATGAATCAGCATACATTACCCAGTCAGCTTGACGGAGACGCCATCTCGGCGAAGATGATTGTGGTGTCATCGGCGTGGTACTATTCAATATAATCGGTATATGGTCACTACCGTATGAGTCAGACGCCAGCGTCCATTCATAACGGTGTGCCATGACCGGTGAGCCGAGTGATAAGTCGATGGCCGACAACTCACCGGTTCTTGCATTAATAAAAGTACCTTCACCGGAATTCAACAAGACCGTTTCAGACTCATCTAGAAACCGTTCTATGAGTCTTCCACGGGCGTCTCTTGTGCTACAGCCCCACATGGGGCTGTGAGCATTAAAATCTCCTAGTAACAAAAATGGACGTGGTAACTGCAATGTAAGCTCGGTCAGGGATTCGACATTCCAGTCGAAGTCTGGTAAGTAGACCGAGCATACTGTGAACTGGGGCGGTTTTAAAAATTGTACTGCTATAGCTTGTAGGGGGGTGTTTAAAGGGTGGTCCCTGAAAGGGACGCCATCTCTGATTATGATGGCGACACCCCCCCTCGCCCTGATGTCTGGCTGTACGTCGTGCCGGCGGACTTGATGATATTTGATGTTAAATTGTTCCGCCGGCTTTAAATGTGTTTCTTGTAAGCACACGCACATAGGCGTGTGCTCAGCCAGAAGCATCTGCAATTCACAGTAATGGTGCTTAACACCATTACAGTTCCACTGTACGATAGCCATTCTTGTTACTACTTAGGGTTGCTCCCTAGGAAGTGTGGCTACTTCCTAGGTTTCCCCTTTGGCCAGCCTTTCTTTTTTTTAATTACTTGAACCTCGGCATCGGAGTTATCAGACTCCGTGGCCGAGGTGTTTGTATAGGCGTCGGACGTCGGGCGTTTAACACCCGTCCTGACCGACGCCGTCGACATGTCCGAGTCACTTTGTTGAGGTGTATTGTGACTCGGGAGGGGGGTGACCGGGCGTGTTGGTGTGCCCGGTCTGGACGGCCGCTGTGGTAGCGGAGCCGTCAATGGTGGGGGCGGAATGAATTCCGCCTCCGGTTGTGAGGTGGCAGGTCCCTTTTTGGGGGACCGGGATTTGGCCACCTCCTTTTCCCCCTCGCTATGACGTCTTCTCTCCGGGGATGATTTTTTCGGTGAAGTCTTCTTGGGAGAAGACGTCACTGTTCTGATAACTGGTCCCTGAGGGGTTGTCTTAATAACCCTTTTGGTCTCAGGGACCCCGGCTGGCGCAGCAGCGGCTGTGGTAGGTGTAGAACTAGTTACACCCACAGAGCGCATAAGGCTCTCTTGCATTCTCTGCATTGTTTGTTGCATGCTTTTCATTGTATCCCTTAGTTCTTTAATTTCATTATTTTTATCAGCCGCTGAAGGGGCGGGGGCGGCAACAGCGCGTGCGTACCCATCCAAGGCCGAGCGACGGGGCGT
Source organism: Brachynemurus nebulosus (assembly GCA_035578155.1). Lineage (NCBI taxonomy): Eukaryota > Metazoa > Arthropoda > Insecta > Neuroptera > Myrmeleontidae > Brachynemurus > Brachynemurus nebulosus. The sequence continues at coordinate 4,662,006 of JAPWDM010000007.1, read as the reverse complement.
ATTGCCCAGAAGCTTACGTCGTGCCTCTGGATATGTTAGTTTTTCCAGGGCTCTCAGCTCTTGGATGGCTGACTCTTGTTTGAAAATGGGGCAATTCCTCGACTTAGCCGAGTGATTGCCCCCACAGTTTACGCATTTTATTGGTTCGCCGCACGGTTGTCCTTCGTGCAACGGCTTACCACACACACATATCTGTTGCTCAACATTACATCGTTGTGAAACGTGTCCGTACCGTTGACAGTGGTAACACCTCATCGGTGCTGGAATGTACGGACGTACGTCCACTTTGGTGAAAAGGCCGATTACAACTTCTTTCGGTAGAGTTACCTTATTAAATGTTAACAGTATTAAGGGGGACTCAGGATGTTTGTTCCCCCTGTTGTATCTCAGCCTTTTCGCTTCAATTACCCCCTGTGGAGACATCTCCGACACTATCTCATCCAGGGTGCAGTACGCTAAGGAGGGGTGCATGATTACGCCCCTTGAGTAGTTTAGAATACCATGGGGCGCTACCTCAACCGCGTACTGACCTAATTCTTTTAAGCTTAAAATTTTTTCAGATTGTGCCGGTGAGAATGCCTCTATGAGCAACCCTTTGCCCGATAGTTTGGCATCTTTAACCTGCCCAATTCCTTCTTTCACTATTTTGGCCAAAAGGAAGGGGCTGATTTTACCAAAATCGCCCTCCTTTGGCTTAACAACAATATACTTCATATAGTTCACAGCTTGCATTCTTGGGGAATCCAAATGAATTGGATTCCCACGATTTTTCCCCTTTTTGGTTTGGGGAGGGTTACCCCTTTTCGCTTGAGTATTATTATTATTATTATTATTATTATAGACTTTTACGCCAACCTGGCGCTCACTACTCAGTAGGACAGTACTGGGTAACATTCACCTATACCGGCATTATGCAAGGTATTAGGCTCTGTGGAAGGGTAATGTGCCAAACCAATCCGTAAAAGTACCGTAGTACATTCACGAACGGGTTTGTCACATCACTCCTTATATTGTTGTTGTTGTTGCTTGAAACGAGGTGTTATGCGTCTATTTTGGTGTATACTGGTTCGTACGACGAGACTTTTGTGGGAGCGTAGATGTTGGCTCAATGACAGACGGCTGTGAATGCCTAGTTCGTTTTCGTGTCCTCAGAGAATAGGTAGGATTAGGGACAAAGGGAAGGGAAAGGACTGTTTGTGTTTGTGTGTGTGTTCGTGTATGTGTGTGGATGTGTCGTTCTATTTTTCGTTTCTTGGTGTAAATGTGTTCTGGTTCACCAAATTGCTCATTAAGATCGGGTGTTCCTGGAATTGCGCGTTTAGATGGTACAGAGGTTGACGGACCTTGTGTGTTATTGAGTTGGGGAGGATTGTGCACCAGAGCGGTAACAGTGACAGTGCGGCAGTTGGTCGACCCTCCCTCTCCATCAGACGAATCTGGATCTGTATGTGTGTTAGGTGTTTGTGTTTCAGTGTTAGCGTATTGTGTGTTTATGTATGTGTGTTGTGTGTCTGTAAGATGAGTGTCAGTGTGTTGTTCACTCACTGTAGATGGCTCAGATGGAGTACAAGCAGATCTTGTGCTTTCACATATCGCAGTCGGATTCGTATTACTGAGGAACTTCCGTACTATACGACATGTGTTTATGATCACTGCCTTTTGCATAGTGACATATGTGTACTTTGGGAGACCCAAGAGGCTCAAGCTATTGTGTAGTGTGTGTGGAATGACCCCGGTGGCACTGAGTACTATTGGAACAATGTGGACATGTTCCATTCGCCATTGTTGTTTTATTTCGGCTGCGAGGTCAGTGTATTTCTCCAATTTAACTGCGTGTGTTTTTTGTAAGTTATGTGTATTCGGAACCGCAATGTCGATCAGATAGGTGGTCTTAGTTTGTTTCATTACGAAGGTGATATCTGGTCGATTATGATTTATGGTCTTATCTGTAATAATCGACCGATCCCAGTAAAGTCTACAGGAGTCATTCTCCGCTACTACTTTTGGTGTGAGCTTGTAGTAAGGGGTTTTATCGGTTATAAGGTGGTGCTTAACCGCTAGTTTCTGGTATATAATTTTGCCAACCTGGTCGTGACGGTGTTTATATTCGGACTGAGCGAGCTGAGTACAGGCAGCTGTGATGTGTTGGATCGTTTCGGGTTTGGAATGGCATCTCCGGCATGAGTCAGATGTTATTGACGAGTCACGAAGTATGTATTTTGAGTAATTCTTTGTATGAATTACTTGATCTTGTATAGCCAGCATAAATCCTTCAGTCTCCGGGAAAAGACTTCCTTGACTCAACCAGGCGTGCGACGCTGCTTTGTCGACGTTATTCTGGTTAAGATCATGTGGATGTCTTCCATGTAGAGGCTTGCGGATCCATTGCTGGATTTTGTCCTCCTTCGTGACCAAGGGGCAAAAACTATCTGGCATTTCTGTGTGTGAGAGGTTTAATGGTGTGTATGCCTTGTCGGCTTGGATTATTGCATTGTGTAAGTGTGATGTGTGTGTTTTGGTGTAAAAGTATTCTCGCAAGTTATGAACCTGTTTATTATGCGTGTTCCTTATGTCTATAAGACCCCGACCCCCTTCGGCTCTTGGCAGCGTCAATCGTTCTATCGCTGCTTTGGGATGATGAATTCGGTATTTGGTCATAAGGACGCGGGTCTTGATCTCGATGTTTGTCAAGTCCGTAGGCGTCCATTTGATTACCCCAAATGAGTACGTTAGCACCGGAACTGCGTAGGTGTTAATTGCTTTGATGGTTTTTTTTCCATCAAGGTGGGTGTTCAGTAATCTCCGTACACGCGTTAGGTATTGCTGCATCAGGTGTTGTTTTACAGCGCTGTGATCTATACGTTCGTTCTGATTGAATCCGAGATACCGGTACGACTCTCCCTCGTCCATGGGCTGCATAACAGACTCTGGTTCGAGTTCGAATGCGACCGCATCTCGTTTTCCTCCAGAACGACATTGTGTTCGACATTTATCGATTCCGAACTCCATACAGAGGTCTCGCGAAACCTCGTTGGAAAGTCCCAGCAGCTGCTGTAATTGATGTTTAGTAGCTGCATAGATCTTAATATCATCCATATACATCAGATGTGAGATGGTATGGCGCGAATTCGTTTGCGTACCTACATTGTAACCGTATTTGGTTTCATTTAACAGGCGAGAAAGTGGGTTCATTGCGAGACAAAACCATAATGGACTCAATGAGTCGCCTTGGAATATGCCGCGTCTTACTTGAATAAGGTCGCTTGCTGTTTTTTCATTACCAATACTCAAATGTAAGGTCGTTCGCCAATCGGACATGATCGTTCCAAGAAAGTTCACGATACTTGGGTGTATTTTGTACAGCTCCAATACTCTCCGTAACCAGGAGTGCGGGACCGAATCAAATGCCTTTTTGTAATCAATAAACGCTGTGTACAGGTTACGTTGTCTCCCTTTCGCTTGTTCCAGTACTACGGAGTCAATCAGAAGCTGCTCTTTGCAGCCTTGTGACCTCTTTCGACATCCCTTTTGTTCTTCTGTCAGTATGGTGTTAATCTGACAATGCTCATTGATCTTTTCTGCCAGACAGGACGTCAAAATCTTATACACTGTAGGCAAGCAGGTGATAGGCCTATAATTCGCAGGATTTTTTGTATCACTATTTTTAGATTTCATGTATGTGATACCCTGCGTTAGGAACTTCGGTGTCAGGTTTGGTGTTCTTATAAATAGTGTGAATTGTTCAGCGAGGTACTTGTGTGTTGATGTAAAGTGTTTGAGCCAGTAGTTTTGTATGTTATCGATGCCAGGTGCCTTCCAGTTATGCGATCTCTGTAAAGCTCTGGAGACGTCTTCTGTAGTAATGTCCGTATAGGGCATCTCCGGAAGATGTTCGTTATTCCTGCACTCTGTATCGATCCAGCTGGCTTTGTCATTATGGTCAATGGTGTTGGACCATATATTCGCCCAGAAACTATGGAGTGCGTTCTTCTCCGGTAGACCATTACTGTCAGTTACCGTGTTCGTTAGAGACTGATAAAACCGTCTCTCGTTTCTGCTGAACGCTTGGTTTTGTCGTCTGCGTTCAGTACTGGTCTTATATCTTCGTAAGCGCTTCGCTAGTGCTGTTAATTTTTGGTGAAGCGTATCTCTGATCTCTGTGAGTGTTTTATTGGGTTCCTCGTATTGTGTGTGTACTGTGTGTTTGTGTAATATGTCGTGTATATATTTGTTGAGCCGTTTGGACCTCGTACCCTGTTGGTATTGGGTGATCCTGCCGAGGTTGCATCGGATGGTGCTGATGCGTTTATTCAATCGTGTTTCCCAGGCAGGGGTTTTGTGTTCCTTCGAGTTGTGCGCTACAGGTGGTGTTACATCGGACCCGTTACAACGTATTGCTGCAACGGCTCCACAGTAGATAGCTGTGTGTAACTCGATAAAATTGTCACAAGTTTGCAAGTGTTGAGGCAGTATTATGTTATTTAATATCTCAACGATCTCGGCCAATCTACGTGAGGTGTGTTGTTTAGGCAACGAGTACCGATGTGTGGGGTCCGTCCCTTCGAATTCAGTAAGCGCTGTGTTAAATTCCAGTTCGATCTCTTGCAGTAGGGTGTCATTTACTGCTGTTTCATGGTAGTTAGGCTCATTCTCGACAAGTTGTTGAGTGTCGTTTTGTGTGGGGCTCCCCATTTCTGGTGGGCCGTCGTCGGCCTGACTTTCTTCATTTTGAGCAAATTGATGTGCGACTTGTGTTTTAATAGTGTTTATGAGGGAAGAAGGTATAAGGTTATTGGTGAAAATGACACGCTTTTGGTCTGCCAGTCTCTGTTCAGTGACGCGATTTAGGTGAGGATAGGTTCGCGCGAACTCTTGATGTAATTTCGTACGGTAACCAGTTTTGTCCGTTTCAAGTTTAGTAACTTGGAAGTATGTGCGTACGATGAATTCATTCAGTTCATCTGTCCATTGCATACGCACACGCTTCTTACCAGCTTTAGTGGTCCCCAAAGGGTGCTCCGAGGAAACACTTAAAGTCGGCTGAGCCAAAGGTGTTGGTGGCTCTGTAAGTAGGGCAGTAGTATTTTGGCTGAAGGTGTTATTACAGCTGACAGGTGGCTGCCTAGAACCCAGCCTGTCGTCACCGCGATCTAAACTGTCACATTCAGTGGTGACCCTGATGCGCCCGGTCGCTCCACCGGCAGCGGCATTTTTCCGAGGCTTTTTTTTCTTATTATTCTCCATCCTAATGGGTTGTCCTTTTAGTCGCCTTTTACGACAAGCAGGACTTACTGTGGGCAAATTCTGCAAAGTGAAGCCCCCACCCACAGGGCGTTTATTATTATTATTATTATTATTATTATTATTATTATTATTATTATTATTATTATTATTATTGTCTTCATTTTCGATGAATCGAATTTCGATGGTAGTTGACTGGCTCCCATTATTTTATATACTTTTCCAATTTCCATATCAGAAAGTTTAATCCATCGTTTAACAGCACCAAGATGATTCAATTCGTCCACAAAATTTCCAGCCATTTTTTGAATTAAGTTTCTGTTTCCAGATGAAGCACTAGCAGTAATGGATTCCATTGTTGACAATAATTAGTTTTAACACAACAATTGAAAAATTCACAACAATAAGATTTAATGTTTTTTCACTAAAGTTTCGAACAAAAAAATTGTAACTGGAGAAATTCTGTCGCGCCCTTTTATAGCAGCAAAATAGCCTGATGATGTCATTTATCACACTTTATGTAGCCATGCAGGTTAAAACCTGTTGCTTCATTTTGCATATTAGACAGAAATCTTCGCTATTTTGATATCAGCATTCCTGTTAATGACGTCAGCTGACAATTTATACAAGTTTAAACCTGTTTTCAGATAAAAATATACAATCATATGATAAAATTCATTTTTGCATATTAGAGAGAAATCTTCGCTATTTGATATCAGTTTACCTTTAGTGACGTCAGCTAACAGTTTAAACCTGTTTTCAGATAAAAATATTATAAAATTACGAAAGCAAGGCCATCTTTTAATGGTTAGTTTAACTATCAAAAACAAAGGTTTTCGATGCCATCTATTGACAATTTTTCAAACTTACACACAGGAATCCAGACTAGCAACGCCATCTAGTAGCGAATTCACAGGCTCGAAGGTGGCTGCGCCATCTAGTAGCGAATTCACAGGCTCGAAGGTGGTTGCGCCATCTATTAGGGAATTTACAGGGCTCGAAGGTGGCTGCGCCATCTATTAGGGAATTCTTAGGTTAGAAAAATTTTGTTAGGTTACACCAAATTTCCTTAGGTTCTCTTAGGCTGGATCAAGTTCCGTTGGGTTCACTTAGGTTGGACAGAATTTCACTAGATGTCGTTAGGTTGGAGACCAAATTTTGCTCCACCCACCGCCGGAGGCTTCTAGAACCGCCTCGGTAGTTTACCACCTGCCGAGGTCACTCAAAAAGTCGGCAGGTGGGAAGGTGGTTCCAGAAGCCCCATATTCCTACTAATACAAGCAGTTTAGATGTGTTGATGCGATGAGTGTGTTGTCGAGAATCCTGTAGAGATAATAGAAGATGATTAGGAATGGAAGTAGAAGAAAACTAGTGGAAACTGAAGACAAGAAATTTTATCCGAGTAATTTCGAGAGGTAACGGGACCTGTTGCAATCTGTGGTTAGTGCAGTCAAGTATCAACAAAAAGTTAATTGTTCGCAGCGATAAGTTAGGGAAATTAAGGAAAGTAGAAAAAAAATTCAGAATAGAGAAGATATTCATATGAAGAGGGTGAAAAGATATAGATTCTTAAGAAAATGAAAATTTTTAATGCTAGGTAAAAGTTTAGATTTTTTTCTCTTTTTTTGAGCTATAGGATAATAATAATTTGGCGAGCTTGTGTTTGTGTAATTCGGGAGAATTTTAAATTAAAATTTAAAGCAAATGTTCAAAAAATAAAAAGAAGTAGATTCGGTGTGAATATAAGCGTATAGGAAATGATTTAAATGATTTAAATTTAAATTCAATTTTAAACTAATTGTCGATCAAATGTTTATTGCAAAACATACATAATTATGTTTCTCTAAGCGTTGCATTTTTGCATTATGTCATTGTCACATTAGGTAATTGTATCGTAAGATATTATGTTGCGGTACAAGGTGGATTGGGTTAAGTGTTCGCTAAGCAGTGGTTACGTTATATATGTTTGTATGTATCTGCGAACACTAATAACCTATGTAGTAGAGTACACAAGACAATGATTTTATTTAAATGCAGGTTACTGCACATTTTGCTAGCTGGACAAATTTTTGCCTAGTTCATCAACTTTTGAGCATATAGTTAATACGTATCAGATATTGCACGCATAAATGAGGAAAAGAAGAATTTTAATTTTGAAAAACTATTTTATTTAAACTTGAGAAGATAGAGATTTTAATTTGAAGGAAAGGGGTATCCCTTTTTATTTAGAGAGCAGAATCTGTACTTATTATTCTTTTGTTTTTTGTTTTCTTTTTGGGGTTTTAAATTCAGTGAAACTAAATTTTTATTTATGAAAAAAAAAAATTGTTTTTTGGTTTGAGAAAACGATTTTTATTATTATTTATGTTTTGACATAATTTAGGGAAACACAATATTGAATTGCGGAAAAAGTTTTGGTTTAAGAAATCGATTTGTTGTTTTATTTGGAAAAATATAATTTTTTTTTTTCAGTTAGCAAAAATTCGTTTTGGGTTGAGAAAACGACTTATTATTATTTTTTTGTTATTGTTGTTATTTAAATTTGGACAAGTAGGAATTTTATTATAAAGAACTGGAAATGGGAGATTTTATTTCGAGTAAAATTAAGTCAGGGAAAGACGGAACTAAGAAGTGTCAAAGGGGTTTAGAGAGAATAAACAAAGGTATGAGAGCCACGGACAACCAATTGAAGTAAAAGGGGGTTGTTGACAGTGACGAGCTTCAACATTGGAAGTCGGAACATGAAAAGTAAACCTACCGTGATACACCCACTAAGATGGAGTGAAATCCGAATGAAACGGGATATTGGTGGACATCCAGTTTGCTTATGGTAACGCTTTGAAATTCTAACCGCACTGATATGTTGAAGCTTCGCGAAATGTAAGTATCTAAAAGGGAGTCAGGCAGCATAGACCTTGACTAATTAGAGGGAATACTACATCGCGAAAACGGAGTAGCTACGACCAGTCAAATAGTAAACGTTACTAAGGGGGCGTAATTCCTGAACTTGTAGTCATAGACAAATTGGGGAACTACGGCAGGTCGTCAATAGAAGACAGTACGTTTACCTGGTCGAATATTGTGAGCCCGTAAAAGAAGACATACTCAGGTATGTATTTAACGGAAGTAAGAAAAAGGCGACAAGGAAGAAAGAAAAAAGATTAAGGATTCTTTAGGTAAAATATTATTTTATTTTATTTATTTATTTATTTTTTTGGTTCAAACGTGTAAGTTGTAAGTGTTAGTAATACCTCATTTATGTCTGTGTTAAATTTCGATGACTTGAAAGGTGTAAAGATATATACGTAAATATGTAATATGATATAATTGTATAATTTTTTTTTAGTGTTCGTTTCCCTAAATTTTTATAATTATTATTTGCCATTAAACATTTTGTTAGCGTATTCCAGTCAATATATGTGAAAATAAATTTAAAATATTTTGCATTAATTTGTATAAATATGTGTGTAACTAAATGCAGATATTGAAATTTTTCCGATTTACTACTATAAATAAACACAATTATTTTTGCAAGCCTCAGCTAAATCATTAAATTAATAATCTTTTATTATATAAATTTTTTGTTTGTTTTGTTTTTTGAGTACTGAATGTAAACCGCTGCACGATTCTGAACGACACATCCAGGAAGAAAAGTTGCCAAGCACTAACCAAAATGTATTTTGGGACCACGGAGTATTGGACCAATGGAGTGTACTTTATCTATCAATATACGAAAATGGCTTTTCATATTGATACGCAACACAAATCTGATGTCTAGTCCAACCACTTCTGTCTTATGTGGTAGAACTCATGGAAATTTGCTGACACTTTCATATTTGGAGGCCCAGGGACGGCACAGACAACCAGTAAACTGACAGAATAGTTTACATATGCTGTGGGTCAGTAAATATTGTCTCAATGGAAAACTTCAGGTCGCCTCTACGTCGAAGTACGTAAGATTTGTGAACAGTCGATGCCCAGGGAGAGGATCACCATGTTAGTTGACACAAAACACTAAGCATGAAAAGAGAAGAGTGTTGTGTGGGAAAATCTAAATGACACTGGGAAAAGATTGAAAGTACAATGTACTTTGGCAAATGAAATGAGATGTGGAATCGTGTGGTATGTAGACTCAAGTTAAGACTCTAAGTGTGTGAACTATAAGTTTCCATAGTGAACTCTAAGTGTCTTAATGAACGTTAAGTGCTATAGTGTTGTAGAAAAGAGAGACGAATATTAAGAACACTTTAATGTAATTATAGCTTAGTAAGTTTCAGTTGTAGTATGGTACTTGGAAACCTTTTTGGATGTTTGGCGTTGATACAATTTGTTTATTATAAAAGTTGCAAGCGCGAGTCACCTTTTCGATTCATGGGAATAAAAGGCTGGTTCTTCCAAAAGGAGTAACCATCTTTTCAAAGAAGGGGGCCATGTGAATAGCCGTCGATATTGCAAAACGTGCATTACGAAATTAATACACATGTCAATACACTTAAACAACGCGTGTACGTTTTGTACAGTGTCGGTGTCACAAAAGTGTTTGGCTCAGCGAATCGAACAGGTGAATTACGTATAAATAAGACATTCAGTAGTAGAATAGGATAGTTACCAGTAAATAATAGTAGATAGTAGTGGTCGACAATAGAGAGAAAAAAGGGGTCGGTCGTCCTAGTGGTGACGGGCCCTAGTCGCGAGAATGAGACATCCAGGGGTGAGTATAATGTAAGTTTTTATTTTACTTATTTTTTATAATTGTTTAATTTAAAAAGGTTTAGGGTATTTTATTTATTTAGTGTTAGAGCAGAATGTTAAATGTTAGTGTTTGTGTCTTTACTCGTTTCCTTTTAATTTTTTTGTATGTCTGTTATAATTTACGGGTTTTGAAAGCAACCTACAATGTTGTTTATATAATTTAAGGATTTTCTATTTTTATTTAGAGCTTAGGGTTATATATGCATTATTATTTTTGTATGTAAACATATATTTTGTATCATTTGTATTATGCAAATTTACAGTTTATAAATAATATATTTTTTATAGAAAAAGAAATTACCTCTGTTCACCATGCCTCCTCTAAAACCTAGGGTACATCTATATGGTGCGACCCTAGATCGACTACCAGGATCGATGCCCAACCCACAACTTCTCGTTGGTCCTAGCCAACCGCTCAATTAGGGCCAACAAACAAGCGGGCAGGTGAGTGTTAGGAAGAGTCAAATGCAATAGGGTCACACGCACCTCCCGCTTCGTTACACTGTTATCTAATTGTTTATTTGTAAATCTTAGATATAAAGTATTTTATTATATACATATATTTCTGTTTTTGTCGAAACTAGTTAACTTAAAATGTTTATAGTGTATTATTTAAGTTTTTGATATTTTTGAATTGTACCTATTCATGTATTTATTTTAGTGCATACAGCCTTAGTAGCTAAAACACTTAATAAATAAAAAAAAATATTGCCTTTTTCTCTTCCGGATAAATTATTAATAATAAAATATGCTATAGGGATTTTCCAGCTACTGTTTAAAGAAACAGCCATAAATACTAAAACATTTGTGGCTTCTTCTAAATTTTCGGCTGCATCGTCTTGAAATTTAAAACCGATGTCAATGTATCCGTAAACATTGTTACACTTTGCTAAATATATTTGACGTCGTAAAGCTATTTCGTCGAGAATAATATTTAAAATTAATTTTTATCCCTTTTTTGGAAAATATTTACTTGCTGTCGAATGGCTTCTATTGCTTGGTGTGTGACGTCTGGACTTCCGTCAGTTTTTAAGTACCACTTTCGAATTGTCGCCTCATGAGGCATTATATTTTCAAAATTTTTTCTTATGTATTGGTATGCCTTTGGTCCAAAGGCTTTGGAGAATAAAAATGTATTCTGCCGTGCTTAGGTAAAAGGCAGTAAAGTGTACAAAGTCAGAACGGAGAAAACTGAACTTGAAATCTCTGATTTTCTCTAACTGTTTATTATAATATTTTCTTCATAAAATTTATTTAACGGCCAATAATAAGTTATATTAGTTTATTATAGGTCATGTAAGTGTAATTTGTGATTATAGTTTACCACAATGCCTAAATAAAATGATTTACTGTCTTTTATTTCTGCAAACTAAAAGCAGTAAGATGTGATTTACTACTTTTGTACTCTGTAAAACAAAAGTACTGCTTTTTTCCCCTGTTACAATTATTTAAAGGATTTTTTTTATTAGAAGTAAAACGCAGTAACATAACTCAGATTAATTTCAATAGTTTATACTAAATTGAAGTTAACATTAGTAATATAAAATAATCTTCTTCAAATGAATAACAATTGACAAAAGTCTTGATAGTAGTAAACATTTATAAATTTTGTTGGACACTTAGCGAAAATTAATTATTTATTAATTTCAATATTAATGATGTGATTACAAATCATTACAATTAAAAAATACTTTCATTTAAAATAAAAAATATTTACTATCTTATTTATTTGAAGTAGATAAATGTTGAAAGCTGTTTTTAAAATTATAAAAATTACAATGATTGTCATCACAAATTTCAGATGACTAACTGTTCCGTATACAACATATTTTAATATATTTCATGCTTAAATTTTCCCAAAAATCCTTGTATCTTTCAGGTATGAGAATACAAATATTTTTTATAATGGAATTTTTTTTATTTACTTATTCCATTTCTTTTCGTATATGGAGCTGGATGAGGAATACCCTTTTTTGCTATTTTGACTTTTAAATAAGTCATTAATATTCATAACTTTTATATTTACTTTTTTGTCGCCTTTTTCACAGCTGAAACAAAGTCAGGAAAATCATAAATTTTGCCTTTTTTTTTCATTGAGCGTTTAACTTGATGGTGAAAAGAATCCGCACATAAATGTATGTCCGGGTTCGAAATAATTAATCTCAATTACTTGAGCTTTTATCAGAGATGAATTGACAATATAAGGCAAGTAAGAAATAAAAGCCCAATTTTTATTCTGGGCGTAGCAGTTATCTAACCATAGGATTATTTTTTCATAGTCTTTGTGGTGAATAAAAAATTGATGGTAAGTTGAAGTGATTTCTTCTTTACTACGTTCTCGTATTTCTTCGTGCCATATTACAGCGAACGGCATAGCATTGGACTGATTTTCAGTAACGGAAACAAAAGTTTCATTATATGTTGTGAGCCTATTTGTAAATATAACTGATTTAAAGCATTCAAGACGAGGTAACATAATTATTTTCTGTAAATCAGCAGACATACAAAGAGTTTTGTTATTGTACATCATTTTAGCACATTCTTGGTAATACTTCCTCGCTTGTTTACTTTTTTATCGTGTATTATCCATCTTTTGCACATATCACATTTACATTTTTTGTCTGAATCATCTGGTTGATGCATATTTTGAATTTCACAAATATCACATTCTTCATGACCAAGTTTTGTAAAATGAATTTTTTCATTTGATAAAACCTTTCTGTATGTTTCATATGATATATTAAAGTCTGGAAAGTCTTCTTTAAAAAATTTATACATTAAGGTAATCGTTAAATCATTTGGCAAGTATCTTATTTGGTGCATGTTCACGTCGATAGTGTGATACACTTGGATTGAGGCTTTCAATGTGTTGTAACATTCTTGTTCTATCAATTTTATTAGGAGCTTTACCACGTCCATCTTGAAAAGGTTTCAACTGAATAGCATCATTCAAAGGTACATCAGTATGAAGAATGTTGAAAATGACTTTTTTGGATGAAAATCAAGAGTTGTTAAAAAAAATGTTTTACATACACACTACTTCATCTTTTCCTTCTTGTGAAAATTTATACATAAATGATGAGTTTTTAGGAGAATTTTATGATTTTTTGTTTACTTCTTTTCTTGCACAAGTATTTAATATAAAAAATCTTTGTTCGGACCAACTTAAAGGCCAGAATTTTTTGTGGATAACTTCACGACACATTTGAGAAAATTTTGTTGTATATTTTGTAACGCAAGATTCTGCACAAGGTAGCCGGAGAGGATGTTTTTCAATTCTTTTTATTTTTATCAATTCCTGTCTCTCCTTTTTGTTTTCGTTTACGCGTAAGTTCTGTATTTGTTTTTTCTGTCATTATTTGCATCATATCATTACTTGTTAGGTCAATTTGAAAAAAAAACTTTCTATCGTTGTTTTCTGTGAATCCTATTTTAATAATTGTAATTTGTTATTTATTATTTTTAATTTGATTAGGCTGTCCTGGCTGTTGTAAAAGACATGAGGTAAGGTGGTGGCTTTTATGATACCACTGGTGCCGTCATATTTGTAATATAATATATTAACAGGGTAAGATGTCGCGGAAAGTAGATAAATATATTTGACTACTTATAAGGTAGCGTGAATTATAATTACTCGAATTTCTAAATAAAACAATTATTATCAGTTAACAATAAAATAAAAAGGTTTATTATATAATTATGTAGGTAGTTTACAAAAAATCTTATATATTTGCATATGTATATAAAAAGCGTTAAAACAATCATTCGCGCGAACTATTAGAAATGGGAACAATATTGTAGAACATTGCAAAACATGAATTTAATTTTAAAGCAGAAACTTTAATAATTTGTTATTATATTAAAATAATGAAATTTAAGCTTCAATAGTAAAAGATATATGTATAATATAAAATCTTAATTTAAATTAAAAACGTGTGTGAGTGGGCTGACCCGTGTATGATACAACATTCTTTCATAAAACTAACTTAAATTCTTAATAAATACAGATAATTAATCATTATACCAAAAATCAAAGTGCGTCCACTGATCAGACTACACACACAAACTACAAAGAGATATTGTTAGGAAAGGAAATACATATTACCTCTCTCCTGGAGGTTCACCAATCACAACACAACAATTAAAAAATATGTCTTTACATTTTAACGGTACATAACTGAATCCTCATATGCTACAAGACTGAATAATAATCCCCGACTCGTTTTGGAGTCTCAACATAAGCGTCGCTCCTGCACTCTCCTTTCCTCCTCCAGTTAACATTTCTTATTTCCGGACTTTTGCTGATCTAGCGACTTAATCAAAGACTTCATTATTTTACTTCCAACTATTCGATTCTAGATTAATCAATACAGTAGTGTTCAACAATACGTTTACAGTATGTTACTATATGGTTAGAAAGTGGGTACAGTAGCGGACAAAATTTAGATTACATTACACTTCCACCACTTAAAATGAAAGTTGATTTTTCGTTCAGGTTCGAAAGAAAAATTAACCTTTTATTTCATCCTAATTATAATTTATAAATAAAGTGTGCTTGCTTAATTACAAATTTACCCAGTTTTACCAAATAATTTTTGAAACAAGATAAAATCCGTAGCTAAATTTGTTACCTAACAAAAGTGAACAATTTCTTCTTTTCAGAACTTCAACTCATAATTTTACAATGATTCTTATTCTTTATAATTTCAATTAAATACTTGTCACAATTTGACTTCAAAAAACTTCACGTTTATTATGTATAATACAATACAATCAAAGCTTCAAACGAACATAATCCTTATTTCTTTCTCTTCATAAAAAAAAATTATTATTCTCTGTTGAGTTACCCTAACTTTTTCTATTTCTTTTGAAAACCAAAATGCATTTCGCAGATCAAATTACAAATCTTTTCCGTCATTTTCATTATGTATTCGTAATAAAATTAAGTCACATTCGGTATTCATTGTTTAGGAACCTAGGGAGCAATTAGTTCATATTTACAATTCATAACTCAGTTTGTTGAACATTGTACTGGTGAAAATTCTATTTTTTTGTTGCTTAAAATCGGTAATAAAGTCACTATTAAAGTCACCTAGCAGTCTCCATTCTTTCATCGGAGTTGAAAAATCATCATTTATATTTGTTAAACTATTTCTAATCTTATCCTTTTCTTTAAATACTCACTTAAACTTTCCTTTGAATTTATTCATTTACCAATTCCTACTTGAAACCAGTACTATTGATTACGTTTCTAAAGCAAAACTACTATTATTTTCTTTTTGAATAGATAACTACTCCCTGATTTCAAAAAAAAATAAATCGAAATTATTGTTAGTAGTAGGTTTTGGGGCATTCTGACGCCACCTCCCCTCCTCACGATTTTTTGAGCGACCTCGGGAGGAGGTAGCTGTCCTATGCGGGTCCCCGTGCCCAACATAGCGGTACCTAAGCGAACCTAAGAATTATACTTTTCACTAATAGATGGCGCTGAACACTAGAGAATCCTGTAGTAAATTTGAAAAATTGTCAATAAATGGCATTGCAGATTCTGGGGGTAGTTATACTTTTTCACTACTAGATGGCGCTGCTCGTATACTCTTTACTACTAGATGGCGTTGCTAGCATGGATACTAGCGAACTCTGTGCGTAAATTTGAAAAATTGTCAATAGATGGTGCTCAAAAACCTTTGATAGTTATACTTTTCATTACTAGGTAGCGTTGCTAGTCTGGATACTAACGAACTCTGTAGTAAATTTGAAAAAATTGTCTAAATTGGCGCTCGGTGTCTAAAATAATTATATATGCTAGCGAGTTTTGAAATGTGTATGATAAAAATACTATTACACTTTATTAATAAGGACCATCAGAAAATAAAAAAAAATAGTAAGTGTTCGCATATTTATGGATGCAACTGTACAAATGATAATTTTTTTCTTAATAAGCATTCCATCTCAAAGGTCACTTTGTCTACATACATGCTTACAAAGCAATTTTTATTTGCATGTGCGCGGCGTTAGTATGTCGCGACATTAAATATGATACTTCCGTTGTACGTGCATTCTCCAAGGCCAATATGTAATTACATGCCGACGATGAAATTTTTATTCTCACATGCATTTAACACGTTGATTGATAGTGGTACCAGGTTGTACCACTCAATGAGATGTTTATAAATACAGTAGAACCTGTTCTGATTTTTACTTTTTTACATAATACAGTAGAACCTGTCTTTGCGGTAAAATATATCTTAATGTTTAAAACAATCTAAAAATTTTTAATTATAAGCAACAATACAATTTCCAACAATGGGACCGCCAACAACAATGACAAAATATTTTTTGAGAATGAATTGGAAAAACCGAGAACTCAAGGGATTTTGATAGCATCGGAAAAAATTTTTTCTATATCTTTTTTCTATATCTATTTTTTCTATATTTCTGATGTAATAAAACCCCTCTCCATTCGTCATTTTCATACATACTTTCAATATTTTTATTAAAATAGTACATGTATATTTAGTGTGCCGCTTTCATTCAGTTTTCAAAATTACCCAATATATGTAATGTTTTTACGTACCCCTGAATAGAGGCAATTAAATTGCATTGTCCTATCGACATTCTTTAAAAATATTTTGATGGCGTCAGCTGATGACTTATACAAGTTTAAAGCTGTGTGACTCGAAATTTCAACAAATTTCAAGAAACATGATTGTAAGCAGAATGAACCGTTCTTAAGTAAAACACGATTCAAGGTCCTTGGGAGTGACTCTTTGGGAGCGGCTCCTTGGGAGTGACTCTTTGGGAGTAACTCTTTGGGAGTGACTCTTTGGGAGTAACTCTTCGGGAGTAACTCTTCGGGAGTAACTCCTTGGGAGTAACTCTTTCAGAGTGACTCTTTGGGAGTAACTCTTCGGGAGTAACTCCTTGGGAGTGACTCTTTGGGAGTAGTTCCTTGGGAGTGACTCTTTGGGAGTAATTCTTTGGGAGTGACTCTTTGGGAGTAACTCTTTGGGAGTGACTCTTTGGGAGTAACTCTTTGGGAGTAACTCTTTGGGAGTAACTCCTTGGGAGTGACTCTGGGAGTAACTCTTTGGGAGTAACTCTTTGGGAGTGACTCTTTGGGAGTAACTCTGGGAGTGACACTTTGGGAGTAACTCTTTGGGAGTGACTCTTTGGGAGTAACTCTTTGGGAGTAACTCTTTGGGAGTTACTCCTTGGGAGTAACTCTTTGGGAGTGACTCTTTGGTGTCATTTGGTGTATTTTTGGTGTTATTTGGTGTATTTTTGGAGTTATTTGGTGTAATTTGGTGTATTTTTGGTGTATTTTGGATGTTATTTGGTGTAATTTGGTGGATTTTTCCATGTCATTTGGTGTGTTTTTGGTGTTATTTGGTGTCTTTTGGGTGTTGGCTTTACTTTATGTCACATCTGCTCTGGTTGTACTATATAAGGTTATGTAATGTGTATTTTCTGAGCTATTAAAAATAGGTAATGTTTCTACAGCCCCCTGAATATAGGCAATTAAATTACATAAGGGTTAATTAATTGAATACAACTTAATTCCTGTGGTTTTGATGCCTACACGGGGTCTTGAGTCACTCTTGAAAACGACAAGATTTATTTACTCTCCACCCTGTATACTAACTATGTACGTATAATTCTTATCAGTAAGTAGTTTGATAAATTAATAATGATTTGTTAAAATAAAGTATCGTTGAACAGTAATGATCTAAAACTGTTGAGCAAGAAATGGTTAATTAATTGAACACAACATAAATTATGTGAATTTTTACATTCGAATCAAGTTTAAGGTATAATATTAAAAATTAGCTTGATTTGTTTTTTAGGGATGGGTATAAATAAAATGCTTCACTCCTTTCTCCACCTTAAAATAGGATCCTGTTTTGTCCAGTACAATATGAGCTTTGCTGTTATCATATATAGCTTTTAATATTCGTATATATTCATATTCAACACCTTGATTTATTAACGTGTTGTACAGATATTCATGACTGATTGAATCAAATGCCTTAGCGAAGTCTACAAATGCAAAATATATTTTTATATTATATTCTTGACTTTTCTCAACTATTTGGGTTAGCGTTTGTAGATGATCAATTGTTGAAAAGTTACTTCGAAATCCTGCTTGCTCATATGTTTGATTTTCGTTCAGCGTTGTTCGTAATCTATTATACATAATTTTCATAAATACTTTATATATTGTACTGGATAAACTTATTGGTCTGTAGTTATTTATATCGGCCAAATTTGCTTTTTTGTGTAACAAAATAATATCGGAATTTAACCACTGTGATGGAATGTTCTGTTCATTTAATACTTTATTAAACAGTTGCAGTAATGGATCTATTAAAACATCTTTTCCATATTTAAGCATTTCCTTAGTAATGCCGTCGGACCCCGGGGCTTTATCTCTTTCAAATCAACAATAACGTTTTCCAATTCACATCTGATAACTGTTGGAATTTGATTTCCGCTGTTTATCTTTAAAATTTGATCCATATGGCAATTATTTATTGGACTTTTATATAAGTCAGTAAAGAACTCAGTCGCTGTTTCGATGATTTCTTTTCGATTGTAGTGCTCCTTTTTACTACTTTTTATTTTTGGTACCCATGGTTTACCAGTTGAGATATCCTTTTTGATTTGTTTAATAGATCCAGATGTGTTTAATATATTTTGTATTATTTTTCTGTTAAAATTCCTAAGATCCTTTTTAATGCCTTTTCTTGTCAGTTTTTTTATTTCTGCAAACTCAATTTTTTGAACGCTATTTTTATTTCTTATAAGTTTCATTTTTTCCCTTTTGTCAATTAAATTTTTTGTTTCTGCACTAAGTTTATTTTCAGTCCTATTTGAATCGCTCAATTTTTTGTGTATCTTCTCAGCGGCTTCATTTATTTTCTTCGTTATCATATTGTTTAAAGTTTGTGTATCTTTTATATTGCGCATTTTTTCAGTACTTCCAAAACTAATTTCAAGTTGGAATTTCAATGGAAAGTTCGTAAATAATTTACGATTTGCAGACGATGTTGCTTTAATAGCATCTTCATCACATCAGCTGGAAACTATGATTGAAAAATTATCCATAAAGTGCAAACTGGCGGGTCTAACAATAGATTACGAAAAAACGGAATTAATGACTAACAGTGAGCAAGAAATGGTGAAAATTGGAAATCGGAACTTGGAATGGGTAGAAGATTTTGTGTATCTGGGTCAAATAATTTCATTTAAAAATAAAACACAAAAAGAAATAAATAGACGGATCGGAGTAGGTTGGAATAAGTACTGGTCTACTAGATTTATAATGAAAAATAAAGATTTGCCGTTAAATCTGAAAACGAAAGTGTTTGAGAGTTGTGTTATACCATCCATTATATACGGAAGTCAAACATGGGCATCAACAAAGAAGCAAGAAAAACAAATTGAGGTCACATATCGTGCAATGGAGAGAAGCATGCTAGGGATTACAAGAAAAGATCGGATAAGAAATTCAATAATTCGGGAAAGAACTAAAATGACTGATATTGTATCCAAGATAAAAAGGTTAAAATTTAATTGGGCTGGTCACGTTTATAGAATGAACGATAATCGCTGGACAATTCACTCCACGAAATGGATTCCATACGATAAGAAAAGAAGAAGAGGAAGACAACACTTTAGATGGAGTGACGAATATAAAAACTATCTGGGTCCATTGTGGTCAAGAGAATGTTGCGACAGGAAGAATTTGGGAGAGGCCTATACTCAGCAGTGGGTGCAACTTCGGCAAAGAAATTAAACAAATTTAATATATTTATTTATTTATTTATTTAATATATTTGTTATTTATTATTTTAATTATACATATAGTTATGGTACCAATGAATTTAAAATTTTTGTTATTATTTAGAATGTTTTGTTATTATTTGTCGAAGTAAATAAAGGCTTATTAATATAAATAAAATGATCAGTTTTTTTTTTCAATTTTTTTTATTAAGTATAGTTTAAAAACTAGGAATACTATTAAAAATTTATTAATTTGTCAAATACAATAATTACTTTTAGCATCTAAACAATAATTATAAAAACTATATTTTCGCCTAAAATAAAAGTGTCATGTGCTTTATCATATTTAAGCATTTTTAAGCAATTTCAGAAGTTCATTTTTTATTAATTAAATACTACGTCTGTTTCTTGCTTCTCACCACTTCGAATTCATAACCGAAAATATCCTTTCTGTGAATCCCAAAGTGGAGGGAATATAGAGCAGGAATGAGATTACTTTAAATAAATTTGGTAAGTTATTTTCAGTATTTTTTAAAATATGCGGCCATTTTTGGACCGTAGTTTTGTCAGTAAACTCACTAAAATCTTCTACTTTTGCAAAGATTTCATTTAGTATTGTTATTTCAGATTAAAGGTCATCCATTTCGATATTCAATTTTTCTTTTAAAATTAATACTTCTAATATCGTGTCACAGTCATTAATTTCCCTGTGGGATTTTTCCTCTAAAAAAGACCGCAGCAGTCAAAAGGTAATGTTAAGGGACTTTCATAAATTTTTACAATGAAAAATTTGTTTGTTAGATTTCGATATTGAAATATAGTATTTTCGCGTGCTATATATTTCTTCAACAGTATATAGTACACAGACCTGAAATACGGTACAATACTATATATAATAGTATGGTTAGTAACCCTATTCACTTCTACAGTATAATCACATAATTTGTTTTAATTTAATATAGAAAAATATTTTTAAAAAGCAAGAAACTGAACACTCTGTATCTTGGAAACTAGACGTTTTCGAACCTGGGTTTATATAAACTGTTTTGCATAAAAACCTCAGCAATCTCCCATTAAAATCTTTCGCACTTATTCACTGTATATAACACTAAGATATTCACTTATTTTTAAAACCTTCACTACTAGGATGTTAAATTTTGGAATATGCTGAAAATTTTTTTAATAATTTTTAACGAAATCAATTTAAAATAAATTTATTATAATAAATTAAATCCAACTATCACATACAATCTACTAATTTACACTATTAAATTATTAAATATTAAATTAAACTATTAAATACAATCTACTAATTTTACTAATAATTATGTTTGAAGGGGGGCTCCTGAAAAAAAAAGAGAAAAAAACATGAGTAAATTATATTGAAGAAATTCGTAGTTGGAATTCATACCTTAGATCTCGTCGACCCATATTTGTAGGAGCCCCCTATATAATATATATTGACAATATAGGCCCCCGATTGAGTCTATATTGTGAAGCAGGTATTCCGGATTTAAATCACCGGTCGGCTCCGGGAGATGCCCATGTACATATATATATGGCAGTATCTGGAATACGAAAAAAATGTTCAAGCATGATTATGATTAAAAGCATTGAAATGATTAAACTCGAGTAAAAAATTTATCAATAAATAAATTGAAGCTTACTTGTAAACGAGGCGGCAACCGAAGTCTCGCCTCATGGCCAATTCTTGCTATAACTGCTATAACAAAAGTGAAAATTAAAATTAAGAAAACTTAAAAACTTTAAAAATAAATTCAGAAAACTTTTAAAATATAACATACCATCACAGATATGATGTTGTTCCATATATTTTTTTCTCTTAATATATGATTTCAAGGAATATAATTATCGATCTCGCGATTATGAGTTAGGCCATCAGATGATGAACACCTCTTTTATAGATCACAGAAATCTTAGATTATGCAAAAAAACAGTCCTGGGGGAGGGGTTGAAAAAATACATGAGAAAAAACGTTAAAAACGTGATAGAATATCCATCGCTTGTAATTCGAATATGTATTATAATTTGCAAGTTGAAAAATGTGTTAAATCTACATTTTTATAATTTAACCCTTTCGCTACTAGTGGTACTTAGAAGTCCGACTTTTTTCGGATGGAAAAATACCAGAAATACACGCTGTTTAACTTTTCCTTGAAATCATATATTTTTGACATTTAAATATATTGTTTTATCTATATTGTAAGCAAAATATGATAAAAACTTAATTTATAGAAAAAAAATTTTTGGACTCCAAAGTATCACTAGAGTAAATAAGTAAATAGGATCGTCTCCCCGAATTCAGTTTATTTATATTAATGTTTAACATTTAATTTTTAATTAATATAGATTATAAAAATTAAATAATAGAACAAGCATTTTACTTAGCAAAAAGTATCACTTTATTTTCTTAATTGTAACAATTGTTTAGAGCTTAATGACTCATTTTCAGACAAGTTGTTCTGCTAGTTAAAGTTTTTGTATAAAATCTAATAGATGCATCTTAAATATATTAATAAAGTTACTACTACTTGTAAGTATCGCTAGTAGTCTACCAACAAAATACGTTCGGTAGTTAAAGGGTTAAAGTTGAATGCGAAATAATTTCAATATACAATTCTTTGCGAAAGTATGTAGGGTTGACTGGGGTAATTGTGAATGGATTTTCATGAATTGAGATGAAAGCGTTGTTTTAAGTATTTTTTTATTTTATACATATATCACATTATGGTTGATTTATTTTTAATTCTACATTATTCAGGATGCACCACACAAATTTTGAGCAAATTTGTATGAAAAACAAAAAATTTTATAAGCCATTCACATTTCCCCGGTGCGGTTTTGCAAATCTTATGAATTTTGGGGTAATGCCCCAGAAAAATTAAATGGATTACAAGAGGAGTGTGGTATATCAGAGTAAAGCCCAACTCAAATTCTTCACATTTACCCCACTTTCAAATTTTTTCATCAAACTTTAGCGGTCACAATTTCTCTTTGTTCAATGCAAGGTATGTATACCTCAAATTTGTACCAAAAATCGAGGTTAAATAAAAATAATCTAGGAACAAATTTATTACAAGCTAAAAATGATATTTTAATGATATTTTGTCATTTTATCATATAAAAAATCAAAAAATTACATGATTTTCACACAAAAACAAGGAAAATAAGACTTTTTCGAGGAAATACATTTAGTTTACATGAATAAAAAACAACAATCTGTTAGGCCTAATATTGTAAATGAAAAAAAAAATGGTCACCACCATCTTCATCAACATTTTCAACTCTGGAAAGGACACTACTGAAATTTTTGACCGAATGGGGGAATTTGTGAATGACGCTTACAATTACCCCACAATTTTAAAATCATGGGGTAATTGTGAATTCGTAATAAATTGTCCAATTTCTTTAGCAGTTAATAATGAACCTCTCAGGGTTTAGACCATTTCTTTAGAAGTACTTTTAACCATTTCTTAACTTTTAAAAAAGAAAATGTATTTAAAGAAATTTTTTGAGGATTGGTCGAAGTAAGATTTGCAAGGATTTGCAAAATTTTGCAAGGGTTTTTTCAAAATAAAGAAAAAGATACTAATACTTGGAGAATTGTTATAAAATTTTAATAGCATATTAAGAAAGGACTGAAAAACATACTTAGAGTTGATTCTTAACAATATTAATGTTATTTTAGAAATTATAGGCGCCGTTCACAATTGTCCCAATTCACAATTACCCCGGTCAACCCTATGCGGGTATCTAAAAAATACTTCAAGACTTTAAATAGCGTATTTTCTGGCGTATAACGCACACATTTGAAACTAATGAAAATTATACTGTATGTCTATTACCTATGTAAAACTAACTGAAAAATGTAAATTAATATAAAATTGAAATTTTTTTTTAAGTATATGTAGATAAAATTTTTTTATAAAATTAAATGAAATTATTTTAAATTATGTCTTTTGCTCTATATTATATTAATACAAATCTATTGGTTTTGCTGATTAAACTATAGTATTCACTAGAGTGATACAGCCTCACACCACTGTACACGTAGCTATACATGTGCTTCGTATCATATTGCGCCTGTGATATATGCTACATTAAGTGTGGATGCTGCGTATAGTTATGTGACTTAATCATGTACATCGAAATAAAAATTACATTACCGTCAGCACATAATTACATATAAGCAAGCTGGCGACATTCATCCGGATTTACAGGGGTGAACTTTTTTTTTTAAGGTACAATATAATTTTGAGTCAATGTTTATATATTATATTATGACATATAAAAGTCATTTGAAAGACTTTATTTAAAAGTAATAATCATTAAGAATCATTGTTTTCCTAAGAATTTAATTTTTTCTAAAAAGTATCTTAGTTTCTTTTGGTTTTAACAATCAATAAATAAATACAACATACTTTATGACTAATACCTATTTTATGTTAATAATTTCACTATATTATACATACATATTTACATCTTTCGGTAAAAATTAAATCAAATTTAATTTATTAAAAATATTTAAAATAATAAAATACATAGGTACTTGGATAACTTCGCATTATGTATGATTATATGTGATGTGTACCTGTATGCTTGAATCGATGAGCTCATTATTATTCATTACCGCACAAAAGGACGACTGTATATTTATATTATGTATTAGAGATGAGCTAAACGGTTATTTTCTAATAACTGTTATTGCAATAACAGTTACTGAAAAATAACTGTTATTTATAACAGTTATTATAATAACTGGTATGGTATTTGGATATTTTAACATATTGTAAGATATTCGATATGCGTATAAACGGTTCTGTTAGTGAAATATGCACAGATCTATAATACTGACGGATACTAAATAATCTGCAATATCTGTTCAAATACTTGTCTATACAAAGATTTAGGCTTTATGTACACAATTTTAACAATTTTATGGATACAAAATTACAAATACAAATAGATAACTGTACAATAGACAATAGTTCATTTTTAAGGGTTTTTTAAATGTGCTACAATAGAAAATGTGTAACTTGCCTGGGGCGTTATTATTTTGAAATTCTCCGTAGGTGGTTAAAATAAATTACTGTGATCCTTGCTTTCGAATATATTAATATTGTTCTATGTTATCGATACTTCCAAAGGAGTTATTTAAGTAACCAATTACTGGGTATTCCAGTTATTGACGATAGCTGTTATCTTTCTATACTAGTTACAAAATAAAAGTTATCG
The DNA here is from genome assembly GCA_035578155.1 of Brachynemurus nebulosus. NCBI lineage: Eukaryota > Metazoa > Arthropoda > Insecta > Neuroptera > Myrmeleontidae > Brachynemurus > Brachynemurus nebulosus. The sequence continues at coordinate 4,636,971 of JAPWDM010000007.1, read as the reverse complement.
ATATATCGATCATCTCTATTATGTATATATTGTGTTGTAGTTTGTGATTCTCTCTATTACGTGTAGTTGAAGTGTATTTGTTTTTTGCAACTAAGCGAGATATATATGTTTTAAAATAATTATAAGAGAAATAGATGGTTGATTTATCACTTTTACAGTTATGTCCGAAAGTATGCTGATGTATATTTTATGATGGTCTTTAATAATAAAGTGTAATAGTATTTTTATCATACGCATTTCAAAACTTGCTAGCATATATCATTATTTTAGACACCAAGCGTCATCTATTGGCAGTTTTTCAAATTTACACAGGGTTCTCTAGTGTTCAGTGCTATCTAGTAGTGAAAAAGTATAACTACCAAAGGATTTGAAATGTCATCTATTGACAATTTTTCAAATTTATGCACAGAGTTCAGACTAGCAGCGCCATCTAGCAGCGAAAAGTATAACTACTAAAGGATCTGCAATGCCATCTATTGACAATTTTTCAAATTTATGCACAGAGTTCAGACTAGCAGCGCCATCTAGCAGCGAAAAGTATAACTACTAAAGGATCTGCAATGCCATCTATTGACAATTTTTCAAATTTATGCACACAGTTCAGACTGGCAGCGCCATCTGGCAGCGAAAAGTATAATTCTTAGGTTCGCTTAGGTTCCGCTAGGTTGGGCACGAGGACCCGCATAGGACAGCTACCTCTTCCCGAGGTCGCTTAAAAAATCGTGAGGAGGGGAGGTGGCGCCAGAATGCCCCAAAACTTTCTACTATTGTTAAATCCGTGTATTCAATATTGTTTAAATAACTTTCATTAAAAATTCAATTTATCTTTACTTATTAAAAATTGATTTATTTAAGTAAAAATCTTAAGCTTGAATTCACGATCAAGAATTCTAATAAAATGATTTTATCTTGTTCAATTTTCTTATTATTTTTTTTTTTTTTTTTCAAAATTCTTAAAATAAATTTAAAAACTCATCCATTTATTTATGTATTTATGTACATTTTCGTTATTAAAATCCTCAAATATATTGAACAGTCAAAATAGTTACTAACTAAATCATCATAATTCATAAATTCTTATTCCTCTGCAAATAAACATCGTTAGCATTTCCAAAAATTACATTATATTTCATAGATACGCTTATGTGCTCATTTTTTTTAAAATTCTTATATCTAACCTAATGTCCAATTATTTAATTCTTTAAAGTTCACTTCCACATTAATGAGCCTCTTCTAACTGATTTGGGTCATGGGTCTGTTCTTAACATTTCGGATTTGGATATAACTGGCGTTTGCTAAGGGAATTGTTTACGACGTACTTCCAGGGGAATCGATGACTAAAGTCAACTCGTGTTTTAGTTTTACTACCATGATACTTCGGTGAACAGTAACGATGACTGTCGAAGGCGGCATCGAGAAGGTGAATATTCCATCCAAAATTGTTTTACAAGACACCCGTGTGCATTACGGTGTCAAATTGACCTGGTTCACTTGAGGATGCTTTTGAGCTTGCTTGATGAACACATTTTTTTTTTGATAAACGATTTCGATTTGTTACTGATAGGACGATTTTTTTTTATGGTCAATAATTTTTCTGAAGATGGTTCCACTGACTTTTTATTTGTGTTGATAACTAACAACGAAGGTTCCAGTAACAACAACCTAGACTCTAGCATTGAGTCGTATTCCAAAACGAATTTCGTGATCATTTCCTTGGCATGAGATATATGTGACTGTGCCGATTGAAGTGTGATGTGATGAAGAGCATTTTTTGATAAAGCCACAAATTATTTTGCTGAGAAATTAACGGATTTGACACAAATGAAGGTTCCCTTATATATGGCAACGAAGTTGGAGTACATCTCACAGTGATCTCACTGTCTACTTCTCAGTTTGACATTTTAATAAGTGAGGTTAGATGCATGTAAACAACACAAGCTTACAACACTCCGTAGGTATTTACAAAATTTAATTTGAATTAAAATAACTTTTAATTGTTGAAATTAAGAAAACCAACTATTATTTAAATGTACACTTACCTTTATTACAATTATTTAGAAACAATTATACAAGTAGAATAAGTATTCGTCACCTTAATTTACTTTAACTTACATTTAAAAACAAAAATTTTTGTTTTTAAATGTAAATAATTTGAAAGAAAAAAGTAGTACGATTGTTGCTGTTGCCTTTTTCATCGGTAACTGTGTACTTTATAATCTAGTGAACCAAAACATGGTTCACTAGATTATAAAAAATAAAAAAGCAGTAAGTATATTTTACAGTGAATACAAGCAGTAGAGTTTAAAAGTTACTGCTTTTGATATTGAAAAGTGATTCCACTGTTTTAAAATTTAATGGTATCAAAATTTAAAAAAGGCAGTAAATGAAAGTTACTGTCTTTTATCTAAGCACGGTAGTATTGTTAAAGTAAAATTCCTCAATTCGGGTGGATTTTTACTTTTTCTGTTTTTTTGTTTCTAATAACCGACCAACAATTTGTTGGACAGTTTCTAATGCTGTATTCTGAAAATAAGGGAAATATGATTTTGTTATTTAACCAATAATATGTACATTAAATAATAAAATGTATTTTTTATATTTTGTTTCAGATATGGTCTTTATCAGTTTTTAAAGAGAATTAAAAAGGTTAATTTTTGTTCAATTGTTGTCAGTTTAAAATTATTGTCATAGGTATATTTCTTAGAATGAATACCAAATTCAGTGCACATTTTAACAGGAAGTAGTCTATAAATTTAAACAATTAAACTAAAAGCAGATGAAAATAGCAATTACAACATTGAATATATTTTTAATATGTTACCTTAAGTAAATCATGAGTATTTTCAGAAATAAAATTTTGCTTTTTTAGATGATTTAACAACTCCTTGAAAGACTTGATTCTTTTTTTATATCGGTTTAATTCTTGGAAATTTTTATTTTTCTAAGTTGTCTCACGTAATGTTTAATATTTTCTAGGTGCATTTTTCTTATTACAGGACTATCAAAATCGTCTTCTATTTCTGTCAGATCTTCTATTCCTTTAGGTTACACTGACTCCATATCAATTCTATTGCATTAAAATGACAATAATACTGTGGTAGCCTTAACACGTGGTGACCATATTTTCGTAAGACTTGGTCTATAACAAACCTAAAAAATGATTACAATTAAATTTTAACTAATGCGGAGAAATGTAACATTTTTATATGCATCGGTTGTTCAAGACTAAATTGTAACAAAAATATATTGGCAACAAAAAGATTATGCGTACGGCTCTAGTGGTGAAAATAGAAGCTGTATCAAGTAAAACATACATGTATATTTCTAATTGGCGATTTAAAATCTAGTAAACCTCACATAATTTGTATAATACGTATTTAAATTGTCAGCATACGACGTGATTAAAAAGGCAATTTAGCAAGAAATTTTTTTTACATCTTTCAAAATCAAACAATAAAATCTTTGTACTTTTTTATAATAAAATGAAAATTATAATGCGTCACAAAACTAAACCTATTGCGTATCGAATATAATACTACTCGTTATCATCACTCCCAAATAAATCGTTTAAAAAAATAAAATGATTAGTTTCTTAATGTATTTTTCGTTATCAATAATACCCACGGAGCTGTATACCGATTCCCACCTTAATTCTTGCCGCTAGCACTGTCCTGTTGGCTAGTTGCGTACCTAGCGAATATATATAATTATTTTATTCAATACAGCTCTTTATTTTAATATCAAAAGCACTTACGTACAGGACCGGCGAGAGAAATGACGGGCCCCCGGCCACGACAAGGAATTTTCACTTTTCTCCAAAACTACAATTGACGAGCAAAAAAATCATCTTTTCACTTTCTACGGGCCCCTAATCGAGGCTGCGGGCCTCGTTTTTAGACTCGAGCTCCCGGGCAGATGTCCCACTTGCTCTACGCTCTCGCCAGTCCCTGCTTACGTAATCTTTGCGTCGCCGACACAATATTGAATTTTTTTTTAATATTCTGCGGTAAATTTTTTAACGGTGTTGCGGAAAGAGTTTATATATGTATCTACATAGAACATTTTAACTTTTTATCTTTATGTTTTTTCGTCAGTGCTATCAATTCTCGTTTCAAAACATTACTAGGAACGTTTATTCCATTATTCTTCAACCATTCCTAAATTATAGATACATAATAATTTAATATTGAAAAACACAAGAAATGATTTTGTATTGCCTAAATATTATAATAATATTACTTTACTCACAATCAAATCTGCTTTATGCCATGTGCTAGTTGGGCTTTTGTCCTTTAGTGTTCTGTGATCGCTTGCGTTTTCCATTATAATACATGTTCCTAATTTTTCTCGTTCTAATCTTGGTATTAATTGTTCTTGGACCTATTTCAAGAAATTTTCCCCACTCATTTCTCCATGATAGTCGTCTGATTCTCTTGCTAAAGAAAATAACAAATCGACACCTGAAACAAAACCAAAATTAGAACCTGCATAAACAATAATAAACCTTTTTCCTTTATTTAAGGGCTTATGCGGTACGTAGTCGATGCTGTCCTTTTTAATCCGAGTCTTCACAGGTTGTCCATTAGCGAATATCCATGTTTCATCTAAGAAGATAACGTTTTTCGGTTCTTCGAAATGTAGATTGCTTAAATATTCCCTCATAAATCTAAAACAAAAATCTAATGTTAATCTACTTTTCTTTAAGAAAACTTAATATTCATAAATATAATATTTACTGTATTTTCTGTCTAAGTATGTTTGGTTTTTCAGTTAAAACCTTTCTAGGATCAGAAGTAGCCCAGCTAAATCCCATCGTCTTCAATAGTTTTCTAAAGGATGGTATTTGACCTTCAAATTCTAAATTATCCTTAACTTCTCTAAAAATTTGTGAAACTTTTACATGTTCACCTAGAAATCGTAATTGTAACAATTAACAAAATTTCCCGTCTTTTCCGTGTTTCTGTGAATTTTTGACCTGATTAATAATATTTAGAATGAATGAATATTAGGCAATTTATAAACGATCAGTATTGACAATAATACTGTTATTATTATAAAATACGGACAGTACTGAAATTTCAGCCTAATAGGCCCGAATTATGGTAGTTATAAGGGATGCGACGAACGGACACGCGAATTTGACGAAACTCGTCCGTTCGTCTAAAAATTCCGCCATTTTAAGTACGAAACCACCAAAAAATCCAGATAACCATATTATTAACAAATTTAGTGCTAAGTTTAATATTAAATGTAAGCAAAAAATATTTTAGTGCGAAAATTGTAATAAACTCGAGTTACTGACAATGAAATCTTGACTTAATGCTTGTTTAACACGTACTTGGATTTTTTTTTTAAATACTTAAAAAATATTTAAAAGTAGTGAAGATTCTTTTCATGCATTCTATCGTGTAAAACAGCGATCCTCAACTTTGTTTTCTCTCAAACGTGCCTTGAGCAGCTTTTTCATTTATTAATTTCCTCCATCTCTCAAAATAGAGTTTTCAAGTTCTTGTGACCAGTATTCTTGCTTATACCCCGGGTACGCAATGAGACGAACATTGTTATTAGCTAACATTATTCGCTAACATATTCGTTTAATTTTTGTTATGCTAACATTTTTGTTAAAAATAATGTTATTTAGCACGTTATTATGTTTCCCATCGACAACCGGTAAACTTCAAAGAGTTGAATGTTAGTTAAACCGTGACGTGGGTGGTTGAAAAATGGATTCAGAAAACACTATTATTGACTATTGTTTCGTAGTTTGGAAAATTTAATTTTTTTTGTAAGAAATTGATTTTGGGAAATTCTCTATGTTATGCAGATGCTGTGACAGGAGTATTTTACTTTCAAATTGCTTTCCCTCAGCATAAATCTTTCGGGAAAGCCATCTCCATACATTTTCAATTATATTTAAATCAGGAGATAAAGGGGGCTAATCTAGAACCCTGAAATAATTTTTTTGGAACCACTCCTGAACTCGTGCTGCTGTATGAATGACTGCATTATCCTGTTGGAAAATCCACTGCCGGCCATCGAACATTTATAGAATTTGTAAGGTAAATATCTTGCATGTGAGGTGGTACTCAGGAGGGAATCGTATTAAGCGGTTAGGGGTAGTCAGCAATGTGAAAAAATTGAGTATTTTAAATAATATTTTTTTTTACAGTAGTTTAAATTATTTTAAAAAATTTTAAAAAACAAAAAAAAAAAATTAATTTTTTGCGAACGAGGTTGCATTGCAACGAACGGCTCTAGGATTTCGTTTTACTCACAGAGATCAACTTGTGAAATAAAACCGGTCCCAATAGGCGATCCAGACATGGAACCCCCTCCTTTTTGTTTGTTTTTTTCACGTTATTTCCTTAAGCTTAACAATTTTCATAAATTTTTTTCGTTATGTTACTTGTGTGAGTATGAAATCTTGAGCTAGTTCTAAGCTCAACTATAAAATACCATATGATATATTTATGTTTCTTCAATATAGTCTGAAAATACTTTTTCTGAAGTCTTTTTTTCTCATTAATATTTTTCTTTATTTGTCCTAAAACTATTCTTTACTTACTTTGCTAACGCGAATACTATTGTCTCTAATTTCTTACTGTCCCTAAATTAGTCCTCATTTATAATATTGAATTAGTATTAAAATATTTAAAATGAAAAGTAAGTGTTGCGACGATGAATTCCGAAAACAAAGTGCCTTCTAGTAAAAATAAGGTGATTGATCATAATTATTTAATTTTTTAAGTTTTCAGTGAGTATGCGCAACTTTGGTGCTTTTAACAGCAGCGGCAGGTATAATCTTGTCAAAGTTACGCAAAGCTACGTATTGTCTACGGAGATGACATCCTAGCAGAGAGTGCAATTTGGCTGTACGGTATTGATCCAGCAGCTTTCGATGAAGAATCTCTTCTTATAATTGGATTCACGTTGGAGCACCATGGGGTTGTCGAAGTTGAAGTTGTGCCCATTTTCCCAAGAATGTCGATGTATCAGCAACATTGATGTCGATGTATCAGCAACATGGTTATACTATTGAAAAGGGATGATATTAGATAGAGGCTAAATTCTAATACCATGTGAGTTTTTTGAGAGTTGCCATTTCTGTTACAACCAAATTTTTATGATAGAAATGGTACTGGAAAAGGTTCTTTTCTTAGATGTAATGGAAATGTAACCAAGAAAAACACTATCGGTTGAAGTAGCCTCAAGTACATATGCATATTTTTACCGCCTAACTAATAAATTAAAGAAAAATTAAAAAATTAAACTTGGGTAAAAAAATTTTTTTGCTCATTTATGTTGTTAATTAATGCATTAGATCAGCTTTATCGAAAAATTAATATATAGTCCCATTTAAAAATCTATAAGTTTGTATCATAGCACGAAAACCGGAAGAGCTATAAAGCTCCTGATTATCGGTTGCCCCCGTCGATATCTACAACTCTTATTTGAACAATTTTTCAATTAAATCAACGGTTTGGCTGTAATAAAAATGGCAACTCTCGAAAAACTCACACAGTATATTGTATAGTATGAATCCATGGACGGTAGTGTCAACAACAAACTTTATTAATTTCCATACCAAGAAAATTCCCATAATGTTATAATTCCTTGAGTCCTGAACCATTCTCATACTTTTACAGTAATGGATTTGAAGCAATTTGACAATGATTTCGTCGAATAGCCGCTAGAAACTTGCCCCTTGTAGATCGGTGTACCAACCAATCATCTCTCTGAACATGATGCTACTAACTGCTTGTCTTTCCACTGGTAAAACTGAGTGTATTCCCGGCTTATCCATGTCTTCTTAAGTGTAAAGTCTTGCTTTGAAAAGGTTATGGGGGCTCTTATACGTCCATTCGTTTTTATTTGTAGTTTCCAGTGTTTGAGGTGAAACAGCATCTTGTAGTCCATTTCGAAACTTATACCACTGATTTTGAATTTTATATAGTGGATATAAAAACGGACTGCAATTACTTTCTGTTGCGTAACGTTGAATAAAGTGGATACGAGGTTCCAAAAACAGAGAGCGATTGTCATAACTTATTGGTAACTTGTGGTAACATTTTGCTGTATGAAGAATGGTTACTTGTAGGGGTTAACACTAAATTATATGGACTACTTTCCCATAGTTAATTGCGGTGTATGCGGGTGATTTCATTTCGTTGAACCTGCTGCTCGAGTGTACAACATTGCGCAAGTAAGTTGTCGTATAGCCTGGTTATTTCGGCGAATAATATATATATATATATATATATATATATATATATATATATATATATATATATATATATATATATATATATATATATATATATATATATATATGTATATATATATATATATACCCGTTAGATGATCATGATCCCGCACACGATCATTGCCCAATTTATTGCCGCATATGGAACATTCTTCGACTAATCCAAATTCTAAATAATCCAGCGCTGTTAATGGCTTCATCAGAATTTCCTTTTGTAAAATTTTATGTAGTCGTTGGGTATCTTCTTCTAATTTTTACATAAAAATTTTTGCACAGTTCGGCCCGCGGTACGTTTCGAATTTATTTAATGTCTCATTATATGAGCACTTGATGTAATATACGAAGCTGAATGGTTCGTGCATATGCGTGGTGTTCGTAACCGATCCATCGGGATTCGGTGCGCATGAGTCGCATGGTTTTAATATTGATTCGAAGTCCGCGTAGATCGTAAATGGAACGCGCATCTGCTTGGCATAATTTTGAAATTTCACAATGCTGTCTTTGCTAGGACTTGGTATTACAGTGCGGACTTTGTTGCAGCCTTCTTTAGAATGTTCGACAAGTCGCACTTCTGTTAAAGCGTATAAGCTGTCAAATTAAAGCGTATAAGCCGCAATTGCCCCAACCCTCAACAACAGAAGATTAGGTATCTTACGTCTATGCATCCTGTTAGCTACATTAAAATAAATTGAAAACTATTTTTGTAAAGCAGTTTGCATTTTCAATTTCCAAACAACTTAGATAAATTTTTTTCATAAATAAACATTTTCATGTTCACTCCGTTCTTTAAAAAAAAAAAGAAAAAATATATTGAGATTATAAAAAAAAATTTTCGCTTTATAAGCCAAAATTTTTTTTCCGCCCATGGGGTGAGTGTTACGAAAGTAATCACACTCATGTGGCACAATAGCAATTTTGCCTCTTTTCATGTTGGCAGCATACTTGAGTGTCAAAACTATAGACTATTTAATCAAAATGTTTCTCTGTAACACTTACGATACATCATGGCTACCGGTACACAAAAAAATCGGAGTGTGGCATCAGTAGTACTTAGTAGTACGTCAAATATACACACAGTGTGTAGTCGTCAGCCAGCAAGATAAGTGGTACACTCAGTATTGTACGTACACGCACTTCGTATACACAACGTGGCAAGATTCCACAATACAACGTAAAATAAATGGCGTGGAATAGTTTTAATATTTCATGTTAATTTAAATTTGGAAATTAAGGATGCAATACTATAGATGTTTGGGAAAAAATATATATATCTAGGTAAACATATTATATTAGATTTCTCTTTTAATATTATTACATTTAAACATATGGAATCCATTAATATTCCTTATGTCAATATGTACCTATATATATATATATATATATATATATATATATATATATATATATATATATATATATATATATATATATATATATATAGGTACATATTGACATAAGGAATATTAATGCATTCCATATGTTTAAATGTAATAATATTAAAAGATTGAATTTATTTAAAATGATAGGTCATTGACTTTAGTACAAGAGCCGACTCACGTTACAGTTTAAGAGCCCTACCTCAAATTAAATTTTATAAATTCTCTTTTATTTCCAGTGTCACTTTAGATATAAATATATATACATTAAGTAGCATATTTTTATTTAAATAAATTTAAAAACTTTTTGAAAGATTCAAAGATGGGCATTTTATTTTAATATCTCTCTTGCGTTATTTTGGATAACATTATGAGTTCACAGGACGATAATAAATCGGAGCCTTTAGTAGTTTTGGATGCTAACCAGCCAAATACATCTAATATGGACATAGCAGCAGCATTTTATGACCCAATATATATATATATATATATATATATATATATATATATATATATATATATATATATATATATATATATATATATACAGGGTGTAAAATATATAACTCTCGTAAAAAATAGGAGAGAAAGGTCTCAATTTACTAATTAAGTTTTGCTAATTAATTTGTTCCGATTATGTTTCATTTCAGAAATTTTTGATTGTCAAAAACTTGTTAAAAAATGGCCCCTAGAAAAAAAAACTTAATCAGGCTCTGACTACCTATCATTTTTTTCGTTTTGGTGTAAATATTATCAATGTATTTGATGACATGACAAAACCATAACCGGAAGTCACGTCATATTTTTATCTTGCAATTCTAAAGAAAGCTCCCTTTAGTGGTAGTACTACTTACATAAAATCGTTCACCTATCTTATACATAGGTTTTGCATAAGGCGGGCTCTCGGGCTTAAATTTTGTTTATGTACAAATACAATATAATATGATAATATCAATATGATACTTATTGAATATTGACTATGTATTGTAAAAATGCTTGGAAATACACACAGTTACACTCACACACATATGTATTACTTCAATCTTAATTTTTCTTAGGGTTCCGAAGAACTCTAGAAGCTCTTGTAATTTTTTAATGTGAGTGGGTTGTAACATTTTCAGAAATTCTACGCGTTTGGAAAACGAAATTTTGCAAATATAAAACATGCTAAAGTTAGATATCTCAATTAACCGTCAGTAAAACTGTTTTTTTTTTTTTTTTTTTTTTTTTTTTTTAATTTCTTACGGTATTTTCCGTATTTGAAACTAGACATAAACACTTTTAAGTACTTAATTTAAAGGAAGAAAAATGGTTCTCATTAAGTGAAATTTTACGTCAAAGTATACTCTGATATTTGATAACATTTCCAAAAATTCAAATCAAAATTATTAAGAGAAATGTTGAAAAATAATTCTACGTATACTGTTTGCCGTTTATCGTTAGAAAAATCTTTTAAAATCAAGTAAAACTTCTTTTAACAACTTTTAACCTTTATATTTCGTTTCAGAAATATTGTATTTCAAAGTCTATGTGATTTGTAAGGAATCAAATTATAACTTAATGACTCTTAAATAACATAAACACAAATAACATTGTGATTGTCGAATATATTTATTTATTTTCATAGTAAACCGTACAAAATAATATAATGCCACGTATTTTATTCGGAAACTACAAAAATGCAAATAAGTCTGTAACCCTGCTTGATGTGTGTATAATGCGCACTTGGATAACTTTTTAATGAGTTGTAGTATGGATGTTATGTACGATTGTATGTGTGTGCTATCAGTGTTACAGTACGCATGGTACGTACGTTTTATGTATTAACACAATATACTTGCATGCAAGCTATACCTATAAATAATACAGCCTTGGCCAAAAGTATTAGGCACCCCCATAAAACACGTGTAACTCATAAATTAATTTACAAATGACTTATCTGTTTAATGATAGAATGAAAGGTAATACTAAAAGTTAATTTTAAACAATAAATAAAGGATTTTAAGGTACCATAAAACACCTGGTCCACAAAACGTGAAATATGAAGTTTTTTGAAAAATAATGCAATTTATTTGTTTGTCTTTTATTAACTTTCGCTATAACAAGAAGCTGCTGACTGTTGTTTATTTGTGTAGTAGAGACAGTTTGTAATACGAAATGCCGAAACAACGAGAACTTAACACAGAAACACGGATAAAAATCCAGATGTTATATGAAGAAAGGAAGACTCAAATAGAGATTGCTGAATTAGTAAAAGCTTGATGATGTGCCGTGCAATCTACCATTAAAACGTTCGCGGAGACTGGCTTTCACACAAATAAAATGAGAACGGGCAAAAAACGTATTGCTATTAACCGCCAGGTTAGAAAACTTATCCGTGACTCACTTAAGGACCGCAAAAATCTTCTTCTGAGCTTACTGCAGCTTTATCAGAGGACATTGGGAAACCAATTAGTTCTCGAACTGTAAGAAGAAGACTCACAGAAGCAGGCTTAAGAAGCCACAAAGCCAGGAAGAAACCTTGGCTCTCCGACAACAACAAGAAAAATCGTTTAGAATGGACTTTAAGACATCAGCATTCTTCTGAAGAAGATTGGTCCAATGTGGTATGGTCCGGCGAATCTAATCCCATTGTTTGATGTGATGGTATAAAATTTAACTTACCTCCAAATTAGATTCGTCGGATCATATCACACTGGACCAGTCTTCTTCAGAAGAATACTAGTGTCTTAGAGCCCACTACACACGATTCTTCTTGTTATTGTCGGAGAGCCAAGGCTTCTTCCTGGGTTTGCGGCTTTTTAAGCCTGCTTCTGTGAGCCTTGTCCTTACAGTTCGAGAACTAATTGGTTTCCCAGTGTCCTCCAATGAAGCTGCAGCGAGCTTAAAGGAAGTTTTTTTGCGGTTTTTAAGTGAGTCACGGATAAGTTTTCTAACCTGGCGGTTAATAGCAATGCGTTTTTTGCCCGTTCTCATTTTATTTGTGTGAGAGCCAGTCTCCGCGAACCTTTTAATGGTAGATTGCACTCCACATCGTCAAACTTTTACTAATTTAGCAATCTCTATTTGAGTCTTCCTTTCTTCATATAACATCCTGATTTTTGTTCGTGTTTCTGTGTTAACTTCTCATTGTTTCGGCATTTCGTATTACAAACTATCTCTACTACACAAATAAACAACACTCCGCAGCTTCTTGTTATCGCGAAAGTTAATAAAAGACTAACAAATAAATTACATTATTTTTCAAAAAGCTTCATATTTTACGTTTTGTGGACCAGGTGTTTTATGATACCTTAAAATCCTTTATCTGTTGTTTAGTATTACCTTTCATTCTATTATTAAACAGATAAGTCATTCTTAAATTAATTTATGAGTTACACGTGTTTTATGGGGGTACCTAATACTTTTGGCCAAGGCTGTATAATATAAGCCATACCCAACTATGTACATATTATGTATGTAGTTGTTTATTTATTTAAAAAATTTTTGGCTAAGCGTGTGACGATGATATGGATGTATGTTTGTAAGTATGAATGTTGTGTTTCCACTGAAACTTGAGTTCGCTTCCGTGGTGTTGGAGGTATTGGTGTTGGAGGTATAAGTGTTGCTGGAATAAAAGAATAAATTTGGTAAAAAATTTATAACGGTGACTTTCATGTGGACATTTTAAAATTTTACGATAATGATAACTGATGCAGATAGTTTCGCATTTTCCGTTAGAGTTTTCCCCTAAAGTTACTCAATTATGAATAAAAAATTTTCTTTGTGATAATTGAAATACATTTTTGTTTGTAATATAATTTGCTTTTCGTCACATTTGTTTTTCTTTACAAACTTTTAACTATACGCCGTATACAATTGAGCATGAGCCATCGTCAAAAAATTAAATAATTCTTATATTCGAAACAAATCAATCTTCTATTCTTTTCTAAAAGCAAACTGTAAATTTAAAATTTACGCATTTGAAACAATGAAAGAGATAAAGCTAAGAAAACGGGAATTCCTCAAACTCGTAAATGATGACTCATGTTTAAATTTAAGTGAAATAGATTATATTTAAAATCGTTTAAAAATTAATTTTTGATCTTAGTGAGAAAATTGAGAGAGGAAAAAATAAGTCGTTATCAAACATTGTTATTAATTTCTATTTTTCTCTTATGTACTTTAGCTGCAAAACTATCGAATATAGAACACATTGTACAGAATTTGACATAGGTACATACCAATACATAAAACGGGTATTTAGTTTTTATAGATAGTGAAAGAAGTTGTGCGCCAATGTATCAACAATTAAAAATTCATGTTTTATGATAGTTAAAAGAAAATGTCATTAATTTTTGAAAAATTACAACTCATGGAAATTTTACTTATGTATTTTTTCTCTTTTTATTTGTCTGGTAATTTATAAGTGTAGTTTTTAATGTAATTTGTTACTAAATTAATAATGTGTAATGCAAAGACTAATATCAGAGTTATGGTTTTTGCAGTATTCATAATGCACTGTGATATAAAAAACTAAAAAATTTTAAAAACTAAAATTGATAAACTTATTTTAATCAAAATTTATGAAAAATGGTGTTCGGTTTTCTTTGAACGATACAGTATATTTGAGTTGGACAATTAACACATGTTTACATATTATGGTAAAATAAAATTTTTTTTTTATTTTTAAAAATATTTTTATTATACAGGGTGCGAATAATTTTAGTTTGGTCAGAGGCGTATTCAGAGAAATTTATATTAAACGACGAGCTGGCTGGGATGCGATTTTTTCAGATAGCGAATTCCGAAAAAAAAATATTTTTTCGGCAATTATACACCGAGATAAACCATCCGTCAGAAGGATGAGAGTTATTTACTTTACACCCTGTATATATGTATATGTGTATATATATATATACACATATATATATATAGTATATATATATATATATATATATATATATATATATATATATATATATATATATATATATAAATATATATATATATATATGTCCATACTAGATGTATTTGGCTTAGATGGTGATGTATTTGGCTGGTTAGCATCCAAATGACTTATATTATTATATAAGTTAAATAAATTTTACTATATTAAACTTTAATATTTACTAAATTTATCTTTAAATACGAAATAATTTACAGAAAATACCATACAGACATAATCCATTACAGTAAAGTATACATAATCTATTATAGTAAAGTATACTATAAATTGTTAGAATAAGGAAAATATTGATTATGTTAGTATGATAACGGTTAGTAAAATTATGGAAAATTGTGCGGAGTTAGTATTGGTTAATTGTGTTAATATGAATTTGTAAATTTAGTTGGTGGACTCAGAAATATTTGAATCTTGATCTGGTTAGTTTGTTAGTACTGGTTAGTAATAATTATTAAGGGTAATGTGTTAGTACGTGTTAGTAATGGGTTAGTTAGTTAGCTAGTATAAGGGTGGGTGGAGTTTGCTGGTATTGGAAAGCTATAAAAGTTGAATTGATTGGGCTGGTGTGTTAAGCTTGTTAGTAAAATTAGAAATCAGTATGGCGTTAGTATTGTTAGTGTTGTAAGTACCTTAGTGTTGTAAATTTGTATACGGAAAGAAAAATTTGGTTAATATTTTAGTAGGATTAGTAAAATTAACGAATTTAGTTAATATTGTTAGTAATGTGTTAGTAATATGTACTCAAAAATTTAGGTTGAAATCTAAAAAAAATTTTGAAAATATTTAAAAAAATTCAGACACTATTCAAAATTCAAAAAATATTTAGCTAATTAATATTCCACTAGTAACCGTGTGAAATCAAAAAAATTGACTGAAACACAGGCTGAACGCTCTGGTACCAAAGTGTCACAGAAAAATAAAATTAAAGAAATTAAAGGAAATTAAAAAAAATTATACTAAATGGTAGAAAAAGATATATTTGGTGACGTTGTGACAGATTGGTAATTAATTAATTAATCGAACCTGTCATTGGAAATGAAAGAGAATTTATAAAATTTAAGCGAACCTGTCATTGGAAATGAAAGAGAATTTATAGAATTTATAAAATCCAAACTTTGGGGGAATATTCCGGTATATATATATTTGAAAACGGACGTGCTATTACTGGCAGATGTATTCGAAAATTTCCGGAACCTATGTCTAAAAACATATAAATTGGATCCATGCCAGTACTACACCGCACCCGGCTTGAGCTGGGACGCCATGTTGAAATACACGAAAGTAGAACTGGAGCTACTAACGGACATCGACATAATCCATTTCATTAAAAAGGGTATGCGTGGTGGGTTGACTCAATGTTGCGGTCGTTTTAGCGAAGCAAACAATAAATACCTGTCTGACTACGACCCCACGAAGCCGTCGACCTACATCGAATATCTGGATGTGAACAACTTGTACGAATGGGCCATGTCGCAGCATTTACCGATTAGACATTTCCAGTGGGTTCCAGAACACGAAATGGATAACATTGACATACCAATGGTTCCGGATGACGCTGATGTTGGATACATTTTGGAAGTCGACCTCGAGTACACGAAAACACTGCACGACTATCATCAAGATCTACCATTTTGTCCGGAGCAGATGAAGCCGCCATATATTACATTCAAAAACAGCAAATTACTCGCCAATCTTTATGACAAGAAGAAATATGTGATCGATTATCGGAATTTAAAACAGTGCTTAAAATACGGACTAAAGTTAAAGAAAATACATCGTGCGCTCCAGTTTAGTCAATCTCCGTGGCTGAAGAAATACATCGATTTAAATACCAAGCTTCGTTCTAAGGCGACAAATAGTTTTGAAAAAGATTATTTCAAACTGTCGACAAGCGTGTTGATGTGCAGCTAGTTACTCATTGGGAGAACATTCGTAAAAAGTTGGGTGATAATAATTTAATAAGCAAACCAAATTTCCACAGTAGCTCCATCATTCATGAAAACCTAGTCGCCATAGAAATGGACCGTTTGAAAGTCAAATACGACAAGCTAATTTACGTAGGATTTAGCGTGCTCGAGTTATCCAAAACTAGTGTCCGACCGAAGCTTTTGGACCAAAACTTTAATATACGATTTCCACTACGGTTATATAAAACCGAAATATAATGACAAAGTGGATTTATTGTACATGGATATCGACAGTTTTATATGTCAAATAGAAACGGATGATTTTTACATCGATATTAAGCCGCAAATTAGTGAGTACTTTGACACAAGTGATTATGCCGCAGATAATGATGTCTATGGACTGCCTCAATTAAACAAAAAAGTGCTCGGTAAATTTAAAGATAAGTGTTCTGGGATAATAATTAAACAATTTGTCGGTGTTAAAGCTAAATCCTACTGTATAGTCAAAGATAGTGATGAACTCCCAATTAGGAAACTCAATGGTGCGAAGAAAGATGTAGTGAAAAACGAAATAGACGTTAAAGACTACATAAATTGTGCAATGAGCAAAGACTCAATTGCTGTGTTGTATAAAAAAATGAGTGTTTTCCGCAGCTTAAAACATAAACTGTACACACATTTAGTGAATAAGGCCGCACTAACAAACGATGACGATAAACGGTTCATAGCACCCAACAATAAACTTAAAACTCTCCCGTGGGGACATTATAAAATAGACGATTTTTAATTTTTCTTAATTTTGTATGCATGGAAAATTTTTTTGCGCCGCACAGTGGGACGAAATACCATTAATGGTGGCAAAAATACAAAAATTTAAATTACAAGCTACAATCTATATGACCCCTTAAATCAATAGCTATAATATTCTAGCAACGACCACTGTAATTAACTTATGTAAAATAGCGCGGGGGGTGCAAATATATCGACTATTATTTGTTATTTCTATAAATTAATTGCTTTTTAAACCATATCATTGTATGTAGTGATTTGCGGGACGGTTATTTAAGTTATAAATAAAATAAATTAAAATCGGTTATAATGGGCGATGTTCTCCATGGTATATTATTTTTTTATGTATCTTATTTGTTAAAATCGGTATTCGTATTGATACTATCAAGCTTTAATGAAACATGGTTGAATTATCTAGAAAAATTCTGTAAAAATTAATTTCTCAACGAATTTTAGTTACGTATCCAATCGAATCCAACATTATAAAGAAATTTTGTAACAATAGAAGGAATAAGGCAAACACTTGCATAAATGTTTGCCAAACCTTAATATCATGTGGGAGAAGGAATCAAGTAAATCATAATCATGATGATGATCTGGAATTAGAAGAAACCCACGGAAACATTCTAACATGAAAGTTTCCTCTTAAACAACGGGGGTGTAATGTAGCCTCAAACAAAGAAATTTCAAATAAAATAATTATTGCATTTATCCATGTCAAGTAGGTCAAAATTAAAATGCAAAGTAAGAGATTAGATAATAAAATAAGTATTGCATACTATCAATGTCAGACAGGTTAAAATTAAAATGCATAAAGCATAATGGAAACTTATCAATGTAATTCTATGTAATTCTATGAAATGATACAATGTAACTATTTATCAATTGCAAACGGATGCAAGCCGGGTAATTAAAATTATTTTTGCAAAATAAGATAATAATGACAGTAATAAAAACAATCATAAAGACGATAATAAATTATCGAAAAATAAAGAACCACTGTATCCGTGTGCAAAAATAAAGTTCTAGAAGATAAGATTTTTGTATAAATACGAAGCGCGAAAGCATCACATTTGTCTTTTGTCAATCAGTCGCCATTAACGTTAGAAGTAACTTATAATTGTAAACTATATTTTATTTTCAATAAAAATTAATTATTTTAAACATTAATATAAAGTGTTATAATTATAAATAAACCCAACACTTGGAAGTATATACGACAATATCAAAATCAGAGGCATAAACGAGAGGAAGGAATTTGTTCAAGAAAATTAAGAAGTTGCGACTACCATTTCGACGACACGACCTGACCGGTTGATGGTTGCCTCAACCCAAAATAATTGACAACCTGATGTCAGAATTTCCTGACGGCATCAAACAACTGTTCATTTCACCCGGGATATAACACACGAACCACTTGTGCTTTGCTCATTTTTCGTTTCAGTGTCTTCAGCAGGTCTCAGTAATTTATCAAGACCTTCTTCAGTCCTCGATATTCGCAAAACTCTTTAAAAATTTCAGATTCATCACATCTTGACCATCAGCCGGATCCTTTATATTGGTTAGTTGTCTGTTTCCAAAATCATAGTTCCCCGATTGCGTCATCTTCAAACCAGTGTCTTTAAGAATCTGCTTCTTAATATTTTTATCATGCACCCGGTCGAATTTGTCAATAGTTATGTTTCTGTTACGCAAACGACCGAATTTGTCCATTTTCACTCAATGATATCTGCTTCTTTTAGTTCTTCAATGATGGATATTATTTCGTTATTGTAACCGCTCTGTCCAGCTTGTTGTGACGCCACTAGTAATCGTAGTCTACGGACCAGTTCATTCGCATTGTCCTAGTATATAAAATCTTTTTTTTCAAATTATTAAACTGCATCAAACCATGTCCCGATCTTGGAGTACCGCTGACGCTAGCAGATTTTGGAGCACTACCGACGCGACTTCTTGTATCATATATTTTTCTTGGTATATGTTTTTTAGCGGAACTGATTGGGAACGACTAACTATTAATGTTTATGTATTTATAACTCGAGCTACCTTTTATTTGCTGGTTTGGACTATAATTTCGTCTGTGTGCATTTGTTTGCTTTAAAATTTGTTTATATTCGTTTAAATCTTTAGTATGATATGAACCAATTTTTGGTGCATTCATGAAAACCAATTCATATAATCCAGGTGTTCCTTCATACAGAATATCACCAATTATTTTATCATCACCAGTTATTTGAAACGATTGATTTCCAATCATCCATTCGTCATCTTTTTTGTACGGTCCGTATATCACATCAATTCCGCTATTGGGTTGAATGTATAGTTGTAAGTATTTTCTTACTGTTGATCCAAATTCTTTTGGCAAATATTCAGGTGTCGGCATCAATTTTCGAGCAACACTTTGCGCTGATCCAAGAAATTTTGGTATTTCAAATACATTTTGTTTTTCTTCTGGATACAAAATGGATTCAAAAATATCTTCTGGGATGTCTTGTACTGAAATGTCTTCCTCCTTTGTTGGTAGATTATAGTAGTCAACAGTTGGCTTTTCCAACTTTTGAATTTTAGGTGTGAACGCATCCGATACTTGCGCCTCTTCCTCTTCTTTTGTTTCCAATTTAATAGGATGTTTCTTCTTGTCACCATTAACTTTGTAGCTATTTCTTTAAGCGGAGTAGTGACTGGTTCTAGTGTACTTTGAAGCAACATATTTGACTCCAGTTTTCCAAATCGTAAAGCATTAAATTTTTTACGTATATTGCTTGCCGCTTTTATAATGTTCTTTTTAATTGCCTTTTTATCCATCTCGATGACTGCTTCCTAGAACGATTTCTCAAGAACTGAAGCTCTATCGCGTGCAACTGCTGTATTTATATGGTCGTATTTAGGTGGACCAGTTCGAAACTTCTTAGACTGGTTCAGAACCGCTTAGACCGGTTACCGAAACCAGTTCGAAACTGCTTGGACCAGCTTAGGACCAGTTTAGGACCATTTTAGGACCAGCTTAGGACCAGTCAGCAGGTTGGTTCAGAACTGGTTAGATCATTTTCCGGATGTTGATCCTTTCTAGAAACGGTCAAACTTGTTTCGATATCTTCCATTACGTATATCATCTTCTTTGCAAATAGTTAAAAATCCCTAATTATCACGCCAACACTCTCTGCATAATTCTTTGAATTGATTGAACGATATGTCGGAGTTAATATGATCATCATAGATATGTCTGAGGTTGAGATCATCCTGTTTGAAGACTGCAACAAGATTCGCATTGTCCCGTACATGATGTTCGAGTGCCGCTGTATACGTTTGCGTCAAGTAGAAACAATCATCATTGTAGTCGAGAGTGGCTAAAATATTCTTCTATTATGGCTTTTTTCTCCCGCACAGATACATCGTCGAATATTACCAGCGAATTTGGTCGTGCTTCTTTCGGTGGTATGACATCATCGTTATTAGAGTATGTAAAATAACCCAAAGCTTTAACACTTTTAATGATTCGTTTCAGATATTGATGTTTCAGATTCAGAAAAATGATAGAAGAAATGATGTTTTGCCGCAATCACTTGGACCACAGATAATTGCTCTAATACTCCTTGGTAGCAGTCGATCATTTTTCTTGAAATCAGTGCTGTCCTCGTCAGACGAAAACTCGAAATTTTTGACTGGTAGCGTCTACTGCTGTTTAACGAATGAAAAAAACATCGTCGATGTTAATCAAATAACACTATTTCTCATACTAAGAAAGTTGAGTAAATTTCCCGCATATTTATAACATAGAAATAGTACAGCATATGCTCTCCTGTTTCAGTTCACTTTTAAATGTCGGTGTGGAAACAACTAGCGGTTAGTCGTGAGTAGACAAGCGGTGTGAAAAGATCTGGCTGTGGCATAGTAAACGGGATAATTAACAAATTACCATTTGAACTTCATATACCTGGCTATCAGTATCGTGGACCTGGAACTAGACTGCGCGAGCGATTGCTACGAGGTGATCCAGGTATCAACAAATTGGACGCTGCATGAAAAGAACACAACATCGCCTATTCACAGTTTAAAGATATTCAAGATCGATATAAAGCTGATTTAATTCTAGCTGATAAAGCGTGAGAGCGAGTTAAATCGTCGGACGAAAATCTTGGCGAGCGAGCCGCTGCTTGGGCTGCAACGAACGCGATGAAGTCGAAAGTAAAATTAGGAATGTGTCATTCAAAGTAGAACAAAAAAGGAAAGAAATTAATATTTGGTGCTGGAATTCGTAATTTGATAGGCATATTGAAGAAAAAGAAGCCGAAAACTATTAAGAATGCGATAAAATTTGCACTGAAAGCTGCGAAGAATATTTTCAAGAAGAAGGACAGTCAATTTACAACACCGAGAATCATTCCAATTCCAAAAACTGGTGGAATTTTACCATTTCTAGTTCCACTTTCTGTCGGCCTAACAAGAGAGAACAAACAATTTCTACGACAATTGGGTTTCAAGCTGAAGAGGAAAAAATGAGCAACATTTTAAGCATCAATACTGGAATCGATTTCGATGAGAGCATTTCAAACATTGAGTATCACTGCTATTCGCCGTTTCTAAATGCGTTTGGCAACAGCAACGAAATTCGAATCTGTTGTCAAAATCAAGATCTGATCCTGCTGCCGCACGAAAGTTGCCTGTATGTGGAAGGACAATTGTTGAAGAGTGATAAAACAGTATCGACTACAGCGGAATTATCCAAAAATTCATTGGCGTACCTGTTTGAAGAAATACGATATGAACTGAACGATGTGGAAAATCGATCAATGCAAGTACGTTGGCCCGACAACAACATTAATCAATTATTTGGCATTAAACGAAAATGAAAGCAAACTATGCTACGATGCCGGATGGTGTCCGGGTGGCGTAAATACAAAGGCGACTGCAGCACAGACATCCATATTCTGTGCTGCATTATCTCGTGGATGACTTAAAGTAGGAATAGTTTGTCCGAACCCAGTTGTAACACAGCGATCTGTAGTATAGCTGCATTTGTTTGTGTAAGGCAATGCAAAGGCGGATTTACCACAGACCGCTCTAGTCCATGCTGCATAATAATATGACTTAAAGCATTATTAACTCATCTGAATGGTGCTTAAATTCAGTAATATCTGTAGTAGTACAGTCATATTTGTTTGAATAAAGCAATTAAAAAGAAATTGATAAAATTACAAAATGTTTTGTTTTTTGTATCTTTATTATATTTAGGGTAAAAGCCCCTATACTTGAACGCGATTCAATACTCGAACAATTTTAATATTTTATATATTAATGAAGTTATTTCTGAAAAAACCGATAAATGTCAAAACTGTTTGAGTATAGGGGCTTTTACGTTATGTATATAAACTAAAACTATTGTATTAAAAAATATGGCAGTTAAGTTTAATGTTTCTTAGCATTAGGGTGATTCAATTTAATATTTTCGCCGATGCTATGGTTGCGTCCTTTCTTCTTTATTTCAGAGGTAGTAGTCCATTCACTTTGTATTCTAGAAGAAGACTGACAAGGAAAGGTTCTGAACTATCAATTCGCAATTTTGATGAAACTTCGTATACGTGTAGTACAAGCAAAAATAACGGACCCGTATTTTTCTTTTATCTGCCACCGTCGCCATTTAAGGGGTGAAATCACTCCTCAAAGTTAGGGTAAAATTTCAATTTTCCTTGATGATTTGAAAACTACAGCAGATAGAGAAAAAACTTTAAATTGACGTACTTTACTTTTAGAGAGCTTTCTACTGATGTATACAAAGCCAAGGTCGAACCAACTGAAGGGGCTGTTTAGGAAAAATTGGAGGTAAATTTTGAAATAGGGCGGATATACTTTACCCATTTTTGCTCAAAGTTGAAATTTAAAGTCTAAAGTCCAAAAATTGGACGGTAATTTGAGGTGTGTCTTTTTTGTGAAATTCAACAAGGTATACTCCTCACAGGATTAATTCATAAAAATAATTAATTTTTCCTTATCAGTCATTTTGCACTAAGCAACAATAGTTTTAACAGTTTTAGCTGCAAAATTATCGCGCGTGCACCGACCTTTGTCAAACCAGAAATAAACTAATTAAACAATACGTTTCAGGCTGTATTACAAAGCGAGTATAGCTGTGCTGCAGTCGCTTTCGATAAAAAAATGTTATTCGAAGCCGATATCGTTACAGACAGTCTTTAAATGTCTGTGATGTAATCGTGTTTGCAGTACTTTATTCATACAGACACGGCTGTATTACCGAGTAACTTCTGTCTGTGCTGCAGTCGCCTTTGTATTTACGCGTCCGGGTGAAACAATTAAAGTAACGGAAAAAGGCTACTTCAATTTCTGTCTACCATTGGCGCGAATGTTTGGATTTCTTAACCATTAGAAGAAAGTTATCATCAATGCGACTCGGGCTCGGACGGATCATGATGCGGTTATATCACCAACGGATGACGTCACTTTCCATATACATAAAATTCAATGGATGGTTCCACACGTTACAGTTGCAGATGAACAGAAACTTAAGTTGTTGAAATATGTAGAAAATAGTCGAGATATTACAATTGCTTTTCGATCTGGGATATGCATATACAGCCAACGATTCCGACGGCCAAACAAAACATTTGGACGGTGAGAAGATTTTGTTTCTGATAACGCATGGAAACGATTTCTCAAATTGATGACTTATAAAAATAATCAAATAGCAGTTCTTTGTAATAAATATTCACGAAAAAATAAGGCAAATAACAAGTTAACTACCATAATTAAGAAATTGGAAAAGATGAAAGATTTTGCAGCTGCTAAATATTTACAGGTTTTTGAATTAAAATTTTTACAAATTATAAGCATTTTGACACTACATTTTCAGGAATTGTATATAGCATTGATTCTTAAAGTGGGGGTCGAAAAAACTATTTGGGAGGGCGTAGAAACAATTGATTACAGATTATCCATTTTCTATATATTTCCCTCTTATTTTTATATATTTCAGGGTCCTTTAAAATTTTTAAGTGCAAAGAGGGATTGTGAACCAAAAAGTTTAAGAACCATTGATATATATATATATATATATATATATATATATATATATATATATATATATATATATATATATATATATATATATATACATATATATATATGTATATATATATATATATATATATATATATATATATATATATATATATATATATATATATATATATATATATATATATATATATATATATATATGTATATATCATATTACATACAGCTGAATCTTTTTTTATGCCGTTTTTAAAAAAAGGGATAATGAAAATGCATGTTGTGAATCAAAATCACAAGATAATAAGTAGCTTAAACATTTACTGTAATTGCATCATTTAATTTTTTTAGAGATGTATTTTTCACAATTTTTATAATATTATAAAAATGAAATAAAATGTTCCCACGTGTAGTAAATTAATACTTTATCTTCATTAGAAAAGTAACTTCTTAGGATATCGTCAGGTTTTGAGCGTTTTGAGTTATGTATTTTCGATGAAACTTTTGTTATGCGGTCCCGACCCACCGCACAAAAAAGTTTTTTTTTACAGTCTAGACCGAACTAAACTTTTTATAACTATTTATGATATATTTTTTTATGCGGTCCTATCCACCGCATAAAAAAAGGTTCAACTGTACTTATGAATTTTTTTATAAATTGATAATTCAGATGTTCTATATTCAATTTTTTATAGTAATTATGTAATTTATTGTTTTATCTGACTATATAGTAATGTTATATTACAGGTTGTTTTACGTATCTGTACGTAATTTGAAACTAAAGAAATAATATTCATCTATCACATTGTACAATAAATGTGTGTATACTAACAAAGAACGTGACGGAAGTGTACCCCTGCGATTTTGTTCATTTTAAGATATATTCTAGTAATTGACAAAGTAACAAACATATTTTAATTATACGTGCCCAATCTCATATTTAGGGGGTAAAACCCCCCTTCAAAAATTTCCTGAAAAATCATATTTTGGTATTTTTTCCATACTAGCCCTTAAGCAATTTTGATGAAAAGTGGTCAAAAGATTTAGACTGAGGTTACATTACTATAGAATTTTTTTCATTGGTGTCACTTAATTTTTAAGGGGTGAAACACCCCTAAGAGTGGGTTTTTAAAAATTTTTTTAGGGAAATCATAGCTCATATTCTTTAAAATTCTGTAAAAAGGCTACAAGTTATTAGTTAATAAATAATACGTGTTACCCACTGTAGTGGCGCGGCGTAACTGGGGGGCTATGGGGGGCTCAATATGAGAACGAAATTTTTAACAAAAATTAAATATTTTGGGTTTTCCTCACTATAAAATTTATAAAATAGCAAAAATAAGGTTAACTGGTAATTCCTTGACTTGAAATAGATAGTTTTGAAACACTAGAGTAGCTTGGTCAGAAGTAGTTTTATAAACAAATTATTGATACAAAAAAAAACTGGTAAAATTAAAATGTAACAAAACAACGAATGTGTATTAAATAGTAAAATAACATAATAATAATAATAATAATAATAATAATAATAATAATAATAATAATAATAAATACCTTGCATAATGCCGGTATAGGTGAATGTTACCCAGTACTGTCCTACTGAGTAGTGAGCGCCAGGTTGGCGTAAAAGTCTATAATAATAATAATAATAATAATAATAATAATAACAATGCAAAAAGCAGTTATTATCGGGACGCTCCGCACGCTCCGGTCGCACGAGACGACTTTCTCCGGGAGTTCATGAACACCTTTGAACGCCCATGCCCCGTTTAGAGCGGGTCCTCGAACATCCATTGGACCTGCCCTCGAATCTCCCACTGTTATGGTTTCGCAGCGAGGTTCGGGGATTTATTAGGTAGGGAAGACCAGGAAGGGGATGCTGTATGACGGACATTACGTACCTGACCTAGAAGTATCTGACCTGGTACGCTGCACGGACACTTTTTCCTCCGCCTGGGGGTTTTTGAAGTGCAGTCGCGATATTTACGTTAAATCAATAATAATAATAATAATAATAATAATAATAATAATGTCATGGGAGCAATATGTTTCGGCCATAAACACCTCCACGACCACCTCAGAGGTATGGAGAAGAGTGAGGGCCATTACTGGGAAATATTCCCGTTCACCTATGCCTTCCCTTCTCGTCGTCGACGGTCGGAACATCACTGAACGCGCAGAAATAGCTAATTGCTTAGCTAAGCACTTTGAGCGCGTCAGTGGCTCCCAGAATTATGACCCGGACTTCCTGCGGATCAAGATCGAACACGAACAAAATGATCTTGATTTTTTCTCGGATGAATCCCTCCAGTATAACCAACCGTTTTCTATGCAAGAATTACTGGAGGCGCTTCGGGGATCTGGGGACACCTCCCCTGGACCTGATGAGATCCCCTACGCCATGATCCGGAACCTGCCTTATCCTGGTAAGTGTAAGTTACTGGATCTGTACAACGAAATTTTTAGGCAAGGCGTTTACCCTCCGCAGTGGCGGGAAGCTACCATCATTCCGCTGCTAAAAGAGGGTAAAGATTCATCGCAACTAACTAGCTACCGTCCAATATCCTTGACTTGCTGTTTCAGCAAGGTATTGGAAAAAATGGTGAACAACCGTCTCGTCTGGTGGCTGGAATACCACAATCTCATTTCTAAACATGAATGTGGGTTCCGCCGATACCATTCGACTACGGACCATCTTGTTCGCCTCGAGAATGCCATTCAAGACGCCTTTCTCCAACGAAAACACTTTGTGGCTGTGTTCTTCGATTTGGAGAAAGCTTATGATATGACCTGGAGGTATGGCATTCTCAAGAAGCTGCACGACTGGGGTTTAAGAGGTAACCTCCCTCAGTTCGTAAAAAGTTTTCTGACTGACCGTTCTTTTCGTGTCCGGGTAGGTGACACTGAGTCTGAGGCCCACTCCCCGGAGAATGGTGTTCCTCAAGGCTCCACCATTAGTGTCACCTTATTTTCTATCGCAGTCAGTCATATTGCAGCTTCAGCCCCAATTCGTCGTTGCTTGTACGTTGATGACCTCACAATTTTTTATGCAGCCGATTCCATTGAGGATATCCAACAACGGCTGCAACAAGGCATCAACGAAGTGGTGACTTCTGCAGAAGCTCTTGGTTTTCGCTTCTCTCCACAAAAAACATCGGTGGCTCACTTCTGCAGAAAGCGCAACGCACATCCGGATCCTGTTCTCACATTGAAAGGATCCAACCTTCAGTGCGTCGATAGCGTCAGGTTTCTAGGACTTATATTTGATAAACAACTAACGTGGCGTCCACACCTCCAAGCCTTAGCTGCGAGTTGTTGCAGGACAATAAACATGCTTAAGTGCTTGGCTGGTGCATCGTGGGGTGCGGGCCGGGAGTCGTTGCTTCGCCTGTATCAATCGCTAGTTCTGACTAGGATTGATTACGGCAGCATTGCTTACTCCTCCGCCCGGGCGTCTGCGCTTCTACTCCTAGATCCTGTTCACCATGCAGGCATACGACTGGCTACGGGAGCATTTCGAACGAGTCCTTCTATGAGCCTCTGCGTAGAGTCGGGTCTCCCTCCGCTGCGACTGAGACGTGAGCGTCTCTTGCTCAATTATGCAGCGGGGGTATATGTAACACCTACGCATATTAATCACCCAACTCTATTCAGATATCGTTTACAGGGGCTCTACGGTCGACGTCCCACCATAAGTCGACCAGTGGCCGTTCGAACGCAGGAGTTATTAGAGAGTCTGCACTTACAGTTCGCCAAGGTACTTCCCAAACGTCCTATGGAAGTACCTCCTTGGCTGATCCCTAACGTAAGGTGTCGTTTCGACCTGACTGGTCTCAACAAAGAGGAGACCAGTTCATTCGAATATCGATCCCGCTTCTACGAGATCATTAGCGAACTTGACTCTCTCTGCATATACACAGATGGTTCCA
Source organism: Brachynemurus nebulosus (assembly GCA_035578155.1). Taxonomy (NCBI): domain Eukaryota; kingdom Metazoa; phylum Arthropoda; class Insecta; order Neuroptera; family Myrmeleontidae; genus Brachynemurus; species Brachynemurus nebulosus. The sequence continues at coordinate 4,608,736 of JAPWDM010000007.1, read as the reverse complement.
AAACAGCTACGGGTGTTGGAAGTGCCATCGTCATTCGTGACGATCCTCACGCTTGGACACTTCCTCCCCAGGCCACTGTGTATACTGCGGAATTATTTGCGATTTTGCAAGCCCTGCGATTCTGTCAAACATCTGAATACAGCGCATTCCTCATTTGTTCCGACTCGTTGAGCGCGTTGCAAGCGATCTGCCACTCTCATACCATCGATCCACTGGTGCAGAACATCCGAACGTGTCTCTACATGCTCCGCCAAAAGTCTATCACCTTCTTTTGGATTCCCGGACATATGGGGATACCTGGCAATGAACTCGCCGACCAGGCAGCACGTCATGCAGCCGAAGTCGGTGAGCCACAGAACATTGCCATACGCCCAGAGGATCTGAGAGTGTGCATTAGATCCGCGATCGATCAGAAATGGCAACGTGAGTGGAACAACCTCACGGCTAAGCTCAGACAGGTGAAACCTGAGGTCCGAAGACTTCGGCACCTGTAAATCTGGGTCCGGCGAGAAAGTGTGGCCCTGACACGTTTACGCTTGGGCCACACGGCGTTAACACATCGTCATCTTCTCGCCGGTGAGGATCAGCCAAGGTGCGCCGCCTGCGGGACGGCGCTGACCGTGAGGCATATAGTTGAGGAATGTGTAACCTTTGAGCCATTGCGCCAGAGGTTGCAGCTCCCCAATAATGTAGCCGAAGCACTTGCTTATGATGCAGTCTCTGAAAGAAAGATGCTTGAATTTCTCCGAAATTCGCATCTTCTTCAGAGACTTTTGGGGCATTACATCTCTGAATTTTATACAAGCCGTCTCTTGTTTCTCCCCCGACAGTTAATTTTATCTCCCAGCTATTTTAATTTATGTGTTTCAAAAGTTTTTGTGATTGTCTTAATTTATTTATTTATTAACTATACCCTGTTTCAGCTGGTCTGGCAGGGTACTTTTAGTCTCTCGTTATGCCACTAAGGGCCTTTTACACCCTTAGTGGTACTTTGTTATTTATACGTGTTACTTTGTTTTTGTTATTGTTTTTTAACGATGTACCACCGAGGGCTCTTTACACCCGAGGTGGTGCATCATTTGTTTCTTCTTTCTGTGATATTTTGTTATGCCGCTGTAGGCCTGTTGTTATGGCTCTACAGCGGTATTGTTTTAACTCCTTATTGCGTCACTGGTGGGCCTGTGGCTCCCCAATGACGTAATAAGTTTTATCTGTGATAAATTGTGATATAAATCTCTAGTCGTTTGTGTGTTTCTAGTCAGGTTCCTCCACCCCGAGACCCTTTACGCCTCGGAGGGAGTCGCAGCGATGGTCTTCAGGCCTTGGTGACCGGACGCTTTGTCTAGTACTTATCGTACCGTCACCAAGGACTGTCCGCTCTTTTTAAGCCCTGGGATGGCAGGGCTCATCGTTGGATTTTATATGTGTATGTTTGTCCGTTGTCTATTGCATTTATGTGTTCCTGTCTTTACGTGTTGTTTTTATTTTTAAAGTTTGGCGGCGCATGCCCTTAGTAGGCGTACCCCAGTACCCCAATTTTAACCAAAAAAAAAAGAAAAAATAATAATAATAATAATAATAATAATAATAGTGGTGAGGACACCTATAGCAGCTGCCCTTGGCTCCCGTGAGGGATATTTATCCCCCATTGGTGCCAAGGAGGCTAAGGGTTCCAGGGGTAGTTTATGCGCAATACAGTAATCTTCGGATTCCATTAGCCTCTGACTACCCAAGATCGGCACCTTTCCTTCTCGAGGTACCATTGTTTTCACAAAAGATGCCGGATCAAAATTTTCGACGAGGACGAACGTCGCATGACCGACAGAGATATCCACCGTATGAAAGAAACACCACCGTCTGATTGCACGATAGCTTTCGCCCTGATGTCTGGCAACAGGTCGTGTGCGTTTAGTATCCGTATGCGTGTGATTATCAAAGTCGTGATTCGTGTTCCGCCAAGTCGTGATATTTTTATACTGTGATTTGTGTAGTTTTATCTGTGATTTCGTCCTGTGATCCTGCTTTTTTATTTGTTTTTAAATCTTATAGTGTCCCCTGGATGGTGCACTCCAGTGGACACAAAAGTGATAAATTGGCTGTGGTATTGCGTTGATTTTTTGTCCCTGTGACTTCAACGGGTAGGAATGCGGTACTCGACGCACTTGTTCGCGTCATCCAGGCGTATGAGTCGACATCTGCCCGAACGACTTGAGCGAGCTCGCTTAGTAAGGAGATGTCGTCTTCCCTCATACGGATGCGAGCTTGAGCGTCCTGGGACTGCTTTTGCTCCGTCGCGGTCATAGGGACATAAGTCAGATATACTGTGATACTCTGTGGCATTGTCCCGTTCTCTGTAGCCTCGACTCGGACGAACGTGGCCTAGTCATCGTACCAATCTCCCGTGTAGGTTGACCTCGACATCTGACAGAACGGCACATGTACCCAGTAATCAGTTATCTGACAGAACAGTACATGTTGCTCAGTAATCAGATGTCACTGTCCCTACACGTGTGAGTTCCTAGGTGTTGATGAAGCCATTTCGGAATTGTCGAGACTATGGGGAGCGGAATCGTGTCACAGAGCAAGAAATATTGTCAAACTTGTTATATTGTTTTTTTTGTATTTTAATAAGGTTGTTTTTAATATGCTTTGTTTTAACGATGTACCACTGAGGGCGTTTTCCACCCGAGGTGGTACATCACTTGATTTTATTTATCTGTGATATTTTGTTATGCCGCTGTGGGCCTGTTGTTATGGCTCTACAGCGGTATTGTTTTAACTCCTTATTGCTTCACTGGTCGGCCTGCGGCCTCCCAGTGACGCAATAAGTTTTATCTGTGATACTTACCGTGATACTGATCTGTGATATTTATTTGTGTATTGTCTAGTCAGGTTCCTCCACCCCGAGGCCCTTTACGCCTCGGGGGGAGTCGCAGCGATGGTCTTCAGGCCTTGGTGACCGGACGCTCTGTCTAGTACTTATCGTACCGTCACCAAGGACTGTCCACTCTTTTTAAGCCCTGGGATGGCAGGGCTCATCGTTGGATTTTATTATGTGTATGTTTGTCCGTTGTCTAATGCATTTATGTGTTCCTGTTATGTGTCGTTTTTATTTTTTTTCTACCGTTTTTGGCAGCGCATGCCCGTCGCTGGCGATGCCGCCGGACACTGCTGACCGCGCCATCCACCGGCAGTAGTGTCCCAATTTTAATCAAAAAAAAAAAAAAAATAATAATAATAATAATAATAATAATTCAATCAACTTTTTTTCTCTGCTGCCAAAAAAATTATTTGGCCTAACTCCAGTTTTTTTATTTTTGTTTCCTTACTATATTAGGGTCGGAAGCAATGGAAATTCTAAAATATCAATCTGTTTTTTTACATAAATACAGGAAGATTAATAAACAACAGTAGTTTGTGACGAATAGTGGTGCAGTGAACAAACGTAAAAATCAGTTTGATAGTGAATATTGTTAGTTTACATGAATAAATTATATTATTCAAGATGATCATAAATCCAGTAAATGTTTTAAAGTTACTCTTGGCTTACTTTCAAGCAATGTACCTAATGGAAACCCCTGTTAACGAAGCGGAAATTCAGCTAAAAGAGTCGTTACAGGAACTATTGTCTGATAGTATATTTTATTTCAATGGTTTTGAAATTTCCGAAGAGACATCTTTAGATTTTCAAGAGCCGTTTAAAGAACATGAGGTTGTTGTTACAGACGAAGAGGAAAAATGGGAAAATAACGAAAATTGAACCTAATAACTGTCTCGATACCAGTAAAAAAATAGATACTGATTATAGAAGAGCAGCCGTCGAGTACTGGGTGGATCCTGAAAAAAAAAACACCGTAATTCGGATGCAGTCAAACATAGATACAGAAAAGTTACTTCTATAACCCAATTGAAACATTGGCAACGTCAGTTAAATGTTGGAGGGACTCGTTTAAATAAATTGTCAAGTATATCCAAGATGACACTGGATAAATTTAGAAGTGCTCTTGATCAAGGTGCTATTGTACATGATATTGATTTACAAAGGTGGGCTTTACACGCTGGAAACGAAGTTGGTATGTTAAATTCAGCATTTAAGGCACCAAGACGCTGGGTTTGGAGTTTCAAAAAAGCTAACCGAATTGTTTCACGAAAAATAACAAAATTTATAAACAGAAAAACGTTAGAACAGTCTACTGATTTACAAAAAGAAGCTAATCAGCTTACTGAAAAAGTAAAATCCCTTATTCCCGATTATAATTTAAATAATGTATATAATTCTGATCAGAGTGGATTCCAATTTGAGATGCATTCTGGTCGAACATTAACTGAACAAGGAGTAAAAAAAGTTGAATGTGTAGCACAATCATTGTTATCGACGACCCACAGTTATACGATTCAATCGACTGTATCTGCCGACAGCCACTTATTGTCACCGATGTTTATGGTACTTCAAGAATCAAGCGGAACATTTGGTCCACGAGTCAAAGACGCTTTATTTAAAGCAACGAATATTTTTATTGTAGCGTCCAAATCGGAGAACTTAAATTCCGGTAAGTTCCCTTCAAACATAAATTTTCAAGATTAATTATCAATAAAGTATTTCATTTTTTACTTTATTTTATAGCTTACAGATATTTTCAAAATGTGGATAAAAGAGGTTTTTTTTCCAAATACCGGTAAAAACAGTGTCCTTTTAGTAGATTTGTGGAGTGAACATTGTCCGAGTCCCATTAACGAATTAACACCTACCGACAAAGAAATAATAGTCATGATAATACCTAAAGGCACTACAGCGAAGATACAACCACTAGATGTATACGGATTCCGAATATGGACGAATTTTATCAAGCGGTTTTCGGATAGTATAGTGCTACTCAATTACGATATCAATCTTCATTTTTGTAACAACATAATAAAGCTGCAATCACTGATTCATAACCAATTTTCTTCTCCTCGATATCAAAACTTATTTCGTTATTCATGATACAAAAGCGGATACATAAGTAAGAAACCAGAAAAATTTGAGAATCCAGTTGCATTTGCTCTCCAAGAAAATTTGCCCCCAAATGCGAAATTGAAGTTTATGAAGAATTATCTATTATAAGATGTTCTTGGTGCAAGAAATCGCTCTGCTTAAAACACTTCTTTGAAGAATATCATTACTGCGAAAATTATCATCCATAATTCTAATTAACATTTTTTAATACTTCTATAATATTTTATAAATACATTGTAAAATACAGACATACTGAAGGATTTTAACGTCTGTTCACTGTACCACTATTCAACATCTACTCAAAATAATTATATTTTTACTTGTATATTCTTCCACTATTTCATAATCCATCACATTTAATTACAAGCTACAATCCAAAATTTTTTTTCATAATGCTATTTCAGTGTTTCAGAACTATCTATTTCAAGTCAAGGAATTACCAGTTAACCTTATTTTTGCTATTTTATAAATTTTATAGTGAGGAAAACCCAAAATATTTTTGTTAAAAATTTCGTTCTCATATTAAGCCCCCCATAACCCCCCAGTTACGCCGTGCCACTACAGTGGGTAACACGTATTATTTATTAACTAATAACTTGTAGCCTTTTTACATAATTTTAAAGAATTTGAGTTATGATTTCCTTAAAAATTTTTTTAAAAACCCACTCTTAGGGGTGTTTCACCCCTTAAAAACTAAGTGACTCCAATGAAAAAAATTCTATAGTAATGTAACCTCAGTCTAAATCTTTTGACCACTTTTCATCAAAATTGCTTAGGGGCTAGTATGGAAAAAATACCAAAATATGATTTTTCAGGAAATTTTTGAAGGGGGGTTTTACCCCCTAAATACGGGATTGGGCACGTATAATTAAAATATGTTTGTTACTTTGTCAAGTACTACAGTATATCTTAAAATGAACGAAATCGCAGGGGTACACTTCCGTAACATTCCTTGTAAGTATATACCTATATGTTTTGAAACTTTGTAATAGTAATACTTTTGTTCGATTTCTATTTACTAGGAGCTACCTGAACATTTGAAGGATTTAATTATAAGAATGAACAGTGAAAAATCCACGGAACCCTACTCATCCAATTAAAAAAATTTTACTAGATCCTTGCATTTTTATTCTCCAGCTGCCCATAAAATGATGAGACGTTTTTTTTCCAAATGTTTGCCATGTGTTGAGACACTAAACCGCTGAAACTCGAGTAAGGACTATAATCCTGGAGTATGTGAAGAAGTAATTAGTCATATTTCAAAAATAGTAAATGACGAATCAAAACAAGGAAAGACACTTATTTTTAATATGATTTTTGACGAAATGAGTATAAAGAAGTGGGTATCTTATTGCTAAAAGACTCATGAATGGAAAGGTCTAGTGGATTTAGGTGGCCAACTAAGTCAATTTGAAAAATATAATAAATCTGAAAAGGCAACCAAAGCTCTAGTATTTATGCTAGTTAATATTAATGGTAGTTTTAAAGCCCCTATTGCGTACTATTTTACTAACTCGTTAACTGCTAATGAGAAAGCTGTTCTTTTGAAAGATTTATTAATAAAGTTAAATCAAAGAAATATTAACGTGGTTAGTGTAACTTTTGATGGAGAAGAATCGAATCAGAGGGCATGTAAAATTTTAGGAACAAATTTTGATTACGGTGATTTAACGAATTTTAAACCGTATTTTAGTGTTCCTAATATATCAAAACCAGTTTATGTATTTTATGATTCCTGTCATATGTTAAAATTAGTTCGAAACTATTTTGCCATGAAAGGTCCTATTTTTTATAATAAAAATGAATGTATTAAATGGGAATTTATAAAAAAATTGAATGATAAACAGTATGCTGAAGGACTACATTGTGCATGTAAAATAAAAAATAGGCATGGGAATTTTCGTAATGAAAAAATGAAAATTTTCCTTGCAGCGCAAGTGTTAAGTTCAAGTGCTTCAGCAGCACTAAACTATCTTGAATATGACTTAAAGGATAATGAATTTAAAAATACTTCGCCCACATCTAAATTTTTGAAAAATTTTAACGACATGTTTGACTTACTAAATGCAAAGGATATGTTGTGTAAAACACCTGGGAGGATGGGTATAACAGAAAAGTCATTACCTGAATTGAAAACAAAAATTAATGAATATATTAGTTATATAGAAAAATTAGAAATTGATGTGCAAGTTAAGATTAATAAATTAGAACAATCAAATACGGAAAAGAATTTATCAAATCAGCCTCTATATTCCTCTAACACCATTCGTAAGCCTGTTCTCGAATCATCAAGTTTCATCACCTTTTTAATTTATTTCACATATTATTTATAAAAATTCCTTCCTCTTTATTATTTATTGTACATTTCCTTTAAATTATGCACCATATAAAGGCTACTAATGCGCATGCGTCATGAAACAAAAATAGAAACAGTACAGTTATTTTTCTCTCCGCTCATAGTCACCACTTACAGTGCTTAATAGGAGTTGCCTACCCTATTTATTATATCTATGGGTTTATTACAGTTATAAGACAGTTTGTTTATTGACATTATGAACTTACGTGAATCTCAGTATATTTAAAATTTTTAAATTGGTTTCAGCCTGTTGGGCTCATTCTACCACTTCGTTAAGAGTAATTCGGAAGATTTTTGTTTATCTCTGGTAAAATCATCCGACCTATATCTTTCTGAACGTCTCTTTTAAATTGTGCTACTAAATATCGGTTGTGTCTTTCCTTTAAAAAATTTTCACGACCGGATGTACTTATCTCAATTTTAAATTTTTCTTGCAGAATTTAATTTCCTAAAATTTTTAGAGGTGTTGCATATTCATCCTACGGTTTCTTTATTTCTCTGAACATATTTGCTAAAACTTTCTAAACTCTGTCCTGGTATTAGTGTAGTACTAGACTTTTTATTAATGCATCTTTAGTGGTCTGAATGATACATTATGCTCATTTAAAGCGGGTTCTATAGGCATCACCGGTTAACTGATATTTTATGACTATAGTTGTTTCTAATTCACTCTAACCGTCTAAAATTCAGGTAATGCCATTAAAATTTGGCTTGAATTTTGTCGAAATATCGATTGTGAAATCGACGATAATGGCTGGTTGGACACCACATTTGTAGTTAAATTTTGATTATTTACGTTACGTGACGTGGACGGACTAGCAATTGATTCTTCATTGGGTGGATTCATCGCGCAATCGTCTGGTACTAAATTGCTGATGCTGTCTACTTTATTAACGACTATAAAAAACGTTTACTTTTTTTCAATTTCAAACAGAAATTTGGAAGCGCGAGAGAAATTTCGTATCCCAACACTATTCCACTACACGTAATGAAATTTTTATCGTTAGCGAGGGTAGGTGGCGGGGCATAAATAAAACAATACGAATTCTGTTTACGCGCCTTCGTTTGAATGTATATTTCATATATTTTAATATTTGAATACGTTTGAGCAGCGCTGCGCATGTCCACCATTTTGAATTAAAGGTTGTATCAGTTCGTTGTTAACAGCCAAGTCATAAAGATGTTTTGCTTTCGTGTATAATTGCCTAATTATTAACACTGACCAGTTTGAACAAGCATATAAAGCACATGTAAAATTTCAACCTTTTCTTACAAGTAACACTACCCAACTGACACTCATCGATTTAAATGAAACTTAACATACTTATTAAACATCAAAAAATATTAACGTATTTTTTTGTTTCGGCTGAATACGCTGTTTAGGGGCAGAAAACACCCCTCAACCCCTGAAAGTGGAAACAATTATGGCTAATTATTTCTAAAACGATACGTTTTCTGAAAAAGTGCTCAGGACCAAAATTGTCGAGTTCAAAATGATGCACTTGATGGTGACCTTGAAGTCGACCTTGAGGTCAATTTTCAAGGTCAATTAAATTTGGAAGTAATTAACCGTTGTCGGATTTTATTCATATTCATATAAATTAGTACTTAGTATATTCATATAAATTAGTACTAATCGTATTACTTATTTATTATTTTGAAAGCATACCATATATCCTTTCCTACCTAATTTCTTTTTCAGTTGAGCCCTATTAATAAATTTTTATTTCCTTTTTAATCATATCTCAAATCTTATTGGGCTTTCCAACAGCGACATGGGCGCCGCTGTCAATTCCTATAGTTATCCACGCGCTTTACTCTAACGGGCGTCGTCCCTAGCATGAGAGCCGACCCCGCTTATAGTCGAGGAGCTCCGGTCTCTTATATATTTAAATTCATTCAATATTTTTCAATTAAACCGTTATCATTCGTACCTGTTAATTAATTAATATTCTTTTAAAATTGCCGCACTTATAGTAAAACCCCTTTATAATTATCTTGTATTAACACTCTCTCTCTCTCTCTTTCATAATAAACTTACTAAATTTTCCTTTTTTTTGGTGTCAAATGTACCACAGCATTAAGTACAGTACGGCGTCAAAAGTGTGGATACTCTTCCTGGAGTACTGGAGTGAGGACAATGGTCCGCACAAACTGGGTGACCAATTTTCATAGCGGGTTCGGGCACACACTATGTCGTCAAAAGTATGAGGACACCTTAACCCAGGGGGCACACTTTTGACACGACACTGTACCGCAACATTGAGTACAGTACAGCGTCAAAAGTGTGGACACCCCCCCTCTTCGTTAAGGTGTCCCTATACTTTTGAGGACGTAGTGTGTGCTCGAACCCTCTGTAAAATTTGGTCGCCCCGTTTGTACGGACCAATGTCCTCTCTCTAGTGATTATAGATATATAAACAAAGCCCGACAATGGTTAATTACTTGCAAATTTAAGTGATCTTGAAGATTGACTTCAAGGTCACAATCAAGTGCATCATTTTGAACTCTACAACTTTGGTTCTAAACACTTTTTCAGGAAACGTATTGTTCCAGAAATAATTAGCCATAATTTTTTCCACTTTCAGGTGTTGAGGGGTGTTTTCTATCCCTAAACAGCGTATTCAGCCGAAACAAAAAAACCCGTATTTAATATTTTTCGATACTTAATAAGTATGTTAAGTTTCATTCAAATGGGTGAGTGTCAGCTGGGTAGTGTTACTTGTAAGATTCAAAGTTAGAACTAGTTTTAACTAAAATTTACATGCATAAAGCAGTTAACTCCCGTTAGGCCTAGGAAATTTTAGTTTTAAAAAAGCCTTTAGGAAAAACTAGTTATAACGAGAGAAAACGCGTTATAACTTAAAACGAGTTTTAACTGTGACATATATATATATTAAGAGTTAAGAACATTCTAGAATATAATTCAATAGCACGGTGCGTAAGTGTGTTTAAATATAAAGTGATAAATGCTGCATACAAAAGGTTGTGAGTCCTACACGCTCCTGTCCTTCTCCGTTGCATTCTCAATCCAATATGAATCAATCTGGTGTAAGCTTATTTTTTTAGATCGTAGATATTCCAAATTAATATATTTAATTCTCTATTTATTTTTTTGACTTAATTATTAGTTTTCGTTTTTTTTGTTTGATTTTCTGGTGTTTGAGGACTTTCATATTGTTGATCTTCATTGATTTCCAACTGCTGTGGATTGTATATATTACTCCTTCAATCTTGACATATTTATTTTTTATAATGTATGCTGTCTTGCCTTCTGCCCTAGCCTGTCTGACAATTTCTCCAAGCTTTTTCCTTTCTTCTCTTTCCTTAGGTGTCAAATCATTTGAAATTCGAACTTTTTCGTTTCTTTATATTTTTAAATATTTCGAGTATTTGCTGTTATTAAATCTTACAAATATCGGACGACTATAATTGTTTCTTTTCTGTCTCAATCGATATATTTCAGGTATGTCTATTTCTAAAAATAATATTGCTAATTTATTTTTAAGAAATGTTATAATACTGCCACGTAGTATTTTTACACTCTCATCGATGGTCTCATGTATTCCATACATTATAATATTGTTTTTTTTTTTGTCTCTTTCACAATAGCAATCTAAATTAATTAAGTATAGTTGCGATAGACTGATTTTTTTTCTTATTTCATATGTATGTTATAATTTTGGAGTTTTCCACCAATTTATTTGAAATCTTTTGTTAAAATTTTACATTATTGGTTAATTATCAATTTATAATATATATATATATATATATATATATATATATATATATATATATATATATATATATATATATATATATATATATATATATATATATATATATATTTCGTTCATTTACAAAACTCTTTAGATAGCTTTAAATTGTACAAACATACAAATTTGACAATTAAATTTTAAATTTAACCTATGTAAATAATAATTGATATTGATCAATATCTCAACATTATGTAAGTAATACTAGTCAAACTATAACATTAAGTCATTTTAATACATTGTAACCATACAATATTTTTCAGTATGTATATCTGAAGTGTTCTTTAAATGAACGAAATATATATAATATTATAAATTGATAATTACCCAATAATGTAAAATTTTAACACAAGATTTCAAATAAATTGGTGGAAAACTCCAAAATTATAACATACATATGAATATTAATAAAAATACCACCGAACAACTAAAACATTTTTTTATTTCATTGAATTTGAATTTATAAATTTAATTTTCTCTATTAAGTTTTGTAGATTTAATTCAGACTTTAGGTTATATCGTTTTATTAATTTTATAATTATTGCTTTTATTTTTTCTTTAAAGTGCCCGTAACAACTATTATTTCACACTAGTTCTAATGTTATTGCAGTTATTAAAAAAAAAGTAGATTTGACTTTTGATAGAATTCAAAAAAACTCAAATTTTAACAGATATTTAGAGAACTTTTCACACACAATCTCACAAAATATCACAATTAACAATGTAACATAAGAATAATCTACGTGGGCGTGGCAATACAAAAAACAGGCGACGGGTAAAAACTGCTATGAAATTTTAAGAGTAGGGAAAAACTTTTGCGCCAGCCTGTCTTTAAATAATATTATAGTCGTATAATGCCTTACGGTGTGATTTACTTTTTAGACCGGTTTCTTCAATAAAATTAATATCTAAAAATTAATATCTATAAAATTAATATAACGCCGGATATTTTATTTTGATCTATCTTTTGTAACGATTAAATTATTTTTATATTAAAAAAATTTTCATAACACTTTAGTAATTATTTTATTGAAAATTTCTGGAATTTAACCCATTTATTCAATTATTTGTACTTTTGTAAATTTTTGCAATATTGTGTAGTGTTCTTTTTTTGACATGAATCATCAAGTGGGACGTTTTGTCGCGGTACTGTTAAACAATAAAACCCTTCACAGGTAAATATCGACCCAAGTGGTACGTTTTTTCGCTGGTACGTTCTGTCGCGATTACCATTTTTGAAGGGGTGTTTTACCCCCTAAATAGGCAGTTAGGCACGTACAATTAAAATACGTTTGCTACTTCGTCAAATGCTACAATATATATTAAAATGAACGAAATCGCAGGGGGACACTTCCGTAACTTTCCTTGTCGGAGAATTTTTACAAATTTTCGTTTTTGCTACGTACCTATTTAAATATGTACACTAATAAAAATTAAGAATGTAATTATTAACATACATTAAATAAAATATTGTCATTTTTCGTTATTAGTAAAATTAAATAGGTAATTACTGAATTAACTTCCAAAATTTAAGTTTGATTTAAGTATGATAAAAAGAAAAATTAGTTTTTTTCTGCTTGTCGTAACTTCAAGCGATTTCGTCGATTATTTGCTATAAAGCCCGTTTTCGAAAATAATCGGTCACAGGGAGCAGATGTTGCTGTGACAAAAAAAACTCCTTCACCATTTTTGCTAGTGTTGGTGCTTTTTCCACCAGAGCAATGGATCTTTTTTTCGGGGTAAGATAGATTCAGAAAGGTATGGTTCTATTTCTGATTTCGCATTATTACTTACATCATCTTTCGAAAGATTCTTCAACGTCACATGTTCGAATTCAGCCTAAACTTACAATTTTTTTTTCTAAATTTGTACTTTTTAGTGTTTGTTTGGTGGATTTTTGTGTAAGATTCACTTTTTAATTTTTAGGAGTTGTTCCACCTTGGTTAGGTAATTTAATTGAAGTTTATTTACAGTAAAAGCATATCTTTACGATATATTTCGCTCATTTGAAGAGCTCATCAGGTACATGCTATAATTAGTTACAGAAATAATTACAATTTGGATCATATGTTGTGACATTACTTAAATATAACACTTACGTAACTATGACTAGTTAAGTGTTAATTATTATTAGTTAAGTCATCCACTTGGTTAAAATGTATATTTTTATGAAAATTCTTTTTGATTATGTACATTTTTATAAAAGAGACGATATTTTTATATCTTTGTCATGTATTACAGCAGCTGGATTAATAAAATGAAAATTGTTCATACAACTGTGGTTTGATTATAATGTATGTTCACAAAACCTTATTTATGCCTGTGTGTAATAAAATTATCATGTGATAATATGTATTTTATTATTTTAAAGCATTATTACCTGTATTATTTGTAATTTATTGTGTTTAGTATATGATGTTGTTTGATATTGTATTTTTTTTCCTTCCATATTGCTGATTTCACATGTACATGTTTATTTGATTCAACATCTTTTTATCTTTTTTTTTTTTTTATATAATTGTGTGGTTTGTTTAATTTCTTTTCTTTTAATTATTTAACTTAAAGATGTGATTTTTGTAATGTGACGAACTATTTTTGGTTAATCATTATTATACTATTGTCAGCTGTGTAATGATATTATTGTATTGAATTGCCACACCTTAGCTGTGTAACTTTGGAGTTTCCGTATGTTTTAAATTTGAATATTTAAAATGTATATCATGTATTGTGTGAAGTCAGCATACTAATGTGTGTTATATGTAAATATTTTCATTAATTGAATAAATTCTTTGCGTTTTACTTATCCATGTAACATTATTTCATAATTTTACTAAATTAATGATTCGCTTTCCATTCAATTGGTATGGTTATGATTTATTGAATTGATGGTTGTGTTCATATACTTTTTATATTATGCTTTATTATATTGATGGTTGCGTTCAGCTATTTTATATGTTAGGTATTTTATGAAAATTAGATGATATTATTAAATGGGTGTTGAATGGAAATCGAATCATTAGTACAATGTTATTTTACATATGTTGTTATATGTTATGTATGTAATGATATTAATTATTAATAAGGTTTTGGATTGTTTATTTTAATAGGATTTCTCTGATTTTTTGAATGCTAGTTTAATAGCTTTTTTAATTTGGGGGTTTTCCATTTCAGTTTGTATGTTACAGTTGTTATGTGTGTTTATATGTATTGACTCGGAGATTAATCTACGTTTCAAATTAGCTTCAATGTCAAGTATTCTTGTGTTATTGAAATTGAACGTGTGATTTGTATTGTATGTATGTATTTGAAGTCATGTACTATTAATTCCTGTTCTTATTTGGTACTTATGGGTATAAATTCTTTGTTTAAGGCTATTTTTAGATTGTCCTATGTACGATTTGTCACAATCTGAACACTCAGTTTTATAAACTGTGTGTGTGTTGGTTTGGTTCAATTTGTCTGTTTTACTTTTCAGTTTGGTATATATGTTATTTTTGATTTTATTTTGGTATTTGAAAACTATTTTATTTTGTTCGTTGTTCATGGTTTTTTGTATGATCCGGTTTGTTCGGTTATTTATGTAGGGAATTGTTATAAAATTGGTGTTCACATTGATCTTTTTTTGTATTGTTTCTGTGTTATATTTTTGGTGTATTATTTTCTTGTTTATCTTTTCTATTAGTTCATTCGGGTAAAATTAAAATTTTTTTGGCTTTTTTAATGGCTAGTGGTAAAATTAAAATTTTTTTGGCTTTTTTAATGGCTAGTGGTCTATAGATTGAACTTGTAAGATTAATAGCTCTATGTAAAAAGTTTTTGACAATGTTGACTTTTATGTTTTGATTGTGATTTGAAAAATAGTTTATTGTGCTGTTAGAATGATATTGTTTTGTATTTCATAGTGTTTTTAGTTCATTATTATTTTGTATGACTAGGGTATCAAGAAATTCTAATCTGTTATTTTGTTCTAATTCTATGGTAAATTGGAGTTTGGGGTATGTATTGTTAAATTCTCTTAGGATATGTTTTAAATCTTGTCCTTTTGCAATAGCGAATATGTGTATGTCATCTACGTACTTATATATTTTTAAAATATGTTTGTTTTTTTTGTTTAATCTTTTTATAGCTTGTTCTATTAAGTGTTCCATGACGTATTCGCCAATTACTGGACTAATTGGGCTACCCATTGGTACCCCAATTAATTGTAAATAATAATTATTGTTAAATTTAGAATGAAAATATGTGTTATTTAAAATTAAATTTAATCCTTCAAAAAAGTTTTCTTTGTCTATGTTAGTGTGTTGTTTTATAATATGCCATTTTTGTTTAATGATTGCTATTGCAAAATTAATGTTTATATTTGTACATAACGCCTTAACATCAAGTGATATAAGTTTGTATTCGTTTTCTATTTTGGTGTTATTTATTGATTTGGTAAATTCATATGAGTTTTTTATACTATATTTGTTTTGTAAACTTTTTTGTAGGATGTTAGTGAAATATTTTGATATATTATTAGTTGGAGTATCTATTTGTGCTACTATTGGTCTAAGTGGCCAGTTTTCTTTATATATTTTTGGTTTAAAATAAATTTTGGGAATATTTTGTCCTGAATTTTGTAAATTTATTTTTGTTTTTTTATCTATTATGTTATTTTTAAATTTTTTTTTTTTTGGTAAATTCATATGAGTTTTTTATACTATATTTGTTTTGTAAACTTTTTTGTAGGATGTTAGTGAAATATTTTGATATATTATTAGTTGGAGTATCTATTTGTGCTACTATTGTTCTAAATTTGAAACTGAAACTTGGTGTTTCCAATATCCCAGTTAGTTTCCTGTTTAGAAGTAGTTGTAGAAATGTAGAAAGCGCTACTGATTTAGTATATTCAATATTATCAAATCTATTAAATATGCGGGTTTTTAAACATTTTAATACATTTTTATTAATATCGTGAAAATTTTCTTTTGACTGTTTTTCCCCTGCCGATTTTAAGCCACGCACTAAAACTATTATTTCGCTATCAGTAATGTATTTTTCACCACTAATTTGTTCCGTGAGTTCATAAAATGGTTTTAAAATTGTACATAATTCACTAGAAATTTGCCATTCTTCTTCGGTAAGAATTGAAAAATTTTGATTAATTATAGCAACTGGATGTTTTAATTGCATCTTTTAGTTTAACAAATCTTTTTATCATACAAAAATGTAGAATCCATCGTGGTGGGACATCTTGTTTCAATTTATTTGGATTTTTAATACTGATATTGCTTTGATACGGTAATTAAATATTAGCTGTTTTATAATTTTTTCTGAAATGTTTTACAATAGTCTTAATTTTTTTTTTTAATATTGTGGGTTAAACCTAACGCTGCACGGACAATTAAATTAAGATTATGGGCAAAACAGCCGAAATGTTTCCATTTCAATTGAGTTCTTATTGCATTTATAATGTTGCTGACATTATCAGTTAGGAAAATATTTACTTTTTTATTTAACTGGAACTTTTAATCCTTTTAGTTGGTGAACATTCTAAAAAAATATTTTTAATTGAAAATCTTCGATGCTAAAATGAGCTGTTAATGTCATATATGAATCACTAACTTCTGAAATCCAACAATCAGTTGTTAAACAAACCCCAACTACCGATTTCAATTCTTTGGTTATGTGCATTTCTTGGAGAATGCGATTATAGTCTTAAGTATATTTGTCAGACGGAGAAAAATTAGAAATATTAATAGACTTAAGCTTACTTTATGGTATTCCATATTTGTAAATAATAAACAAGTGTATTACTTCGCAAAAATACCACTTTTATTTTGAAACAATATTGTTACCGTTTCAAAATAAAAGTGATATTTTTTGCGAAGTAAAATATTGGTTTATTATTTAAAAATTAGAAAAATACATAAATAGCGGCTGATGACGGTCTCGATGTCTCATGATCGGTACTGACGTGCAAATTTCTTATATTTTCTAAAAGTTGCATGGTTTACAGTCTAAATGCAAGTTTTTGATCCGCATTCCAATTTTGTAACATAGGTAATAAAGAAATAAAAAATGCAAGATCTTCGTCAATTTGAGAAACATTTTAGTTGATACGTTTCCATAAAATTTAATAATTCTAGAAAATCGGGAGATTATATTATATATATATATATATATATATATATATATATATATATATATATATATATATAGATTTATAGGTATAATCTCTCGATTTTCTAGAATTTCTAGGTGGCAACCCTAACTGGTTTACCAGAAGAATATACATGGTGTGAAGTAAATAAGTCTCGTCCGCGTGACAGATGATTTATCTCGCTGTATAATTGCCAGAGACGTAAGTATTTTTTCGGAATTCGCTATTTGGAAAAAATTGCAATTTTTTTACCAGGTTGTGTAAGCATTCGTAGGTATTTACTCGTATTACTATCTATTGAACTAATATGTACCATATCGTCCAAAGAAAAGCGAATATAATTTTTCACAATTTCTGATTAAAATATGTTTATGAAATATTACTTTAGTTTTGCATTTTTATAGTTTTTGATATCAAAAACATTACGACTGTTACAAAAAACATAACTTTAACAATATAAAAATAGCATTACACAATATTGATTTAGTGCGATGAAAATCACGAAAAATTTAACTAAATGGCCAACTGATACACTGTTTTAACCACTTATACACTTATATAGAAAAGCTGACATGGTACAGCATGGAGCATGGTGTCACAATAATACGGTTTTACTTGACATCTTCCATCAACCGGTTTAATAATAACAAACAAGTTACATTAAAAATAAAATTTATAAACTGTTAAAACTCAAAACACAAAAAGATGAAAAATTACAATTTCGCAAAAGAAAATTCCTTTTGGTTGTAAGTAACTTTTTAAAAATCAAAAACATTTTTCTTTTGATTATGAACAGGCGAGAAAATGAATTTTAATTGTTGCGTCAATAGATGTAATAAAAATACTATAAATACATAATATTAGTAGCTATTACATACGCATACCTACAACACAATACACATACATAAATAGTTTGCAAGCTATCGAATAAAAAATAAGAAACAAAGAGAGAAATATATCTGACAATATGTAAAAGACAACACTATTTTTCGAAAGCCATAAATCTAATAATTTTGACATTTTTATTCAGGCACTATCCGAATTGTTTAGATTGAAAAATACTGTTTTTCAGTTCCATAAATGATTGTAAGTATAATATAAATAATACATATCATATAACATTGTGCGAATAAAATAAAATGTTGCTTGCTTATTATAAAGTCAGTATAATATGATAACAATTTATTAACTATTTAAATTGATAAGTAGGTACATAGATAATTTTATGGTATGTATACAATAACAAAAACTAAAATGTAAAAGATTTGTGATGGTATAATCAAATTGTAATATACATGGTAACTAAAATCTGATTAGCACATAAGGGTCATACGCAAAGGTCAACACATTAGGTCATAACTTATAATGACGAAACGCCCAGTTATTACACTATTTTAACAATTAGTTAATACATTTTATATGGAATTATTGACGCGGTACAGTGTTGTGTGGCAGTTAGTCAAGTTTCATTTGACGCTTTACAGCATCCACTACTATTAAGTTGTTAATAATTATTATTATGTTTTTCAAGAAAATTTTAAAATGTTAGTTTAATACTGACTTTATAAGAAATATTTTTTAAAAAAATTTTAATGTTTATTTTTGTTAGGTATATGGAGAAGGCAATAACAAGAAAATTTCAAAACTAAAAATATTAATGGAGATCTGTATGTAAATAATTGCCTCTTTTTTTAACATTCATACGCTTGTTTTCTATTTTAATCGCTTACTCTGCACGTTAAGAGTTAAGGTAATACACTAATATGAATAATACAATAATACAATACGATAGATATATGTAAGCACTTAACTCATCAAGTGTGTGTTACAAACGCTATAAGTTAGGGTTCTTTAATGATTAATGATTTTCACATACTTCAGGATAAAATGTAGGACACATTACATTATTTATAGATTATTAAAAAAAAGATAAGGTACAGGCGCCAATTAAGTTCCACTTAATTTCAAAACCTCGTAAAATCTTGCAGGTAAGTAAAGAAAAAACATAATGGAAGTTGTAATATATTTATTTGAGAAACAAGATATCTAAAAAAGTAGTACAGCTTTCAGCTTTTTAACACAAATGCAAACACTTTTTAGAAACTTGGTATTGGGCTATCTTGGGAAGCTGGTCGCCGAAGATGGCCCAAAAAATATTAACGAAAATATATGCATTATAAACACTTAAACACTTTTAACATAAAACATCAAAATAAAAACACATCCTTCTCATAACGTTATTCATAAAAGGTAAAAAAAACAACCAAAAATTTAAATGTGGGCTATCTTAAATCTATCGAAATAAAAATCAACTATAAAATAAAAACAAACTATTAAATAAAATTTAAATTTAACTTTGAGATCAACTTTGAAAGTAACTTATCAAAAATAAAAATAAATCAGTTCTTTTTTCTAAAATATTTTTTTTCAGTGTCATTCATAGGTGCCCTATCTAAGGAATACTGAAAATTAACTTTGGGATCAAGCAAAAACTTAATAAGTTAAAGCAAATTAGACGCTACTATCTTTAATTGAATGTGTATACTCCTAACAAAAATATCTGAAAAGAATCTCAAGAGTGAATTTACTTAATAGCTTAATCAGAACTTTAATTGCACTCTGGACATATGAATTGCTTCTCATCGTCTTTCGTTAAACCCGCACAGACTTCATGATACCATTTTTGGCATTTTTGGCATTGACGCATATCATCAAGTCTATCCACCTTGCATCCATGACAATACCAACCATGTTTTTCGAGTGTTTTAGAGTCCTTCGTCTTACTTGCTTTTGTCACCTTCTTATTAATATCTTCATTCAGTCGTCTTTCTCTGGGTACTTTTTTAAGTTCATTACCTTTTTTCTTGTTTAGTTCTTTTTTACCTTTATTAGAGTCACTCGGTTGTTTTCATTTCTGTCTCTGGTTTCTTGTAAGTTGCAAATTTTTAGTTGTATCAGCGTCACTTGGTCGTCTGCTTGGTTTAGTTGTTTTGGTTGTTCTTTTAGTGTTCTTCGCCGTTTTTTCTTTGGCAGTACCAAACAAATCTTTAGTTATTTTCTGGCCTATATAATTCACGGCTTTTCTTCTCGGTTTGTATTTAATGGTAGCGAAGTTAGGAGTGGGGATTTGTTTGTGGAATGGTGATTTCTCAGCATGTTTTTTCATTTCTGATAAAGGTAAATTATCTTCCGGATCATCAAGTTGAACTTTATTGGGCTCAGAGAGCGATGAAGTTTTTCATTTTTTGAAGGCCTTAATCAAAATCCTCACCTTCAGATAAATCAGGCGTACTTGAACCTAAACGCGGTATTAAAGGCTGCTTATTTAAGCCAGAGGTAGTAGGAACAGGTAAACAGAACTCTGTACTTCTATTATATTTCTCCAAAACAGGTAGCTTTTGAATCGGATCTTGATTCTCCCAGTTGTCTATGTTAAAATCTTCAAAAGAGGAGCTATAATCAACTAATTTTTTGACAAAAGTTGGAGATTGCGAATAAGATTCAACGATTTCGACGTAATTTGCATGATTTGGGGATACATCATCGTGAATTAAAATTGACGGTGCTAAATTCCTGTCCTCAGTAGTTGGACCACGGCGATTTTGGCTCAAGTACCGTTATGTGTGACGTCACAGTGAAGGTCATCGACCTACCTCAACATACCTGTCTACCCGAACCTACCCCAATCTGTCTGGACACACCTCCAGGTCATCGACCCGAGCCTACCTCAACCTGTCTGGACACACCTCCAAGGTCACTGAGCTTAACCTTCCCTCTCCCCTCCCCAAGTCATTGATCTACTTCAATACCTATCTACGTTATGCCTTTGAACCTACCACAACACTAGACGATTAAATTATATCCACACCTCTTGACATTAACTTACCACAAAACCTATTTATGCTGCAAAATTTCAGCCAATGTTTATTTATGTCGTAGTCCCTACACTAAAAGATTTTTATATTTTATACAATGTTTTGTATATTGAACACAAAGGAAAAAATTTACGTATGTATTACTACTGTATAATATTATCACACACAAGAGAGTTTTAACATGAATTTAATAAAAAATTATTCATACTAATGAATATTTATGTGATATATATCTTAATTTAAAAATCTGAAATAAAGAATGTGGTTATATAAAGTATAAAATAAGTTTGTTTGCATATATATTTATTACATATGTATTAGTTTACAAAATTTCATTTCAAAATTTTAAACAAAAGAAGTTGTCCTAAGAAAAAATTTACATTAAAAGAAAATATAAAAAACTTATTATTATTAAATTTTGAAGATTGCAAAATAACCGTCGTTATTTTCTAAAAATATTCTTTTATTCCACTTGGGAATCCTTCCGTATTATTAACGATTAACTTCAAAGTTTATTGAATTGATTAAGACGCTAGTTATATTTGTTGTAAATTTCATTACTAAATTGATGTTGAATTATTTATTTGTTGTAAATTTCATCATTAAATTGATGTTGAATTATTAATATTTAAACTTATGTTTATAATTAGTAAAGTATATAATATTTTGTTGTGCTCCATTTTTTTATATTGTTCTTACAATTTTAAACGTAAAAATCTGAAATAAAAAAAGTTGGGTTAAGAAAAAAATTTACATTAAAAGAAAATATAAAATAAAACTGATTTTTTTTTTTAAATAATCTTAAATTTTCATTTTTGAAAAGATACTAATATGTATTATTAATAAATATTGATTTAAAATAATATTTGAATATACATATACATATATTTAAAAAATCTGAAACCAAAAAATTTACATTAACAGAAAATATAAAAAACTTACGATTATTAATATCTATCTGTTTGTTTTATTTCCTTAATTATTAAATTTTGGAGGTTGTAAAATAACATCACCGTTATTTCTTTAAAATATTCTTTTATATCATTTTGGAAGCCTTCTGTATTATTAATTATTCACTTTAGATTTTCATTTTTGAAATCCATGAAAATATTCTAGTATGTGCTGTTTATTTTCTCGATCAAGGCACTAGTCACATTGATTTGATTATTAATTGTTTCTTGTAAATTTAGCTGAGTTTTATTTAATTTTATAAAAATTTTATCATTCAATTGAACAAAATTTTTATTAGTTGATATTAAATTATATATATTTAAGATATTAAATTATATATATTTAAACTTATATTTATAATATTAAAATACACTATTATAATTAGCAAAGAAGATAATATTTTGTTGTGGTCCATTGTTATTTCTATATCGATCTTACAATTTTAAGCTCAAAATTAAAAATGAAGAAATAGAATGTACTTCTGACGTATTTAAAATTAGGAAGGATAAAGGGACACAATTTTTTTTTTTTTTTTTGGGTACAATATATATAAAGTGGTTAAGAAAAGAAAACATTTTTAAAATATATTTATTATTTAACAAAAATTACAACGATTGTAAAATATAATTAATTGCACCAGGATAATAGATATACATACAATTCATATGAGAATTTTTCCAGAAAATTTAAATAATAATTTAGAGGGTAATTCTTACACTCATCGTTTTCAACGTCATGTTCCATATTCTGTTGCAATGCAGGTAGTTTATGCATATGATAATAATTTAAATTATTTTTGGTCGTATCGCGGCGAGAATGCTGCAACACATTTTATGAACGAATTAAGATTGTTAGCAGCTAGATTTTCTGACTATATTAAACAAAATTATCCTATTCACATGACAGAAGAGGATATACAATCATTTGAAAATGCAGCAGAGTGTTCCAAACCATTTCAATTAAATGAAACAAAAGTGAGAGACCATAATCGTTTAATTAGACGTAATAATTATCGTGGTGCAGCTCATTCAGACTGTAATTTAGAATGTACAGTATCAAATGATATAGTAATATTTTCTCATAATGGGAGTAGATATGATTTTAATTTCATAATTAAAGAATTATTGTTTGATAAAATCAACCAATTAAAGTAATACCAAATACACTCGAAAAATATATTGCGATTAGAAAGAACATTGCGGATGTTTACTTAAAATTTTTAGATTCTTTTAAATTTTTAACGGCTTCATTAGAAAGTTTAATTGAAACATTACAGTCAGAAGATTTTGTATTTTTGAGAGATGCGTTTGGCAATCATTCTCATTACAATCTTTTAAAACAAAAAGGTATATTTCCTTATGAATATGTAGATAATTGGCAAGTTTTTGAAGAAGCAGAATTACCCCCCAGAGAATATTTTTATGGTCATTTAACATACAAAATTTAGGTGAATATAGTGACTTATATTTAAAATGTGATGTACTTGTATTAACTGATGTTTTTGAAAAATTTAGAAAAGTCTGTTTGAACACTTACGGGTTGGACCGGGTTTACTTCTACACAATACCATCGTTAAGTTTTAGCTGCATGCTAAAAAAAACAAAAATAGAATTAGATGTAATAAAAGACCCAAATATTTTAAATATGTTAGAATGTGGAGTGAGAGGGGGTCTTAGTCAAGTTAGTAAAAGATATATTAAAGCAAATAATCTCTTCAGTACTGTATTCGCAATCAGATTAGTTGAATGTGGGGGTAACGGTACTGAACCACCTCAGTTCACCCCTTGTGTGGGGGAGTAGTTGTCTATCAGCAGTGGAGTCGAGTAGTGAACACACACAGTTCAACAGGACATATCAGTCCAAGCGACAACAATTGTGAAAAGGGACACCATCAGTCCATCAATACAAACGCACATCAGTGTCATAATTTAGTTTAGTGATTAAGAGACAATAATTAGTGACTTTAAGTTTTAATTCAATGTAAACAATCATCCAAAATGTGACATCTTTTTCATCGAGAACCAGCGTTTCATTTATAAGTTCACCTACAGAACTGACTAATCCTACAGGATTATCTCATTTGGTGACTACGCCGAATGAGAAGCTCTAACATAATCCTTACATGAAAGAATTTAATACGTCTTTACCGGAGAAATATATTATCTATTATGATATAAATTCTCAATACGCAACTGCTATGTGTTATCCAATCTATGGAGAATTTTCGTTTTTAAGCCAAGAAAAAATTGAAAGAATGAATATAGACGAAATTGATGAAAATGATGAATGGGGATATATATTTGAAGTTACGATAGATATTAGTCCAGAATTACATAATTATCAAAATTGTTTTCCATTTTTGCCAGAACATAAAAAAAATTAATAAAGTTACAAAATTAGTAACAACATTTTACAGAAAAGAAAGTATATTCTTCATTTAAGAAATTTAAAACAATGCCTTAAATACGGTTTAACTTTAGTACATATTCATAGGGTATTGCGTTTTAAGCAATCATTTTGGTTGAAATCGTATGTGGAAATCAATACTGAATTGCGTGCCAAATCAACAAACAACTTTGAAAAAGATTTTTTTTAAATTTGTAGTAAATGGTTGTTTTGGAAAATTTTTAGAAAATATGCGCAAAAAGCGCGAAGTAAAATTAGTTTGTAGGCGGGGTGGTCGATACGGTTTACGAAAAATGATTATTATCCTTTATGTAAAAATATAACACTAATTGAAGGTGCAGATTTAGCAATAGTTGAAATGAAAAAAGAAAAAATTGTATATAATAAACCGATATATGTTGGTGTATGTATATTTGAAATAGCTAAAACTATTCTTTATGAGTTTTATTATGGGTTTAAAAAAAAAAAAATTTCGAATATCCAATTAGGGTATACCGACACTGATTCTGTCATTGTGGAAATAACTAAATCAGAAAATGAATTAAATGTATATGAAATAATGAAATTAAATTTAAATAAATTTTATACATAAAATTATGGGGAAAATAATATTTTTAATATACCTTTAGTGAATAAGAAGAAACTTGGTGTGGTTAAGGACGAGGTGGGTCGAAAATGTATTAGTGAATATGTTGGTCTTCGACCAAAAATGTATTGTTATAAATACGATAATGAAAATAATGATACACTCTGTTTCAAAAGAGCTAAAGGAATATGTAAATCATGTGTAAAAAAACTTACTTTTAATGATTATTATGACACATTATTTAATGATAAAATTGAATATAAAAAAATGTATAATATTCGAAGCGACCATTTTGAAGTGTTTACTTTTGAAATAAATAAACAAATTCTTTCATGTAAAGACGACAAATGCATCATACTTGAAGATAATATACACACACTAACATTTGGGCATAAAGACGCTCCTTCTTAATATATTTTTGTTTTTTTGTGCATCTTTCTTTAAAGTGTAAATATTATCACCAAACGTTGACGTTTTTAACCACAATTAATTTCTTAAAAAAACTTTGTATATGTATAGATAAAAAAATTTTTTGTAGATATAAATTTGTTTTATTAATAAATTTTGTATACATGTAAAAAAATAAAAAAGGTATTTTTTTAAAAATAACTATAATAAGTCTTTAATATTCACATAACTGTCTTCACTGGTAGGAAATCAACGCACGTATACTTTATCACCCATCCGTTTTAACACTTTTTCGATTAAATATACATCTTTTTGTTCGGTTTTTTTAATTTTAAATTCATAGAAGCCACCTTTAATTTCTTTACCTTTCATATCCTCCAATAAATAAGTTACAGGATTTGTTAATTGAACTTTACGTATTTTAAATAATTCTGTAAACCACGAAGGTAAGTATCCCTTATCAAATACCGATTTATATTTACTAATACGTACAATATCACCAATTTTATATTTCGGAATAGGAGTAACATCTGTGTAATTGTATACGGTTGACAATAAAATATTTTCCTTTAGTTGGTGTTACATCACGCGGTCGCATTTTTATTGCTCTATGTATACGTGAATTGTAATCATGCGCTAATTTATCTAACATATCAATCCATCGGTATGATCCGTTTAAAGAAAACATTTTCCACCTTTCTGTTTTTATGGTGCGAATAAACCTTTCCACTATAGATGCCTTCTTCGTCGAAAATGATGAATAGTGATTAATATTGCACTTTTTCATTAGTGCTTTAGTTCCTCACCAAAATCTGATAAAAAATTTTTCGGCCTTCTATCTTGTTTTAATATCGACTCAAATGCATCTGTTCCTCTTTTGCGGTTTTTGTTATAAGGGGAACCATCCAAGCAAATTTTGACAGAACATCGATGACACAGAATAAATTAAAAATTTTTATTCACCGAAGCATAGTTTCATAAGTCAATCAAATCACATTGCCATAAATCATCAATTCCTTTTACAACAAAGCGCCTGCGAGAAAAATTTTTCCGAGCTGGTTTATGTAATTCATTAACAACTTGCAATTTACTCATATTTTTTTTTGTACAACTTATTCGTTAAGCCTTCAATTTATTATGGTATGAGTGTAAGCTAAAGTATGAAATTATATATAAATTTAGGCACCACAACGCCTATCGGGTGCTACAATATATACCGCGTCGGACGGCGGACGCTACAAATTTTATACCGCGTCGGGCGGCGCCGGGGCGCTACAAATTATATACCGCGTCGGGCGGCGGCGGACCGCTACAAATTATATATCGCGTCGGGCAGCGGCGGGGCGCTACAAATTATATACCACGACGGGCGCTACAAATTATATATCGCGGTGTTGGTGATTGGGTAAAATAATAACAAAAAACTAATTTTTAATACCAAAAAATATTTTATTATTTTTAAAAGTTACAAATTAGATACTGTAATTAAAAAAATTTAATAACAAAAAAATTTTATAATTTTTCGGTGTGCTGTTTACAATTTTTTTTATAATACTTAAAAACATTTTCGAGTTCACATGTTTTATTATGTACTAAACACCTAGGCATATTGACACGAATGACGCTTTTGTCGAATTCCCATATGTCTTCAATATTTGTGGGCGATATATGAAAAAGTTTCCGTAACCATTTAACTTTTTCCACGCCTTTAGCAAAAATTTCGTCTTCTGTCTTCAACAGCGTACATCCAATTGTTTGAATTTTGCCATAATCAGTTTCACCATGGTCCCATTGCAGTCCATGAAAATTTTTAGTCAACCACAAATTAGTTTTTTTACTGGCCTCACTTAAGCGATTCCATTCGAATGGTGGTTTGAAGATATAATGTTGCAGTTGGTTACCGTTTTTTAATATCGCCAATTCCTTCAAAATGAATTCGTTTGTTTCAACTATTTTAAATCCTTGAATATCAACAATTGTCGCCATTTTTTGTTGCCGTTGATTATACAATAATATCTGCCTCCTCCAATTCTTCTAAAATTGATGTGATTAAGTTATCCACGTTATTGTTTCCAGCCCTTTTTTCACTATATAAAAGTTTCAGATTTTCTATTAATTTGTTCGGGTTGCTCCAATATATATAATACGGTTTATTTAAATGTTTAAATCCACCACCACTACTACTATTATTGGTTTTTTCCGGAAGCAATTTAGTAATTATATTTCTATATTTCCAACTTCTTTTTATACTCGGCGTTATATTGCGTAATACGCCACTAGTTAGTATCATTGATTTATATTCTTGTAAATCATCTTTATTAAAAACTTATGGTTTTCTTTTAAATAAAAGCTCATATAAACCCGGTGTTGCCTTAAAAACTTTATTTTTTAATATAAAATTTCCATTTACATAAAACGTAACTTTTTTTTTCCAATTTTCCAAACATTATTTTTAATTTCTATTCCTAAATGGTTATTTAAATAATTTGAATATTTTGTATAAGCAATTTCAGGTGGTGTGAAATCTCCCTCATACTCTTCCCCTTCTTCTTCTTCTCCATGACTTTGTTCCTCGTCTTTTTCTTGGCTTTGCACCTCATCACTAAAAAATTTTTCTTCTTCATCACCTTGTTCTTTCTTCTTCTCCTTCTCCTGCTCTTTATTATGTAATAATTTCTTCTCTTTTACTACCTCCGTTTTTTTAGGTTTCATGTCATTTTCTTCACTCTTCACTTTTTTAATTTCAACTATATTCTTAATACTTTCAGTTATTGGTTTATAAATTTCTTGAAGATTTTTCTCTGCTTCTAAACGACCACGTTTAATTTTTAAATATTTATTTCTAGTAATTTCAGTTGTTTTACTAATTTTCTTTTTGAATTGTTCTTGTTCATCCATATTTATTTGGAAAGAAAAAAAGCTTCGATACACTATTAGGTTTACAATTCAAATAATAAAATTTAAGGTGAAAAAATTACAATTACTTTACATTTAAGAAGAAAAAAATAAAGAAATGCTAATTTTGAACCCAAATATAAAACAGTATAAAAACAATCATTCGAAACCTCATGCGGTTAGTAGTGTTGTGAAAACAAAAAGAAAAAGTAAACAGCTTAGTAAGCAGCTTAGTAAAAAAAATATAGAATTTCTAAAATCTTTGGGCTACAAAGTTAAAAAACAATAACATGAAAATGAAAATCCGATGAAAAACCGATTTTTGATACCAGCATAATTCGAAATGAAATTCATTCTTACAACCGTTATGTAAGCTCGTATAATTACGGGGATAAAACACGAATTCCGGTCCACCAGCAAGACGTGAATATTCTACCATCTGAGAGCTTTATTCAAATTGAAGCACAAGTTGTATTGAAAGAAGATGAAATTAAATCGGCTGAAGCCTTTTTGATGAAATACGTTATGAAATGAATTCTATAGAAATAGATAGATGTAAATTTCCGGTTATTACCACAAATTACATCTCTTAAAAATTACATCTCTTACAATAAAAATGAAAGTAAAGCTTTAGCTGTTGCTGGATGGACTGGTGGTGAATCACCAGTTTAAATTATAGATTGGAGTTATACTTATCAAATATCAATTCCTTTAAAAATGATATTTGGATTTTGTGAAGATTAAAAAAAAATTTAATAAATTCCAGACACTAATTAGTTTTAATTCGTTCGAGAAATGATACAAATAGTATTATAAAAAAGGAAGAAGGGAGGGATGTTAAAGTCAAAATTTTAAAAATTCAGTGGAAAGTACCTCACATTACAGTATCTGATAAAGAAAAATTGCATATTATGAAAATGATTAACAGCGATAAACTGATTACAATCCCTTTTCGTAGCTGGAAACTTCATGAATATCCCTCATTATCAAATAGCACAGACCATTCATGGACGATCAAGTCAATTAGAAAAACCGCGTATTGTTATACTGGCGTTTCAAACAAATCGCAAAGATGTGGCAACGGGTGTGATTCATCAATTTGACCACTGCAAATTAACTAAAGCACGGCTTTTTTTAAACTCAGAAGTATATCCATATGACGACATTTCAACCGATTTTGATCGAATGAAATATGCACAATTATATGATAGGTATGCATATTTCCAAAGCGCATATTATCAACGCCGTTCCGAACCGATGTTGACGTACAACGAATTCCGCGTAAAAGCTCCTATTACAGTATTTGATGCTAGCAGACAAAATTATTCATTAAAAATGGGACCAGTAGATTTACGATTAGAATTTTCATTTAAAGAAGCACCAAAAGAAAAAACAATTGCTTGTTGTCTTATTATTCATGAACGTATTGTTGAATATACAGCTTTCACAAATAATGTTAAGGTTTTGATGTAAAAAAAATACAAATAATAATTTTTTTATCATTTTATTAGAATATATAACACATAACTGTAATGTAAAAAGCAAATCAAGAATAATAAAATTTTTTAATTTACAAACTATTGTTTTATAATTTTAGTATATTTAATCTATATCATCATTACTAACATAGCCTTCATCCGGGTGCTCTCTTCCCATCCATCTTGATTCTCTTAGCCCCGATTTACATTACCGCTCTGCTCTCACTCCGATATCACTCCGCTCCAGGTTCGATAAAATATTCTTACACAATAAACAATGAGTGTATTCACATCATCGCTCTGATATCGATCCGATATCAGTCGCGGTTCGGTCTCACTACAATGCCACTCCAGTATCAATACCACTCAGGTAATATTATATCGGAGCGATATCAGACTTGTTATGGCTTGTACCTATAGTGTAAACACTTTTTTGATTCCACTCCACTCCGCTTGCATTCAGTTGTTATGAAAAGATGTTTGTATCGAACTGAGACCGAACTAGTATCGTACTCAGGGTGGCATGATAATGTGAATGGAGAACGAATAGGTACCAGCATGATATCAGCACTGTAATGTGAACACAACAAGATTATATCGAATCGGGAGCAGAGTGATATCAGAGTGAGAGTGGAGTGGTAATGTAAATCGGGCCTTATTCTTCTAACAATTTTACTGGTAAATAAAGCAGAAGTTTTGTATTTCCACTCCAAAAAATATTTTTTTGTACACTCAAATCGCAATTCTTCATTTTCCAATCCATCAAAATCTTCATATCCGTTTTTAGGATAACAAAATTTGTATATCGACAAAAAAAAATTTACATCAAATTCATCAATCCCCTCAAATTTGGTTTTACATTTCATTAATAATTTTAAAAAAAACTCAAGTGTCATTTCTGGTTAGAAAAATAAATACGGATAATTTATTGATGTGTAATGGTATAAATTTTTATAGCATCTAATATCTTTCAAGAACTTTTTAAAAGCATTTTCATAAATTATAAATTTATCAATTCTTTCTCAAAAACTAAAAAAAATAAAAGTCATTTAAAAATTATCTTATAAAACATTGTAATTTTTTCACTTACCTCTTAAAACCCCTTATGTTAATGTTTTAAGCAAAACTTGTATTTGATTTTTTTAGATTTTATACTATCTATATATAGCAAGAAATCAAAATTTAATAAAACGCAATGAAATACGTACTACACAATCTTTAAATCGCTTTCTAAAAATATTTTTTATCCTTTATGAATACACGCGAACCTATCACTTCGCACACAAACGGTTCCTATATAAGGGGAAAGTGCAAATTCATGGGTCCCAGTGACGGTACCAAATTAAAAAAAAATTAAGCTACCTAACACTGTGCATTTAAATTGACAATGACAACTATTTTTGTCATTTTTGTTATACTACATGTTTACTTATTTCAAGTGTATTAGTTCAAGCTTACCTTTAGGTCCACTCTGTTGTGCGTTGTACTAAAAACAGAAAAATATGTATGTATATTTTATTATCCATATCTGTGCGTCTTCCTGCTAAATGAATACATGTTTGTTTATCTTATTCTGCATGATACAATAACTTAATGACTAATATCACTAATATCAAATACGTGTATGTATATAATTGAAATCATCCATGATGTATTTACATTTGCAAGTTTTTAAACATTACCTTCTTTAAATATTTGTTCGTAAAAATTATAACATAAATACTATAACTACAAGTCATATATTTATACTTCAATAAAACGCAAATTTTTTCAAAATTTCTGTACAAATTTACTGTTGGAAAACACAAAGTCAAAAGTCATGGAACCGCTCATGAACTAGTTGCGACAGACTAAGTAAGTTTCAAACCAACACAACCATGCTTGTGACTCTATCTGTGGGAGGGGAATGTACACCACCATACACAACAACCAAGTGGTGGTCAAGTCGTATATGTGTACCATGTGCATATTGATGATGTGTGAAGTGATAAGTTTCTGTGTACATTTAAAAATTATATATTCAATATTAAATAAAAACAACACACAAAAAATTTGATTATATAATTATATTCATTAAATACATCGCACATATTGGAAAGAGTTTTCATAGGCTAAATAAATTTTGAGGTGCGTCAATGACAAACAATATTTATTGCGTAGTAGACTGGTATTGTAATAAGTTTAAGTTATGTCGTAAATAGACGAATATTGGGCTAGGTCAACGACGATGACCTGGGGGTGTCTAGACAGCTTGAGGTAGGTTAGGGTCAGTGACCTCGGAGGTGTGTCCAGACAGGTTGAGGTAGGGTCGGGTAGACAGGTGTATTGAGGTAGGTCGAAATAATTGTCGCATCTTGGGTACATACCAGGACTTCCGGGAGTAGAATCTCTTGAAGGTGATGAATTAGAAATTGAATCAGGCATTCTTGAGAAACTTGCCACCTGTGGATCAGGCATTAGTGTAAATACTGAAGGTACATACTGCTTCAGGAATTGCGCTGGGATCGTACGATAGCTTTAAATCCACTGATTATATTGTCCTTGGTCATGCGCTTAGACCAAACTTTTGTAAAAATTTTCGTAAAACGAGCTTTAGTCAGTTTACGTTCTGGATGCTGATATGCATACAACAAAACCTCCTCGTCCCAAAAATGTTCTAACGACTTATTAACCGATTTGTCTAACGGTTGAAGCTCATGAGTCGTATTTGAAGGAAAGCAATAGAATACAATATTATGGGCATCAGCTGCGTCAACGATTCTTGCGTCTAAATGTGAGGAGGCCTCATCAAACACACTTACACACATAGCGACTGTGACATTTTCTGCCTGTTCTTGACTGACAAAGTGCATTCTCTTGGTCCCTTTTGCTGCAAAAACCTTCTGTTGGTGGTGTAGTGTTAGACGACATCCCTTTTCGTTCATGTTATAAAGGCGTTCCGGGTGGGTGGAAATATTTGACTCATCGTAAATGTCTTTTAGGGCTTCAAAATGTTTTGAAACTATTGGCTTGTTGAGTTGTTGTGCTCTGGCGGGATTTAACAGTTGAGCCCTTCAAAGCGATATTTCTGGATTGCGTTTCACAAAATTTGTAAGGCATTTTTTTCCAGCAATATTCTTTTTATCACTAAAAAGATTCGGTACATTATTCGCTTTACAAAATTCGTAAGCCTGCTTCCGAACACCTTTGGGAGTTAATGGCATTCCTATCTGAGACAGTCTAATCCTTTTGCATAAATCCTTTTCTTGTGATTTATTAAGAATAGGGACACGACCAGTTATCTTCTCCATGAATCCAGATTCTATGTGGTTTCTTAATGTTCGCCTTGGTATGCCATATGTTTCAGCAGCTTTTCAGGATAAAATAGACTGTCAATAAAAAGAATACATAAAGCAATTTTCTTTTTATGCGGCAGATTTTTTGATATTTTCGGATTTGTGGCAGATAACCTAAAAATGGTCTCACATTTCTCGTGCTTTCACAAAAATATCAAATTTAGTCTATGGTTGAATGACTGAATAAACGTACAGTTGTACTTTGCTAAGAGAAGACGTTAGCTATATTAAATATCATAAGGCCAGCATACAAAACATTTTTGGCAGGACTTTAAAAAAACCGCCTTGCAAATATTTTGCCCATGCTCGTGAAAGGGTTAAAAATTAATAAAAAATAAAAGAAACCTTTATTTTACGAATAACTTCTAGCGATACCCCATACGATGGGGGTAAGTTTTAAAAATGTTTTAATCTCCATTTTCTAATACAAGAAGAACCAACCTACATCAAGCAATTATAATAGCTTCTAAATTTTTCTTCGGAACCCTAAATAATACTTATGTATTAACAATTTTTAAATTTTATACTATGTAGATGACTGACTGACGATGGTACTACGTAATATGTTTGTGTGTTGTGTCTAGCAGATAGATTCCCATAATAAAATCGGCCACCGAATGCGAACATGTTTGGATAAACATGTCCGATTCATTTCAAGGATAATATAAACGTTTTGTGATTTTCAAATATGTTTGATTATAGGTTTGCTCCAGCATGCTATATCTAAAAGTACGTAGACTGACTGTTTACATGCAACAAGTTACAAACTTGTTATTGACGATCTAAATTTGGATTTTTGAATATTGTTTTTCTCTTTTACTTATTGCTATTTCTGTCTTTTTCCAGTTTAAAAACAACGGTTTACAGGTCAATTGTTTAACGTACAGAATTTGAAAATTTTAAACTAAACAAATTTTAGAAGTATAATTATTAAATTAGAAAAGATTAAAAATTAGATTAGATTAGATTAGAAAAGATTATTAAAAAAGATTTAAAAAAAAAAAGAAAAAACATTAAAGAAATTAATTTTGTTTTCTAGATATATGAAAAATGTACGTTAACAAAATTCCGAACTACACCCATAAATTTTATTTTAACATGTCTTATTACTGAAATTCTTATAAACTGAAATATAATTTTATTTAATACTTGAGAGCGTTACTTTATTATATTCCATATTTGTTTTATTTATTTAATTTTAGTGAAAATATGAATCATATGAGTGATATGAGGAAACAACTCTAATTTTCACTATCTATCTTTGTTGAAACAGAGAACGCAATAATTCGATTATTATTTTATTACAAAAAAATTCGAATTAAAAGTTATACTTACGACAGTAGGTATTGGGACACTTGGCAACGCAATGTAATTGCCTATCTTGCAGGGGCAGTTGAGTGTGTGTGTGTGTGTGTGTGTGTGTGTGTGCGTGTGTGAAAAAAATTATATATATATATATATATATATATATATATATATATATATATATATATATATATATATATATATATATATGATTATATTTCATGTATTTCCTTTTTATAAAATCTAGTTTGAACTAGTAAAAATGAAAAATTCGCAATTCACATTTAAGTAATAATAAATCAATGTTCTAGAAACTCCGTTCCAAAAAACGCGTGTAACGCATTTTTGCTAGTTAAGCAATAATATCTCTATAAATTTGTAATTTCAAAAAAAACAAAAATTTAGTTCTGGAAAATTTTTTATCAATTTTAACTCGTTACTGTGTCCGTGGGTATTTTGAAATTTTCAAAGAAAATTTGTAAAAGTAATAATGTTTCGATTGTTGTACGTAATTCTGATCATTATTGTAATTGTAGTGTTTTTGTAAACTTTTCTCAAAATTAATTCTAAACCTTTGTAAATTGGATTTTAATTTTAAATAAATTTTGTTAATTTCAAATTAGGACTTATTTGTTATAAAAAACCTTAAACAAATTTCAACTGAAGCAAACTTCTTAAAATTAAAATAAAACAAATCAAAAAAAAAAAAACTAAAATAAAATTAAAATTAAAAACTTAAAATAATAATTAAAATCTAAAAATAAATTAAAACAAATAACGAAATAACTAAATAAGAAACAAGTCAAAATAAATCTAAAATAATTAAATTAAAACAACGAAATTATTAATCATTTAAAATAAAATAAGAAGCATTTAAAACAAGATCATCAAGGTGGTGAGGACACCTATAGCAGCTGCCCTTGGCACCCGTGAGCGATATTTATCCCCCATTGGTGTCAAGGAGGCTAAGGGTTCCAGGGGTAGTTTATGCGCAATACAGTAATCTTCGGATTCCATTAGCCTCTGACTACCCAAGATCGGCACCTTTCCTTCTCGAGGTACCACTGTTTTCACAAAAGATGCCGGATCAAAATTTTCGACGAGGACGAACGTCGTATGACCGACAGAGATATCCACCGTATGAGAGAAACACCACCGTCTGATTGTACGATAGCTTTCGCCCTGATGTCTGGCAACAGGTCGTGTGCGTTTAGTATCCGTATGCGTGTGATTATCAAAGTCGTGATTCGTGTTCCGCCAAGTCGAATCGTGATATTTTTATACTGTGATTTGTGTAGTTTTATCTGTGATTTCGTCCTGTGATCCTGCTTTTTTATTTGTTTTTAAAACTTATAGTGTCCCCTGGATGGTGCACTCCAGTGGACACAAAAGTGATAAATTGGCTGTGGTATTGCGTTGATTTCTTGTCCCTGTGACTTCGACGGGTAGGAATGCGGTACTCGACGCACTTGTTCGCGATGTCGTCTTCCGAGGTCTCGCGAGGTTCAATTACCGTGCAAAATATCAGACCAAAATGAAGGGGCCAAGAAAAAATATCTAAAAATGTGTTGAAAATCAATTTTCTTAGCTCCTTCATAAAGAGAAATGAGCAGAGGACTGTAAAATGAATGTATTAAGAAAACAGAGAAACTTACCGGTTGATGTTGAAATTAATTGAAGCACAACTTATACTTATTATAAGGTTCTTGGAAAATAAAATGGGAAAAAAGGATTTTATAGCTACAAGAGTTTACACTAAAACAATTGAATTTACTAACTAGATTTAACGAAAAATCTCACACAACCGGTAGTTAGTATGAACTATACGAAAGAAAATATAAACTATACGAAAGAATTCTTAAATACTATTATCTATTGAATTTTTTTTTTTAATTTTTTACTATGAAATTTTAGAGAACTGTTCTATATGAAAGTTAAACTCGAATTACATCTTTTCTTATTTTTAAAGGGAATAAATATATAACTTATTAATTAAAATTGACATAGTGTTTGAAAAATTACCAAACTGGATCGGCTGGGACTCGAACCCGGATCTCTTGGTTACCAGCCAAGCGCCTTACCAACTAGGCCACCGATCACTTGTTCGAGTGCCACTCCAATTCAGTAATCAATCAAACACAACCTCTCTCTAATGCGAGACGCAGTTTTATACTTTTTAATTTCAAATGTTATCAAGTGCCTGTGAAACATGGCACAGGCACTCGATAACATTTGAAATTAAAAAGTATAAAACTGCGTCTCGCATTAGAGAGAGGTTGTGTTTGATTGATTACTGAATTGTAGTGGCACTCGAACAAGTGATCGGTGGCCTAGTTGGTAAGGCGCTTGGCTGGTAACCAAGAGATCCGGGAAAAGTAATGCCAACCAAATTTTAGTGATTTTTATATTTTACAACATTTGCATTGGCAACAATGATATCCTCTTGTGTGTGTGTGTGTGTGTGTGTGTGTGTGTGTGTGTGTGTGTGTATGTGTGTATTTCCTTAATAGGGACTTCCCTTACTGGAGAAATTTTTATTCAGAGTATCAATCGTATGGAAAAATTTAAAAATCTATTAACTATACACATCTTAAAAAAATGGACAATACAGGTAAATTGGAAAAATTATAAATTATTTATGAAGGTTTTTTTACAAATATAATTAAATTAATTGAAATTCGTATTTTAGATGAAAGGTATAATAATCACAATGGTGAGAATTTAGAAGAAGAGTGGTTAGATGATGAGTTTAATATTAATTCAAATAATCTAACTAAAGGTAATGATAATGAGTATAATGAGCACACAAAAATAGCTGAATATATGAATAGGGAATAGCTGAATAGGGAAAAATCATCTATTCTAACTCTCCTATGTTTGTATGAAAGCAACGCTCATTCAATTGGAAATCCAAGAAAAAAAAGTAAGATTTGGCCGACAATTTCTCATGAAATGAATCAGATAGAACATAATGTATCTTCTGATCAAGTTCGTTGGAAATTTAATGCATTGTATGCAAAGTACAAAGAATGTGTGGACAGTAATAATAAATCTGGGAGAAATTTCAAAACTTTTGACTATTTTAATGAAATGCAATCTATTTTTAAATGCTTCAAAAAAAGTAATCCTTCCTTTACCTTATCCAGCTCATTGCAAGTACAAGTCGATCGTCAGCTAGTGCAGTTACTTCATCACTGAAAGTTCATCGAATAATTTAAAGACAAAGAAGAATCAGAATGATCATTTTAAAAAAAGGATTCCATCTTCAAAAATAGTACCCATAAAACAAAGAAAACTAAAAAAGAACACGCAAACGAGCAACATTTTGGAATTTTTGGATAATGAGCAGAAAAGAAAAACGGAACGTGATGAAGAACTATTAAGTGCTAAAAAAGAAACAAGATGTTTGAAAGAAAGACAATTGTTAATGCGTAAAAAAGAACTAAAAACAAAAAAGAAAATTGAATGTAAAAAGTTTGAGTTAAAAGAACAGCGCCACAAGGAAATGATTAAAGTAGAAAAAGAAAAGTGCAAGGTGCTCAAGCAATTACTGGACAAGCTAGACAATAAGGAAAATGAACAAGAATATACTATTTCAAAATCAGATTCGGAATAAAATTTTAAATGAAGAATATGTATATTCATCATTTAAATGTTTATTAAGCGTTGCGTTTTCATATTTTTATATTAGTCTATTGTTCAACGTTAAGTAGAGAGAAACTTTGTTTTTTTTTTTTTTTGTATTTTTATGTGTTTTATGATGTCTGGATGTGTTATTACTTATATATAAGTAGTTATACAAACGAAAGACGAAATGGACTTAATTCCGGCCCGACATTTTTTTCGTGCATAAGCTTTGGCAAGTAAGTAGTTTTATTTCAAGTTGATGACATTTTTCACACTATTTCAAAGTGGCCAGTCAAAAAATTAAAAATTATAAATTTTATGGTCATTATAAAAAAAAGAGATATCCAGGAAATTGAAAAAATGAGTAAAAAACTAAAACCAACACAAGAGAATTTCTTATATTCATTTTTATTTTGAAGCACAATTTATTAAACTTTTAAACAATTTATTAATTTCACAGACCTACAAATTAAAATTTGTTTTCCTTTTTCTACTTCAGTGCTGTTTTATTAGGTTTTCGGACCTCCTGATGACGAATTTGAAATCGGTTTGTTTCTGTCACATCAGAGATTTTCACAATACGTACTTATAAAAATCATGTAATAATTCGGGTATTCAACAAAAAAGAAAATCAGAAGTAAAAAAGTAACTGAGTAGCTATCATGATTTTTTTTTATCGAATAGTTTATGTCAAGGTGAACGTTTTAGAATACTACAGAGCCTTGCGGAACTTTTCGTTTTTTTCTACAAAGTTTTTGTTGAGCAATTTTCTTTTGTGAGCCCGGTTTGAATCATCACGCTTCATCATCCAGCAATAATCGCCCATCATGTTAATATTCCACTTTCCTTGGCACCTTTGCTCCAATTCCTTTCTATCCTGGATAAATATTTCTTCCTGTTCTTTACTAACTGCTGCTAAGTCTTCCGGAAAATAGTTTAAATGCAAATGAAAGAAATGAACTAAAAGACTCATGAGACAATCTAATTTTTGAAAATTTTGGAGCATGTTATTTATAATATTTTCATAATTGAAAAATTGACTTTGAATTGAAAAAATCTTTTATGATTTCCTAAGAAGTTTTTAATAAATTTTTTCAGCGATACTCATGCTGTCAATTCTATAGGAGTCTGTTTTCCATCGAAGTTTTCACCTTTAATTAGTTTTCGTATTTCGGGTCCAACAAAGATACCTTCAGCTTAGCTCCAGACAAAGATGAATACTGTTTGTAAATACTTTAATCCATCGCCTCAATTCGCCCATCGCCATACTTGAATCTACAGCATTCATAAATTTTTTCATACAACCAAGTTTTATGTGCAAAAGGAGTAGTAAAATTTTATCAAGTGCTACTAAATTCTGTCGAACTATATTTTTACTTCCTGACTCCAAATTAATTCTTGCTGGCTATTCTTTTCTTCTATAATACTTTGCTCTATTCTTGTCATCTCATTCACACAAAAACATGGATATTTTGTATAACCATTTTGCTATCCTAATAACATTGAAAGTATTTTAAGTTTTCACTTCTGTCGGCAGTCCCCATGACTGCTTGTGTTGTTTTTTAGTCAATTAATAGGACAATGACCAATTACAATCAGACAAACTTCATTTTATATCGTAATTATAAGTCTGGCTAAACGTACATCGCCTTTAAGCTATTCCCATCGAAAGATTAATAAAAAAAATAAAAATTTTATTTACTCAAAATTCTGACGTGATGGAATTTTTTGACTAATTTTTCCGTAATTAGCACTCAAAAATCTAGCGAAAACACTGTAACGAAGTACGTTACGCGCTCAATTGGTATACAAAAAAACAATAAAATTACCAAAACTCATTAATTCAATTTAACTAGATTTATTAATCACTTACATCTCAATCTACAATTATTAAATATCAAAAGAAAAATATATTAATAGAAAAAAAAAGGAAAAAAAAATCTAATCAAAAGGTTACGAAACTCCCGGTAGGTGAAATCGACCTGGGACACTCTGTAATCAATCAGAAATAAAATACCGATAATAATCAATCAATGATAAATAATATCTTAATTGAATGATCGAGGTAATTCAATCTGAATTGTACCGAGTATTACATAATTTTGTAAAAGGAGCCACTACTCAGAGGTTATCAGCGTGGAAAAATTTTGATTTTACTCTCTCTTAAAATAGTCGTCGAACGAACCACATCATTATATTTAAAAATCTAAATAATCTACTGGGAAGTGACTACCTCACCTCGTGTTACTACGTTCATTCAAATTGATTTTTTTCTTTTCAAAAATTTTTTTATGTAAGTTGACTTTCATCATATTTATTTGTAAATTGATTGTTTTATTTCTAATTCAGACCAAAATCGAAATTCTTACCCGAGCCAGTTATTTTCATATTTTGTGCGATTTGTCACGTTTCTTAATCACTGGATCTGGAAAGAACGAGATTTGTTAGTAACTTTGATTCTGATTTGTAAACAATTGAAATTGAGTAGATTACTTACTATTAATCCACATCATTAATTTTTTTTGTGTGGGGCGTATTTGCCTGTAAATAGATTTCAAATTACATTTAGAATCAAATAATTTTAAATTAACCTCGACAACTCACCTAATTCAATCCACACCAATCATCTAGTGTACCCCCGGTCGTATCAGAATCATTTCAAATAATTATAACAAAATCACTGGTTGCTGTAACGAGTAAAACTACCTTTGAAAAACACCACATAATTTCATAAAAATAATTTTCGCAAATTACCTATCCACATCATTGGTAAAATTTGGTCTACAAATAAAAAAGAAAACATAACATAATTAGAAATACAATTAACTATTGACACGCAAAAAAAATCAAAAAAACAATTTTAAAGAAACACACACTCAATTTGCACATACATTATCGGATACGTAAAATGGCGTCGTTTTATCTCATGTATCTTGATCATGGTGATCGATAAAAATTCATAATTTTCAACATGAGATAAAATGGCGACAAACCTCAGTGGTTCGTAATCCGGACAATTATTTTATTTATAAATATTAGAACCCGGAATTTCGTATAAGAGATTTTTTTTTAGAATTAATTAAATTTTGTTAACTAAAATTAAACTCACCAAGTATTGTAAAT
The DNA here is from genome assembly GCA_035578155.1 of Brachynemurus nebulosus. Taxonomy (NCBI): domain Eukaryota; kingdom Metazoa; phylum Arthropoda; class Insecta; order Neuroptera; family Myrmeleontidae; genus Brachynemurus; species Brachynemurus nebulosus. The sequence goes on along the minus strand of JAPWDM010000007.1, from coordinate 4,567,477 downwards.
GTTTGAAAACAAAAAACTTTATAACCTTAACGCCAATTTTGAATCCGTTTATGTAAATATATTGTGAAGATTACTTGTATGTCTTTCTCTATTTTCCCCACAGAAATTTAATTTTTCAGCCTCTCTCTCACACATCATCACATTTAGCGTACGGGTTAAATACGTACCTACTGTTCTGAAGTTTGGTGATCAGTTGTCGGCGGGGACTTGGTACTCACAGCTGTACGCACGACTAGTTAGTTCTCGAGGCTTCCACTGCTTATGTATTACAACGTAACATTCAAACTGGTCTGCATTCAGTGAGGCCTCCGTCGTTCATAGCAATTCACAGCGCCGTATATTATATCGGAATAAGGTCGAGTTTTGGCTATCACGCGAATCAACTGCCCGCTTAGTGACCTGATAGATTTGGCATTGCGCACCAAAGGGGGCAGCTTAATCACCGTAACATGTATTTATTTTTTTAGATATTTAAAATTTAGCGATTGTCCAAAATAAAGGGGTCACAAATTAATGGTAGCAGAGCGTGGTTACCAAAATTCGAGTATAGCGGTCGATTCGGCGCGTAGTTTTCCCATATTTAGAAAAATTAGAGTTGTCGACGTTAGTTGATCGGTTCGACCAGATCTGAAATTATTAGGAAACAATTTTTATATATTTTCTTTTATTATTTTGTTGCATATACTACATATACAAACACACGAGGCGGAGTCACTTCCCACTCATCGACCCAGTACAGTATCAAATACAAGAAACCAAGTCATTTAGTTCGACTTACCAAATAGTCTTATACCATGCCGGAAACCAGGACTCAAGGTGCTCGCCGTGATGCGTCCGATCAACCTCCGGAACGCCCACCGCCTGTTGAAGGTGCAGCAGGCCCTTCTTCTACCGGAACCGCTAGTATTCGCCAACATATCCAGGAGCAAACCGCCATCAATAACCACATTACCACTGAGCTGGAGCTGTTGTCGTCCCAAATACATTCGTTGCGCCAACAACTAAGGGAGGTGCAACCAACACAAACTGCCCGTGCCGTACCCCCAGAAGTTGACCAGCGTCTTGCGGTACTCGACGAGTCGTTAAGAGCGGTACGATCAGAAGTTCAAAAGTTGCGTCATAGGGATGATGACACTGCCGCTAACGCGTCTGCCTCTGCCGCTGATGATCATCGCGTTACTCACTTGCCAAAAGTTGATGTTTCGTATACTATAAATGCCGCACAATACCTGGACAATATTCCACAGTGTGATGGTGTTTGCGTACGTCAATTAGTGGATTTCTTACAAGCGGTAAAACTCGTAATTATGCGCCGATTGTTTAATGAACAGTCGTTTTTACGTTTGGTGTCGCAACGCTGTGCTGGTGTGCTACTGGAATGGTGGATAGTTAACATTGAAAATTTTACTTCGTGGACAATGTTCAAACGTAAACTAATTACCGAGTTAATTAATCCGGTACAGTTGTCGTTCCTATTCACTTCACTTATATACCGAAACCAACTTCCTGGTGAGAGTTTCAGGTCATATGTGGCGGACATTCGTACCAAAGCCGCAGTGTTAGAAGTGCCTATGGATCAGAAACAGATAGTCGCCTCCATTTGGCTTCGACGCAACCTCAGCACGTTGGAGACCTGTCGCGTGCAGCAGCCTCCCACGTCCTTTGCGGAGCTGGCCATCATTGTGTCAAATGTCGAATTGTACCTGGAACAACGGGCGCTGTTACTTCAGGGTGAGCCCAGTACTTCCGGCGTAAAACCTAAGAGTACAAAAAACTAGGTGAGACCAAATTTACTGATGATTTTTCTATTAATAACAAATATTCACATACCACTACTGATGTGAGGCGTCTACACACACGCAAAAGCCATCAACACGTTTTATTGACGAAAATCAAGTCGCCCATAGTTCCCCATCCACTTCCACTTGTGGATATCGTCGTCGGTCCGTTGAAACTCCAGGCGTTGCTGGACACGGGGGCATCTCATTCCTTTGTGTCCAGCAAAACTGCTAAAATCGTCCATGCCTCTAAATTAGGTGCAATTCGTCCCACTAACTGTACGGTACAGTTGGCCGACGGGTCCACCAACACTATTAAACAATCATTAGAGGTGAATGTCAAAATTCACACATTCTCATGGAGGTTGAAATTTCTTATAGTACAAAATCTTACCTTCGATGCTGTCATTGGAGTTAACGACCTTCAACGGATGACGGCGACGATTTCATTTAGTGAGCGCGGTGTCCGATTTGCGTTTTCTGGGGCCTCTACACCAATTAAATATTACGATCGTCCTTATTTAAATAATATGCATGTTAACTCCCAACTATCCTCTAAACAAGTTCGTCAATTACAAGACCTGTTAAATAAATTTGATGATACACTTACCGAGCGAATTGGTCGGGTGCGGGGATATGAGTACCATATTCATCTCGTCAATCCGACTCCGGTACGGCGTTCTCCATATCCATTGAACCCAATACAATCGCGTCTCATGGACGAACACATAGGGGACCTGTTAAAACAAGACGTCATCGAGCCTAGTAGATCGTGCTATGCCTCGCCAGCCTTTTTAATTAACAAAAGGGACGGGGGTAAGAGATTAGTGGTAGATTTTAGAGAATTGAACCGGAGGATCCGGTTCGACAGCTTTCCGACTCCGTCGTTGGAAACCTTCTTTCATTCATTAAGCGGATCAACCGTATTTTCCACCATTGATCTCACCAAGGCGTTTTACCAAATTCCCTTGGCCCCCGATTCCAAACCGATCACTACCTTCGTAACACCATCCGGAGCGTATCAGTTCAAGTCCGTTCCGTTCGGTCTCTCGGTATCACCGGCCAGTCTAAACCTAGTGTGGTAAATATATTCTCGGACATCAGGTACTCCTTTGTAGTCTGCTACTTTGACGACTTGCTCGTGCACTCCTCTTCATACGAGGAGCACCTTAAACATCTGGAGGAAGTGTTCGAACGGCTGCGTCACGTAGGCATGACTGCCAACCCCAAAAAATCCCAATTTGCCTTGACTCAAGTTAAATTTCTGGGGCATTTAATATCAAGTGACGGAGTCCGTGTCGACGCTGAGCGGACGACTGCAATCGAGTCCTTGAAGGTACCGATGAGGCTGAAGGAGGTCCGGTCATTCTTAGGTATGGTCGGGTTTTTTGCACGATTTATTAGGGACTTGACCCTAATTTTACCAATGATGTGGATAGGTAATTTGCGAAAATTATTTTTATGAAATTATGTGGTGTTTTTCAAAGGTAGTTTTACTCGTTACAGCAACCAGTGATTTTGTTATAATTATTTGAAATGATTCTGATACGACCGGGGGTACACTAGATGATTGGTGTGGATTGAATTAGGTGAGCTGTCGAGGTTAATTTAAAATTATTTGATTCTAAATGTAATTTGAAATCTATTTACAGGCAAATACGCCCCACACAAAAAAAATTAATGATGTGGATTAATAGTAAGTAATCTACTCAATTTCAATTGTTTACAAATCAGAATCAAAGTTATTAACAAATCTCGTTCTTTCCAGATCCAGTGATTAAGAAACGTGACAAATCGCACAAAATATGGAAATAACTGGCTCGAGTAAGAATTTCGATTTTGGTCTGAATTAGAAATAAAACAATCAATTTACAAATAAATATGATGAAAGTCAACTTACATAAAAAAATTTTTGAAAAGAAAAAAATCAATTTGAATGAACGTAGTAACACGAGGTGAGGTAGTCACTTCCCAGTAGATTATTTAGATTTTTAAATATAATGATGTGGTTCGTTCGACGACTATTTTAAGAGAGAGTAAAATCAAAATTTTTCCACGCTGATAACCTCTGAGTAGTGGCTCCTTTTACAAAATTATGTAATACTCGGTACAATTCAGATTGAATTACCTCGATCATTCAATTAAGATATTATTTATCATTGATTGATTATTATCGGTATTTTATTTCTGATTAATTACAGAGTGTCCCAGGTCGATTTCACCTACCGGGCGTTTCGTAACCTTTTGATTAGATTTTTTTTTCCTTTTTTTTCTATTAATTTATTTTTCTTTAATATTTAATAATTGTAGATTAAGAGATGTAAGTGATTAATAAATCTAGTTAAATTGAATTAATTAGTTTTGGTAATTTTATTGTTTTTTTTGTATACCATTTGAGCGCGTAACGTACTTCGTTACAACACTACTTAAAGTTCAAAAAAGAAATTCGTTGTAGGTCTGTTTTTTTATTAAACAATTTTTATTATTTTTATTATTAAATTTTTAATTATTAAGCAATTTATTATTTGTTTAATATATATTATATTAGTAGTATATATATTAGTAGTTATACAGTGTATATATGTATTAAAAGAAAAAAAAATTTAAAAAAAATTGCAAATTTATTATTTATTAAAAAAAAACTCGAAGTCATTTACGACAGTTTAATACATATTATATATTATATTAGTAGTATATGTATCAGTAGTTATATTAATTATATAGTATATATTGCACAAAAAAAATGGTAATTCATTTATTACAGTATTCTAATGATATTTACCTAATTTATTTACATTATTTAAGTTTAATCCAGTATTTGGAGCTGACAGGAGACTGAGACCAGGAGACTGAGAATTCTTCACTATTTAAAAATCGGCTAAATAATGTTTTATATATAAAAAAAAGTCTGCTATTCCAATACAACATATTTACAACTTATACAACTGAAAAATTTCTTATATCCACAGTATTTTTCACGAAAATGCTGACCAGGATACTGAGAAATTGATTGGACCGAGTACGATTTCACTTACAATGTTGAATTAATTGATACAACCTAAAATTAAGTAAAACATGTACTTTATTTTTTTTTTTATTATATTTCAGTTAATTACTATGACAAACGATGATTTAATCGGAAATATAAATTTTTTATATTTTTTAAGCGCTTTGGTTTGATAGGAGAATGATGCAAAGTTCGGGAGACAAAATTCAATAGAATATTTCTTAAAGAAAATATAAAAAAATTCAAAAATTATTTATACAATAAAAAAATACCAATATTATAGATTACTACTGCAGTGTAAATTTTTTTTTTAGACATTCAGAAAAAATAATTATTTAGTCTTCTGTTTGCGCGCCTTTGTTTGAATATTTTCTACATTTTCTCTCATTTACTCAATTTTCTACATTTCGTTTTGCCATACAGTCTGCTTAAATCTAATGTTTTCGAATCATTTCAGATTCACACCATAATTGTTGGTCCTTCGAGCCGGATAATGGTTATCTTGCTTGAAGTAGTGCCTATTGTTAATATTGAACCATTTTTTGTCGTTTATATACCGGTTTAATATTAAAATTGTCGATTCGTCTTATAAAATCATTTTCGTTAACTAAATTTGTCTATTTGTTTGTTTAGCAATATTGGTTTGCTCATAAATTGATAAATAATTCATTGTGCTTTATTGTGGTGTTCAGACTAAATTTATTCGTAATAAAAAACCTAAATTTAATAAATTAATAACCAAAATCTTTGTTTGTATTTAAAAAATATTTTGCGCGCCATTATATTATATGCATAAAGGTGTTCTATACATAAAGCCATTCGGAGCGGTGGATATAAATGTAACATACATATATAGATCCTTTGCGTACGTATCTGTTTGAATTTAGTTACCAATTGCTATCATTGTATGTAAAACCGATAGAATTTGTCACTGCATTATCGATCTGTCACGGATTATTGTTGATACACGACGTATGTTTATAAAAATACATTTGTTTACAAAATTATAACCTTACCGAAATGAAAAGTAAATTTAAAATTTATTTGCTGAAGTTAAATTTGATATTTGGGATGTGAATTTAATATTTATTTATCCATTAATAGTACATTAAAACATATTTATAATTTAATTTTGTTTCATTTTCCTCAGAATAAAACTTAAAGCGAATTTGCCTATTGTGTTTACAAAATGTCAAAACCAAAATTGGACAGAGCCATTGCACGGTGAGAAAACATTTTTTCGTCGAATACAACTGTGTTATGATGCCGCACTAAATCTAGATAGTGACCCCAATAATCAAGAAAAATTCCGAAATTTTGAAATTCGATATGGTACTATCGAAAAAGCCATTGTTGATTACCGAGAAGTTATTGAAGAAATAGTCATTTTGAAACAAAATTTAGAACCCAATGAACCACTGTCGTATAATCTTTTAGATTCGTTTGAAGAATTAAACGATACTGTTTAATATTATGCCTTAAAATATCTAGTGAAATCCGATGACTCAAATGTGACAAATGTTCCCAGTACTAGCAATGTTAAAGCCAATAAAACCCATATTAGATTACCAAAATTTTATCTAATAAAGTTTAGTGGTGATGATGTTTCGATTTGGCCTTTATTTTACGATAATTTTACGCAGTTGGTACATATCAGACCGGAATTTTCGAAAGCCGAAAAATTGCAATACCTTTTGGGTAGTTCATCGGGAAAGGCATTAAACATTTGTTCGTCTGTTGAACCAATACCCAGTAATTACGATATAATTTTCAAATTATTAGAAGATACATACCAGGTTAAGCGGTTGTTGGCAAATATGTACCTGGACCGTTTAGTTAATTTTCGGGCGCTCCCTAACGATAATTCGAATAGTTTGCAAATGTTTCCAGAGAGATTTAATACCAACGTTAGTGCTTTGAAACGTTTAAATATCGAAAATTTAGACGATTATATCCTAACCTATTTAGCTATAATAAAATTACCTCCAGTGGTGATAAATTCGTTCGAATTAATTCGAAATGCCGCGGAACTGCCTAAATATGATGAACTTGTTAGTTTCATAGAAAATCAGAACAAGATAGCATTTAGATCGGAAAGAAATAAAGCCCAATCGTATCAATCATCTAATCGTGGTAAGATTGATCCTCATTCCAAACCCACAAAATCATTTGTAGTCCGTAGTTCAAATAGTTTCGATAGAAATTGCATTTTTTGTAGTAACGGTAATCATTTATTGAAAGATTGTAACCCCTTTAAGTCGAGCAACTTCCAAACAAAATTTAAATTTATAAAAGACAAAAATCTGTGCTTAAATTGTTTTCCCGCCACGCATAAGGTCAACGTATGTCCGTCCAAATTTTGTTGTTTAAAGTGTAAAGGCAAACATCACACATACTTACATAAGGACTGAAATACTTACCACCCAACATCCAATAATCAAATAATACTAGTTTAGCGAGTCGTAGTCGAAACAATAACAATATCATAGTGAATTATAACTCCAGTTCATGGGAAAATACTCAAACTTGTGTTCTCAAACATCAAATCAACCCAATCGAGAGCGAACCTTATTGAGTACCGCCTTAGTTAAAGTTTATGATAGATGGGGTAAGGAACATATACTTCGTATGTTGGTAGATAACGCCTCCACATCTAATCTTTTAACTTTTGATTGTTGTAGGAAATTAGGATTAACATATTCCAAATTAGCGAACAATGTTTTAGGAATAGATGGTACAGTGAAACCACTTAAAGGCCGTCCCAGTTTAACCTTTAATCGGTAAGGTGAATTTTTATAATACTCACGGTAAAGTGATGTCTGAGAGATATCAACAGATTAACACACCACGGGCTGGTAACATAAATAGGCAAAACTGGAGACCACATGTATATGCATCTATCAAACACTCCCCTTACGCCAGCAGGGTAAAATTTGCCCTAAACCATAAAAGAATACACAAACGTTCAGTTAACAAAAACAAGCAGGTAGGGAGAGAACTGAAAGAATATATTTGTATACGACTCACAAGCATCACCTTACCGGTTAAGGGTTAAATATTTTTTTGTTGTTGACCCGAACATTAAACTTTCAATTGAAACTTTCGCCAAAAAAATCGCAATTTCCAATCATTTTTTTCCGAGTGATTTTATAACTAGAGCTACATTTCTTTCCTTATATTATTAAACAATCATTTAAAAATATAAATACAAATATATAAATACAAATATAAATATAAAATAAAAATACTTACTCAGAAGCCAAATGAAGCTCAATACACAAAACTGACATAACTTCAAAAATTGGGGTAAAAATTTAATCGTTATCAAATATCGCGAAAACGGTATGACATAGATAAAAAGTTTGAATTAACCATATTGCTATATTTAAAGACCTATTATTGATATGAAATTTGTTAAAATTACATCAACACAGGTGGTTGGGAATTAAGATTTGGTGGTTAATTTTTCAGAAAGGGAGTAAAAAATAAAATACATTAAAATTTTATTTACAGATTTCAAACCTACGTAAAAATATCTAATTGATCTATTTTTACCTAATTTTCTAATATTAATCTAGGGTTAGTTAATTAGAGGGTAACTGTGTCGACATAATCGTACTATTCGAGCTATTCAAGAACTTCTTCATGGAAAATAATTTAAGGCAATTAGAATAACGTAGTATTGAAATTGGGCTTGTTCTGTAACATATTCAAATTTCATCAGAATCGATAGACTTTGTAAAATAATTAATAAATTTTAAAAATGACGATGTAACAATATGTATGCATTGAAGTAGCAGATAACATTAAAATATGTTTTTTGATGAGCTGATTTAAAATAAAAATTGTAATGAATAATTTGACAAAACTTTCTGCGGACTGACGAAATACTTTCGCGGACCTGCGGTTGAGAAACACTGGTGTAGGTAGTGACCGATATAAATGTACCAAAAGAGCAATTTTTGAGAAAGCGTACGACGTCGCGGGTACATTTAGCAAGTATATTTACTTATTAATAACATTACAGGTTCTTGGAGAACATTGAAGATTAGAACTTAGCCAATATGTAAACCAAAATTGGTGCTTTTGTCCGGCGTGTCCACATCTAATCAATATTTTGCATTAATCTGCCTAACTAAAACCAAGGCCATATGACATTGACCAAAAATCCCTATTTTAGAGAAAAGACGTACTATGCTGCCCACCATTGTGTATGAAAACCCGAAAGTACATCCACTCCTTGCCGAATTGTGTTTGATTTCAGTATGAAATCCGACAATGGTATTTCCTTAAACGATACACTCCATAAGGGCCCGAAACTACAAAATTGTATCGTGAAAATCCTCTTAACTTTCGTTTGTTTCGTATTTGTCCCGGTGCTGACATAAAGGCCATGTACCGACAAATAAATATTACTCCTGCACATGGTCCATTACAAAGAATCCTTTGGCGTTTCAGCAAGGATGATCCAATTTCAGTGTACCAGTTGAATACGGTAACTTTTGGGGTATCCTCCTCCCCATGTTTGAGCTTACGCACAGTGAAACAGTTGAATCAAGATTAAGGTAAATCTTTTCCGGATGTGGTGGAATATGTAGAACGCGACATGTTCATGGACGATTTTATAAGTACCGTACCAAATGTCGAGATAGCAGGTCGACTACAATCACAACTAGTTCAATTTTGCCGCAGTGGTGGATTTCCGATGGTCAAGTGGACTTCCAATTCGACGGATGTTTTATCACAAATTCCAGTTGACCTCCAATCTCCGAGTATAGTCGAGTTTGATAAGGGTTATTACAAGGTTTTAGAATTACAATATACCCCGTCGAATGATGACTTTAGTTTTCGAGTGCAGGAAGTAGCCGCCTCATGCACTAAAAGATCAATGTTAAGTTTAGTCAGTAGAATTTTCGATCCTTTGGGATTTCTATCCCCCTTGACACTTTATATAAAATTATTGATTTAAAGATTATGGCAAATTAAATCCGACTGGGATGAAATAGCTCCACCAGAAGTCCAATTGATTTGGGAAAAATTACGAAGTAAATTTTTCTTATTGAATAAACTAATTGTTCCGAGACATATATTAGTTTTTGAAACCAGTTCCTATAGCATTATTGGGTTTTCGGACGCTAGTCAAGTAGGCTATGCGTCAGTCATATACATTCGTAGTATTGATATTGCCGGTCATGTAGGCGTTAGATTTCTTTGTGCCCAGGCACGAGTATCTCCAATGACCAAAATTACGTTGCCGAGACTTGAATTATGTGCAGCCGTCCAATTAGCCAAATTGATTGCGCATGTTCGAGATACTTATTGTCCTAGAAAACCGATTGAAAATATTTACGCCCTATATGATTCAATAATCACTTTAAACTGGATAAATTCCGCACCAAAGGGTTGGAAAACCTTTATATCCAATAGAATTGCCCAAATTCATAATTGCTTGCCAGCCTCCCATTGGTACTTTGTACCTGGGAAATCGAATGTTGCTGATTATGCAAGTAGGGGTCTTACACCCTCTGCTTTAGTCAATCATTCCTTCTGGTTTGAAGGCCCCTCCTGGTTGGGCTTGCCTCGAAACGAATGGCCTATCAAATCACTTGATGAGAATATCAATCAAAACCCAATATCCAATGAATTATTAATTCACGTAGTAACTCAAGATTTAAAATCGCCTCTTTACCAGTTAATAGATTATTTTTCTTCTTGGACTAAGCTACTTCATACCGTAGTATATGTATTGAGATTTGGCCGAAGCCTCCCTCGAAAGGAACGAATTTCGAAATCTGGTTTAGATGTGGCAGAAACCTATTTAATTCGTGCAGTTCAACAGAAACATTTCCGAATCGAATATAGCCAGCTTATGAAGAATCAAACTTTAACTTCAAACTTGCGCCGTTTGAAGCCTTTTATTGAAAATGGAATTATCAGAGTTGGTGGTCGAATATCCAAAGTAAACGTTAATTTCGATCAGCGTCATCCAATTTTATTACCGAAATCAGGTAAATTGGTCAATCTTCTTATTGATTATTATCACCGATTGTATTGCCATACTGGAGCTCAATTGTTGTATTCTTTACTAAACCAAAAATTTGGGATTTTGTCGGACAGGAATACTATTCGTAAAAAAATTTGGAGTTGTAATTTGTGTTTCCGTTTTCAATCCAAGTCTACCTACCCTTTAATAAATAGTGACCTGAATGATCTGGCTCTCTTGACGCCAGCTCATTTCCTTTGTGGTTCGCCTCTGAATTCATTTCCGGCTCCGGACTTACCAGATAGACCCTATAATATGTTATCCCATTATAAAATGCTCGATGCCATGGTTTCTCATTTCTGGAAGCGCTGGCAATTGGAATACCTATCCACTCTGCAAGTCAGGCAGAAGTGGAATACTGCAAGTAATCCTCAAATAGGAATGATAGTCTTAGTCATGCAAGAAAACCTCCCCCATTGCAGTGGCCAAGGGCTACAGTTGAAAAATTGCATCCTGGACCAGACAGAATCGTTCGTGTGGTTACAATTAAAACTAAAACCGGTCTAATTGTACGACCTGTTATAAAGTTATGCCCTCTTTCAAACCAATAGCCCTAATTTTCGTAATTAATTAGTTCGTAAGTATAGTTGTAAGTTTAGTTTGTAGTAATTTGCCTAACCATGCAATATATGGTACCAATAGAATTAAAATATTTGTTTAATTTGCCAATTTTGTATTATGTTTTGCCAACGGAATTTAATAGTTTTCCTTTTCACTATGAATTTACATTCATATCCGCCCGGCCCCAGGATGTTTACGCGCCTTTGTTTGAATATATTTTTTCCTAATTTTAATATTTGAATAGGCGTGCGTAGCGCCGCGCATGTCCACCATTTTGAATTAAAAGTTAATCAGTAGTAGTTCGTTGTTAATCGCCAAGCCAAAAAGGTGTTTTGTTTTCGTGTATAATTGCCTAATTGTTAGTTTAACCAGTTTAAACACGCATATAAAGCACATGTAAAATTTGAACCTTTTCTTAGTGAAATTGTTATAATTCGTAGTGAAAACCAATAGTGTTTTTAAATAGTGAATTAAATTTTGAAGAATCGAATTCTCGACACATTTCTAAGTACTTGACAATATTCGAAGAACATCACCCAAAACGAGGTAATCCTATCCTAGCCCTTTTCCTCAAACGATCGTTTTGGATTGGTTATTTTTTCTACTAATGAAAATCACGACAACTCAGGTAAGCGAGAACTCAATTTTCTACATTTCGTTTTGCCATACAGTCTGCTTACATCTAAGGTTTGCGAATTATTTTGGACTCACACCAGTCTTCTATGTTTTACTTTGGAGAGAAGACATGCCAGAACACTGAGAATTTTACATTTTAAGTGTCATTTTTTATAAAAAATATATTTCGAAACCGGGTTATTTTGAGTGACCAGTGAGATACAGTAATGGTTTACAGTTTCCATTTAGAAAAAATGTAGGTATTTTTCAAAATATTAATATACAAAATGAGTTGGGCCGTCCAAAATTCCCTAGTTTGTAGAACTACCCATATAACATTTAATACATCGGTTGTTATAATTTTTTTATGTGTTCAATAACAAATTTTTTTTTAAATTGATAAATATTGGTTGAGTAATAAGCATAGTTCTTATAATTTACACTTAAAAGTAATGAAAAAAGAAAAATACTTACAAAAGACTAACTGGAATCATTTGCGAATGCAAAACTTATTTGTGTAATAATTAATAAATATTACCTGTTAATTAAGTAAATAAATTCTGTTTTTAATTAATAATATAATTTATGTTCGAGATAAGTAAACAAATGTTGAATGATGTAATAGAATTTTACGAATGTGATAAAAATACATAGTAATAATTCTGAATAATAACTAGAACCACTGGAACTTTTTTCTTGACCTTCCGAATATAATATTAATACCAGCATTAACTTTTTTAGAAACAAAAACTTATTAGTGACCAAAAATTTTTGGTCTCTTTTGGGGGACTCAAATTTTATTCAAAAGTGGTCTAAATACCTTATGGTGATACTGTAAAGTAGTTTAAACTTCAAGTTGAGTCTAGTTTTGTTTTAAATTCAGAAATACATAAATGAATTTCTAAAGCCAAGTACATTATAGTTAGTCATATCTCCAAAACAAAAAATTATGTAACTTGAAATTTCCCATTTGAAGTATCACCATAAGTTATCATTTAGATTACTTCTAAATAAAACTCATGACGTCCCCAAAAGAGGCAAAAAATAGATTGTTACTATTTGTGATACGATTTTTAGGAAAACAACACAACAATAAAAAACAACAATTTTATTTTTTATTCTTTTTATTAATATTTATTGATGATAAATTTATAACATTTGTAAATAATAATAAACAAATATTTTACTTCGCAAAAATACCACTTTTATTTTGAAACTCTGACAATATTGCGTCGAACCTACAGTTCATTTTCAAACAAAACTGACATTTTCTGTTTGAAAAAGAATTGACGGTTCGAAACAATATTGTCACAGGTTCAAAATAAAAGTGGTATTTTTGTGAAGTAAAATATTTGTTTATTATTTACAAATATGGAATACCATAAAAGTAGGTATGGGGTGGGTATACCATGGGAAAATTTTTATGCAAATGAGCTAATTAATTATTCAAACTTTTGGCAATTGGCCCGGGCCAAATTTTGGGGGTTTCTTGACCCCTAGTTTTGGTTTTGACCGATTTTGGTGATTTTTCAAGTTTTTGCAATTGACCCAGTGACCTTGGGGCCATTCACCTTTATTTTGGCAATTTTTACAATTGGCCCTATGGACTCAAGTTTTGACAATTTTGGTATTTTTTGACATATTAATTTTGGTGGTTATTCGAGTTTTTGGAATTAACCCACCACGCATAATTTTGGTGAGTATATTTCTCAGTAACGGTGTTCAAATTAAATAAAATGCTGTCAGTTGATGGATTCGATCTCGGGTCTTTTTGCTTACGATGCGGTGATGTTAACCGTTGCTCTACGGCACGTGTTAACAATGTAGGCATTAAATGTGGTAGGTATTCTACACACGAGCGCATGATAGTTGGTTGATCATGTGATATGTGAGTGTACTGATAGAAAATTCGCCACGTGATTATAGAAAATTTTTCCACCTAATTATAAATTCATACCTGTATGCATGAATGATTTCATAATATGTTGTTTTCTAGACAATTTACTGCAAGTGATACTACTTATTTTATTATTGTACTTAAACAGTCACTTTTTATTGATAATCAAACTCTAACAACAATTGCAATTCAATTACAATACGTCCGGCTATTCTGAGATATTACACGACATTGACTAACTACACTGCGATGATCTAGTTAATAGTAGCCATGGTAGCCATCGCCATACAAACGGTACATTCACTATATTACCTTATATCTACTATGTTGTTTTACTTGACTTTCACGATGCAATACAAACAACAAATAATTTAAACATTATTGTATTGTTGTTGTTGTAATTTTTGCAACAAATTAAAGATTTATGTAACGGCCCGGTTGGAAATTCGTATTCAATTGAATTTAAAAAAATAAAGGGCATAGCCGGGTAAGATAGGGAAAACGGCCCTTGACGCAAAATTGATTGTTCTTACAGAAAATAATACTTCTTAGCCCCAGATACATTCTTGCCAAATTTCAACCCTCTGAGGCTAATAGTTTTCGAATACACAAACAGACAAAAGTTTTCAAAAAAAATTTTTTTTTACGAAATTACTGAGCCGATTTATTTAAGTTTAATATTCTACGGAATATTATCCAAATCTACGGAACACGCTCGTCCAATTTTCAGGGATTTAAAGATACTTACAGTGATTGATACTTATATTATGGAGTGTGCAATATTTGTGAAAAATAACTATCAATTATTTGAGAAATATCAGTACGATCATTCATACAATACACGAGGCGCGGATAAACTTGTAACTATTCAGTCAACAAAGACGTATATAAATATTGGAGTGCTAAACATGTGTATTAAAATTTTTTATAACATTCCAACACATTTAAAAAATTTAAATAATAGGCAATTTAAGAATGAATTAAAAAGTTTTTTGTTGACAAAGAATTTTTATAATATTAAGGAATTTATGGAATGACTTATTCTATGTACTCTGTACTTTATTGAATAAAGATTATTATTATTATTATTATTATTATTGTATACCCACTTTAGGCAAAGTTATAAAAAAAAAATTAACGTTATATCCCTTTATTATACTAATTTTTTTAAATTTTTAAATTTTACTAAATTTTTTTTTGGCACTTACGCGCTAGCGAGACCCACCATTTTTTGTTAAATAATATGTCTCTTAGTACTCTATAACATATATTTTTATGAAAAAATTTTAGTTGGTAGAACATAGTAATATTTCAATACAAGTGCATACCATGTTAGGTACTACATATATTACTTATGTATAAGAAGGGCTATAAAGTAAAATATCTACCCTATTTCTAAAATAATACAATTACATACGTTCATAACTACGATAAACTAGTTTAAATTTACTCAAGTCCAACATTTTCTGCCGTTTGTCTTTTTTATTAATAAAACAAAATGGATATTGATTTCTCTTTTGTTAGAGTTGTTTTCTTTGTAAGACGTCAAATGAAACTTTATTAGCTCATACACCACGTATTACGACATCAACAATTTCATACAAAGTTTTTTAGCTGTTAAAATAGCATACCAGTTGGTCATTTCGTCATAATTCCCCATGACCCGTCATCGTGTTAACAAAAGAAGACATTTGTCTAAGCTTGTGTGTCGTTGTTATGAACGTATGTAATTTTATTACAAAAAAAATCCACTTTCTGCACCTCCTTAAGAAGTGCAACAAAAACATCAAGTGAGAGAGTCTGTTCAAGTTAGTTATATGTACCTACATGTAATTTACCTACATATTTTTATAACTACAAATTTTAGCCGGACTGTTGTTATTACTATACATTGTTGAAGTTTTTTGTTCCAATCTATTAAGTTAATGTTTATTATTATTAAAACAATATAACATTTAAAACGTATTATTGTTATTATTATCTTTAT
Organism: Brachynemurus nebulosus; assembly: GCA_035578155.1. NCBI lineage: Eukaryota > Metazoa > Arthropoda > Insecta > Neuroptera > Myrmeleontidae > Brachynemurus > Brachynemurus nebulosus. Next base: position 4,551,589 of record JAPWDM010000007.1, on the reverse strand, counting down.
TTAAATAAAGTTTCTAAAACTTATAATTTTTGTTGTGTTAGATGTAATTTTAATTAGTTAGTATGCTAAGATAATTTTACTAATTTCATTCAAATATTCAGATTCATGGTAAAATTAATCTTGAAAATTATTTTTTAACAAGTAGAAACATATTTTTTATTACAAGTCAAAATATAAATTTTTTTAGACGGTCACAGGAACTCCAAGAACTGCAAGTCAGGGGGGAAGAGAACATTTTATTGCACTCCTCAGAGTTCTACTGTGTTTTAGAAATCAGGCAGATGCTTTACTTTATGGTCCTTTTTATATATAAGTAATATATGTAGTACCGAACATGACATGCATTTGTATTGAAATATTACTATGTTCTACCAACTAAAATTTTTCCGTAAAAATATATGTTATAGAGTACTAAGAGACATATTATTGAACAAAAAATGGTGGGTGTCGCTAACGCGTAAGTGCCAAAAAAAAATTTACTTAAATTTAAAAATTTAAAAAAATTAGTATAATAAAGGGATATAACGTTAATTTTTTTTTATTACTTTGTTTAAGGTGGGTACACAATATATATTAAACTCAAATAAATCGGCTCAGTAATTTCGTAAAAAAAAAATTTTTTTGAAAATTTTTGTCTGCTTGTGTATTCAGAAACTATTAGCCTTAGAGGGTTGAAATTTGGCAGGAATGTATCTGGGGCTAAGAAGTATTATTTCCTATAAAAACAACCAATTTTGCGTCAAGGGCCGTTTTCCATATCTTACCCGGCTATGCCCTTTATTTAAATATTATAATAATCTTTCTTCATATTGTAATAATGATAACGATTAAAATTTGTAATAAATGCAAATTAAAATTATATATATATATATATATATATATATATATATATATATATATATATATATATATATATATATATATATTCTTTTATTTATACATAAATCTTTTTTCCAGTAATAATGTTTATTTTTCCGATTACTTATGCATAGTTTTATTTCTAAAATAAATTTCATCCCTGTAATTGTGCCATGTTTATTATTAAAAATCATGTATGTTGAATATTGAAATTTTCTTGTAATATCTTGTACACAGCCTAATAATCCTGTAAGTTCACTGCTGGCCTGGGATCGACGTATGGTCTGCTATCCCAAACAAGAAGGGCTGTTCCAAATAATTGGTGGAATTTGATTCCCGGTCGTCCAGTTTACGAGGCGGGAACTTCAACTTTCAACTTCAAAATAAACTTTATTAAACAATTTTATATATATATATATATATATATATATATATATATATATATATATATATATATACAACAATAACATAAGACATATTGAAACGAAGCGGAACGGAATATGTTATCAAATGTGTAAGTGTACAAGATCACTTGTATGTATGTATATATATGACATGTATAAAAATAAAAATTTACCACTTAATTATAAACTCATGGTCAATGCAATTCATTCATTCATCATCTATTGAGAATTTTTGTTTCTTGTTAAAGATATATACGTTGATTTGAAAACGCATTATAAATGTAGCAGTAATAAATTTTAATTTCAGCGTTGAATTTTTCTTAATTTGAATCAAAAATAAAAATTATGTATATCAGTATTTTAATAGATTTATTTATATATTATATTAGTACAAATTAATGTTGTTTATAAATATAAATATGTACAAAAATTTTCTACTTAATTATAAATTCATGTAAAATACATACTTTTTTCATTAATTATAAATTTATAACGTATAAAACTGTTTCTTAACAAGAATATGCACGTATATGATATTGTTTTTTATTTAATATGTGTGCGTTCAAGCAGTAATTAATTTTGATTTTAATGTTTTATTTACACCTAATTTTAAAATTTTTAAACTGCATTGTTTTAAAGTGCAATTTATGCGGCAAGGTATTTAATAGACGATTTAATTATAAACATATTCGTTATAAACAACAACAACGTTCACAACATTGAAGATGCAAGTATCAACCACAACAATGAAAGTAAACGCAATAATAAATATGAATTCAACAATGGATACAAAAATGGAAGCGAACCCAACAACGGAAATTAACCCTAAAATGGACACAGCTTCCACATAATAACAATAAAAATTATCTATAAACTGTGTTTTTGTATTACTTGTTAATAAATTTTTCCGAAAAATAGATTTATTTTATTGAAATATATCCTTTATGAAATAAGTGGTTTTTAGTAGTATTTAATTAGTCAATGGTAAAGTATTGAACGATTCATTTCTGTTAAATTTAATCATGAAAATATTGTTCTTTATTGTCTTATTTTTAGTATATTATGCTGAAGCCAATCGTAAAGGATATATTATAAATTACCTAAAACACTATGGATATCTAACGAACGACACTGCAACTTTGGAAGATACGTTTTCAACAGCATTATCACTATTTCAGGAGTTTTTCAAGTTGCCGGTTTCTGGCCTTATCGACGCTCAAACGTTACAGTTAATTAATTCACCCAAATGTGGTGTAGCTGATCATGTCAACAGCAACGACGACTTGAATATCTACCAAACAGAGAGATGGAATAAAATGGCATTATGCATATCCAAACGATTCGATTTTACAGATAAGTAAAGAAGCCTTTCAAATGTGGGGAGATCAGAGTGGATTAATATTCGAACATGACGAAAATTACCCAGATATTATAATATCTAACAAACGGTTTTGGCATACATATAATAAACAGCGGAAAATATGTAACGATAGTTTTGATGGCCCTGGAGGTGTGCTAGCACATGCATTTTTTCCTCACGGATATCGGGTTGTTGAAATACATATGGATAGTGACGAACCATGGACTAAAAGACAAGTCGGGGAACCGGACAAAATTAATCTGTTTTCGATATTACTTCACCAGATCGGTCACGTGCTTGGATTACGTCATTCATCTAATAATGAGTCTATTATGTACGCGTCTACAGATCAAACTGGAGTCGACAATTATCTGTGGATGATGTTATTGAAATTCAAAATTTGTACGGACCAAAGAAGAAGAAAACATCATTTGTTTTACTACCATCAACACCAATATCTGCTTCTAATACACCTACTACTACGTTATCAACAATTCCTAAGATCCCTAAAAAACTACCTGTTTTGTGTTATTTGAAATATTTAAACACTTTTCTTATTATTGACCGAAAAATATATATATTTTATTTAAAATGGATATGGACTATCGATATGAGCGATAGTAATAGGATATTAAGGCCGATATTATTAACTGATTTCCTACGATTTTTACCAGTAAATGTAACTAAGATATCCATGGCATATTGAAGACCTAGTGGTGAAATAGTTATTATAGCAAATAACATTGTATATATGATTACATATCCAAATATGCGTTTAATGGATGGATATCCTAAAAATATATCTTCTGTTTTTAATGGTATTTCAAATTTTGTTATAATAAATGGAATAGTAAATACGTACACTGGAAAAACGTATATTTTTCATGATAATTTATACTATTCCGAAATTAACGAGTGCGATTCCGCAATAGTTAAACAAGGATTTACATCAGATCTTTTCCCTGGTATACCTCCTAATAAGCAATCAGTGTTTAGATATAATACACGTTATCAATAGTCACTGTTTAGATATAATACACGTCAGATATAATAATGGTTATCTATACTTTTTCAAAAAAGATGACTTTTATGAATTTAATGAATTTACAGGGATGTTAGTACGCAGTGGTACATCTAATCTATCTTTTTTTAATATTTCATGTCCTGAACGGAATATTTTAATGGATATATATCAATTACATAAACAATTTAAGAACAAAAAAGGGTGAAGAAAAAGCGTATGAATAGAGTTTCTACTGCGGTGGTGGTGGTGGTGATGGTAGCGGCGGTGGCGGTGGCGGTGGTGCGGTGGCGGCGGCTGCGACGGTGGTTTCGAAGGTGGCCGTGGTGGCGGGTGTCTTAATCTATGTAAGTCCTTACCGATATGTAAGCTATCCAGTCTTGTGGTATAAGCTGAACCATTTACATCTGTCAAAATAATTAAGTGTGTACGATGCGGTAGAAACTTTAAACGGAAAGATTCTCTATTGGGCCACATTAGAACAATACACAAACCTTCAAATATGTGGGAATTTTCATCATACAATAACGTAAGCATGGGCAATCAGTTTGAAAATGCTACTGATCAGCAGGCAAACAATGAGACCTACATAAGCGATGCTGAAAACGGACGATTTTTAGGACAACAAGAAGAAAGGATGTCACCAGTGTTTCAAACTAAACACGTAGAGGAAACTAATCGGAGCTTGAATCCTTTTGATCAAAGCATGGTGGCTGTAATAGAAGCAATAAAAAATAAATTTAACACTTTAAAAAATTGACATAACATGGTACAATCTAACGATGGGAAAATAATTGGACTGGTGAAAATAAACCAGAAGATTTATCAACATTCAATAATTACACTGGAACACCAAACTTAACTGGACTTTTACAAACGGCACTAGATCTGTTAATGATCAAGGAATCAAAAAATGTTAGTGAAAAAGAAGAAGAAAGAGAAAAAGAAGAAAAGAATAGAGAAGATAGAAGGATAGAACAAAAACGACCTTTAACACCCAATTCGATAACTGAAGACGTGAAAGCCAAACATATGAAGTATAGTAACTTCGACAATGAACATTATGTTGCAAGAAAATATTGGCGTAACCCGAACACTTTAGTAGATGAATTAAAAACTTTAATGACTATCACACTGTAATGTAAAAATTGATTCTTATTATTCAAAAATTGGTAAAGTACATTAATGATTATTAGCCCTTCTGTTATCCTAATCGAGTACATGAGTGTACCGTGTCGTTTGTTCTATTTGTTCGGCGAGTGGCAAGTTGCACATGCGCCCAGTGAGGTTCTTTGTTATTTGTAAGCTTTGATTCAGTGTAACAGGTCGTAAAAGATCACATTTTAATTTATGTCCGTTGCTGGAGTATAAAACCTAAAATTGTAATTTATATTAAATTGCAAATGCTTTACTTAAATATTCTTTTTTTTGTAATAATGTTTTGTCACAATGAATAATTAAAGTTATAATGGCTATTTAAACTTATTTCATATTTGGTTTGATACCACCTTTGGTGAGTTCTTTGTTTAAAATCTATTTTATTGTATTTTTTTGGTGTGTCCATTTATTACGTAACGTTTTTATGTTTTTTTGAAGAACACTATTTAATGCTATTTTCCATTTGTCACAAATCTGTGAAACTGGCTTGGTCTTCATACATTGAAAGTATTGAATTATTATTTTTATGAAAGTATTTAATTTTAATTAGTTGTATTCCGCTGTTTGAAATTTTTCCGTATCTTTAATGCATTTGTTCACAGTTGAAGAAATATACCGTGTGTTTCGTATGAAAACCATGCCAATTGTTTTATTGTATATTATAAGTATTTATTTATTACTTTTTATGTAAAAGTATGAACGACTTGCTCGGATAATTTTCGCTTTGCTAACTGTTTTCTTGTTATTTAGGTTTCTTTCTTTCCTTCGTTTTTTCTTTTGTTCTTTCTTACGTAATGTTTTACTTTTGGATTATCTTCATTCGTGTAAATTGTCACATAACTGGTTCGGCAATATGTTACTATTGGAGTTGTTCGTGTAATGATGGATTTCGCCAATATAGTATGGATTTTCTTTTTGCCGCGGGTGTCGGAAATGGACGCGCCAACCTGCGTTCCTGCCTGCACAAACCTGTCACGGCCGGTATGGTTCCTGAAGTGGCGAATTAGTAGCGTATCATCGTGTTTGCCGGGAGTTTTGATATTATTTAAGTTGAGTAAACATTGTAATAATTTAATTCATTTTATTTTTGATTCATGTCGCTTGCACTAAACTTAAAGACAAGGCGTATCCTCTGAACTCTACCATCGAGTCTCATGCATATTTAAATTGACTTATCTGAGCTAGTCGATTCACAAGGGCTATCAATATTACAACCATGTAAACTGTGTAAATTGTATAAAGAAAATTTTACTCTTGTAACAGCAAATCTCTACATTGTAAATAAATTGTAAATTTTAATTCAACATCCAACTAAAAGATCTTTTTTTTTACAACAATTATAACACAAATTGGAGATCAAATATTTGGAATAATTGGCAATTTAATGGTTGGAAGCGATATTAAGAATACTAATTTTGGTTATGTGGAAAATGAGAAACAACGTAACGAGCTAAAGCAAAACCTTAATAAACTAGGGGAAACAAATAGGGGCAGGAAATTACATCAATTATTCGTGAACTGGAAAAATTTGATATCATTGAACCAGTTTTAGGAAAATAATAACTGATTACGATGATGACGACGACAATGAAAGTAATATTACCGTCACTAATGAATCTGATGACGAAGGTAGCATTGCTGGCCAAGGCCTGTATCTCAAACCATACAGAAAACGTTAAAACTTTAAATACCCATGTAGAAACAATTAGTGGTCAGTTGCGAAAAGATAACTAGAGTGAAAACATCATCTGGTCATACGGTATTTTATTTTCTTCCTACTAAATTGGAAAGGAAGCAAGCACCATTAACATTAGAAAACAAAAATTTTCTTCGTCAGTTGGGTTTCAAACTAAAGACCAATACAGAAAAATTTATTGACCTTGAAGACGAATTTGATGCTGAAAATAGCACTGTTGGCGAAGGATTGTATCTTAAACCGTATAGAAGATATTAAATAAAAACTTGATCGACACTGAATATGAGAAAAGTCTTGTTTTGATCACAAAATCCCAACACCATTATAAAGTAATAGCAAGAGCATATAAATTTGAAAATTTTTAAAAATGGAACAGTTTTTATTCATTTTTGGACAACACAACAGTGGCGGTAGTGGAGATAGCAATGAGTGGAAAAATTAAAAATAACATGATAGTAAAACATCGAATGTTGAATAAGATGCTGGATGAAGCTATTCAAAACCGCAATATGGAGATGATTCAATCAATTGCAACAAGAGACATTAAAATTTTTTATCCTAGAAAAATAACAATGGCTATAGAAAGGAACACATCTACGGAAATTTTTGGTTTGTTGTTCAACTATACTTTTACTCAATCTGATATTGAAGAAGACCGTTCAGATGGATCTGACATGATGACACACTATCTTACACTGTGGTTGCGAACAGCAATAAGATCTGTTCGACCGGAACTCTTGAATTTTATATTGAAAATTGTGAAAGAATACGATCTTCCTCCACTTGGCTACGATCCAAGGTGTAACGAAGAAGGCGATCAACTGTTAAAGTGTATTTTACAGGATATTGAAAAAGGTACCGCTAATGGAACAGCCGCTCTTGGATGGGATAGCAGACCATACGTCGATCCAAGGCCAGCAGCGAACTTACAGGATTATTTGGCTGTGTACAAAATATTAAAAGAAAATTTCAATATTCAGCATACATAATTTTTGATACAGTAATTGTATATGTAGGAACTGTTAATAAAATAATAAAATGTTTTTTAATTGTTAAAAAGGGTTCCATCAACGGAGAATCCAGAATTTTCTATATTTATTTAGTATGGTTTCAAGAATATTCACCACGTTTACTAAAACATCATCTTGGGTTGAAGAAGTTCTAAAACATTTAACTTCAATAGAATAATTTGAAGAATATATACATAGAGGTGAAGAAAATTTAATATTATGTAATATTTACAACAATTATCAAGCAATTTTAAGAGATTTTGTTAACGGAGAGTTCATAATTTTTCATCGTGTACTTTGGGTATACAAATTACAGTCAAAAATTATTAAAGTTTCCAAAGTTTCCTGTGAATTTAAGAAAAAGAAAAATACATTTAGAGGATTCGTCATCTAGTGACGATGAAGATAATAAAAAACAAAATACTTAGATGCACTGGATGGTAAATCCTTTAGGAAATGATAGCGAAACCCACGAGTCAACGAGAAAATCGACTGTCGCGCATTCTCGTAAAAATTATTACAATGACGACTACATACTACAACATTACATTTTTAAACCACCATTTCCGTTCTGTTGTTTGAGTGCAAAAGATCATCAAACCGTTTGATGGTTATGAAAACACCATCACGGATTTTCCTGGATGGATGGTCACATTGACTACGATCAATTGCAATATATTTTAATGGAATCTTTGCATTCAACTAGAATCATCTATGTCAAGGGTGGAGAGAAAGTTAAATGTCTTAAGCAACTACTACCATCAATGTGCATCATCAATCTTGAAGAAGTGCTAAACTGTCCAAAGCTACAGACCATGATGACAACTTACAACAGCCCTCGGTGTGAAAGTCATTTATCTGGACATTCTGCATTACAAAACGTTATATCTACGTACACTATTGTTATAATATATAACTGAATATTGTGCATTGAAAAACGTTACATCTATGTACTTTCACTATTGTTATAACATATAATTTTAATAAAAGCAATTTTAAAAAAAAGTGTGTTTTTATTTTTGGGGAATAGGGGTATACATAAACAAATAATATATATATATATATATATATATATATATATATATATATATATATATATATATATATATATATATATATATGTATATATAAAGGTTTGATTATAGGATAAATAAATATATATATATATATATATATTTAATAAATATGTATATATAAAGGTTATATAATATATATATATATATATATATATATATTAGGGTGGCGCAAAAAAACCACATATTTTTCTTTTTTTTGTCTCATAAGAAAAAAAGTTAATTTAGCTCGATTTAAGAATGCTCACCAAAAATTAGCTCGATAAAAAATTTTTTAAGGGTCGCTCAAAACTTTTTAAAATTTGAAAATGGGCCAAAAATCGATTTTTGTTTTTCATCAAATTTTTTTTCTTATCCCTGCATATCTTTGTACATTGAATAATAAAAAATTCCTCCAAATGTTAACTCAAAAAATTGATAATAAAAGGTCGCTCAGGATTTTAAAGTCAAAATATTTAATATTTTTTAGGGACGCTAAAAAATATTAAATATTTTAACTTAAAAGACTTTCAGAACTCTTGAGCGACCTTTTATTATCAATTTTTTGAGTTAAAATTTGAAGGAATTTTTTATTATTCAATGTACAAACATATGCAGGCATGAGAAAAAAAATTTGATAAAAAACCAAAATCGATTTTTGGCCCATTTTCAAATTTTAAAAAGTTTTGAGCGACCCTTAAAAAATTTTTTATCGAGCTAATTTTTGGTGAGCATTCTTCAATCGAGCTAAATTAACTTTTTTCCCTATGAGACAAAAAAAAGAAAAATATATGGTTTTTTTGCGCCACCCTAATATATATATATATATATATATATATATAAAGGTCTGATTATAGGATAAATAAAGCTCTCTATAATGTATTCTTTTTCTTATTCAAATAGGTGGCAGCACAAACAGTTACCGACATGAGAACGAGTGTCACTCGTCGTGTCCGCTAGTTGTTAGAATTACGGACCCGAGTGAGACTCGGGGTATCCGCTAAAGTGGTTAAGTATGGTAAGAATTTAGAAGGATCATTAAAATTTTGTACCAAATTTGATTTGAAAACCGTCAAAAAATATCACTTACAAGATTTTATATTGTAGAGAACTCGGGCAACTTCCGAAAGTTAATATTACCAATTACTTCAAGATACCTGAAATAAAACTTAAGGGAAAGGAATGTACATCCACCAGGACAAATGAACGTTTATTCTTTATAAAAAAAAGAATTAAAAAAAGCATCAATAAGTAAAAAATTACATACAAATTAGTGATTAGTATTAGAAATTAGTAATGATAATTCACTCGATACAGAGACAAGTCGCACACGTAATGAGTACATCGGTTTTATTTATAGCAATTGTTCAAAACGATCTCCTTCGCTTTGCAAACATTTAGCGACTTTACATTCGAAAACATTTTCTAATAATCGAGGTGTAATTTGATTTATTTCGTTAGTAATAGCTTCTTTTAACTCTTGGAGAGAATTTAAACGATTTTTAAAAATTCTGGTTTTCAAAAACCCGAATAAAAAGAGGTCCAAAGGACTCACATCTGGAGAATGTGGCGGCCATAAGTTGCTGCTTATAACTCTATCATCAAAATATTGATTTAAAAATTCTAGAGTTCTTCCAGCAGTATGCTCAGTAGCACCATCCTGCTGGAAGTAACCACGCTGTAACTCATCATCATGTAAATGATTAATGAATTCTTCCAGAATTATTTCTCTGTATCGATCAGCAGATAACGTATCTTCGAAGAATATTGGACCTATAATTCTTCTGCGCGACATAGCCACCCAAACCCCAACTTTTTGCGGATGAAGTTTCCTTGAAAATGTGTGGATTTTCGGTGGCCCAAGTTCGATAGTTTTGCGAATTGTTATATCCTGATCGTTGAAACCATGCCTCAACCGAAAAAAGGTGAAATTTAAAATATTATCAATATTTTCTTGGAATCACCTACAATATCTCATACGTTTTTCAAAATCGATAGGTAATAATTCTTGTAACATTATGACTTTGTATGGATGCATATGGAAATTTTTTCTTAATGCCTTATGAGCTGCTCCGTATGATACACCGATTTGTGCTGCCATCTGTCTTATAGGTTTGTTTGGTTTGTTGGACACCAGCTATTTTTTCCTCAGTAAGCACTGTAGTCTACCTGCTTAACAGAATAATTATGAAAATTTGTCAAAAATATTTTAATATTTTTATTACCTGTAGATTTTCTTTTTGTTAGACTCCCTGTTTCACGAAAACGTTTTACTAGGCGTCGTACATGCTGTGAAAATACTTCATAATCGATATTTTGATTACGGTATTTGTTCTGGAACCGCCAAATTGTTAATGGCATTGAAAATGTAGGTTCAATATTCTCATTTAATTGTATGCCACTTAAGAAATACGCTTCTAATAAAAAAAGTATCTTGTTCAACAGTGAACGTCGTTTTAGTTGAAATTAAATTAACCAAAAAAAAAGTAATTTAGTAACACAATTTTAATAAAATGAATAATAAACTACGCCATTGTTCATTATTTACAAACAAAAAATTTAACCTTAATATTAACAGATATGATTATTCACCAATAATTCATGAAGTAAGACAAAATAATGATTTAATTTTATAAATACTTACGTATTTTAAAAGACGAATCGAAAACTTTAATTTTTAAAAGGTAAAAATATTTATAAAACTTTGTAAAAACACACAACGTAAATAACATACATCACACACGGACACGTGCAGAAAGAGCAGTTAATATTCCTAATTCGCGTGTCATCTGGTGTGTAGAATTTCAAAAGGAATAACTGCATTTTTTGCTAATTAAGTGTATTAAGACAGATAAAGACAACAGATAAAACCCTTGTAGTTTACCATTACGGAATATAATTTTTCGGCAGAAAATTATATTCATTCCGTAAATATATCACTGCATAACGATCAGTGATTTTTATTCTCTCTGTATAATAATTTCACTAATAGGTAACACTACCCAACTAACACTCGCCGATTTGAATGAAACTTAACATACTTATTAAGCATCGAAAAATATTACATACGTGTTTTTTTGTTTCGGCTGAATACGCGGTTCAGCTAATTATTACGCGGTTATGGCTAATTATTTCTGAAACGATACATTTTCTGAAAAAAGTGGTTAGGACCAAAATTGTAGTGTTCAAAATAATGCACTTGATGGTGACTTTGAAGTCGACTTTGAGGTTAGTTTTCAAGGTCAATTAAGCTTGGAAGTAATTAACCATTGTCGGACTTTATTCATATCCTGTATCTATAATCACTAGAGTGAGGATATTGGTCCGCACAAACGGGGTGACCAATTTTTTATAACGGGTTCTAACATACACTGCGTCGTCAAAAGTATAGGAATACCCTAACCCAAGGGGAAGGGGGTCCACACTTTTGAAATGGTAGCAGTGTTGGGCAAGATATCGAATTTTATTATCTAGATAAAAGATAATAGATAACATAATTTAAAATATCTAGATAAAGATAACAGATAACTTAACCATTATCTAGATAAAATTTTAGATAACAAATAAGATAATATTAACAAAAATAATGCATTAGGTCAATGTTTTTCAACCTCCGATCCGTAGATGTGTTAGGTCAGTGTTTCTCAACCTCAGAAATATGTGTTAATTACAGTAAATTATAAAAATGTTAAAGAAATGTTTTCGGCAATAAAAATCGCATGTTTTTGAATTTAATTTTTTTATTTACGGTCCATGATAGCATACGTTTAGCACAGTAGAGTACGTTTTTGATTAAAAAAAAGTCTTTAAACAGTGCCGATATTTTTCTGAATTACATGATCTACTAAATGGTCGGAAAACGATGTTTCATATTACACGATTAAATGTTATTCCAACTTATGGCCGAAATGATTCCCAACTACAATAATTTCATTTAAAATACGAGAAAACATTTAGCCTTTAAAAATTTCTTTAATGTTAAAAAATGTGTCGATATTTATTTGAATTACATGGTCGAACAAGTGGTCGGAAAACGACATTTTATATTACACAACTTACTGTTATTCTAATTAATGATGGAAATGATTCCAAGCGACAAAATTCAATCTAAAATTAAAGAATTACTTTTAAGCAATTGGTCAATGCTTAAGAAAGTGTCGATACTTATCTGAGTTACATGGCCAGATGGTCGGAATAGGACATTTCGTATTACACGACTCAATATGATTTCAACTAAAGGCAGAAATGATCAGGCCCGATGAGAGGGTGGAGTAGCCAGGGTTTCAGCCCCGGGGCTCGAGCTGAAAGACTGAGCCCGTATTTGTCGACAAGGGCTCGAAAAAAATTAAAGAGAGTTTATTTTTGCTCGTCACTTTTTCCTGGAGGAAAAAATTTAAAGGAGATTTATTTCCGGAGTCCGCCATTTCTCTCTACGGCCCTGGAAATAATTGGCAGGCTACAAAAATTCTGTTTTAAATTAAATAACTGCTTTTAAACATTTTTTTAATCTTTAAGAAAGTGTCAAAAGTTATCTGAATTGGTCGACTAAGTGAATGACGTAAAGTGACGTAGAAAAAATAGTGAATTTAGCTTCAAATTTCTTTTTTTTCACTAAAAATATAGATGTATTGTTATTATCTTATCTTATTCTTTCGCTTAATAAAAAGATAAGATAAAAGGTAACTTGTTTTAAAAATATCTAGATAAAAGATAACAGATAACGAAAACGTTATCTAGATAAAAATTCAGATAAAGTTATCTAGATAAGCACAACACTGAACGGTAATGTACCGCAACATTGAGTACAGTATCGCGTCAAAAGTGTGGGTACCCTCCCCTCTGAGTTAAGGTGTCCCCATACTTTTGACGACGTAGTGTAAGGTAGAACTCGTTATAAAAAAATTGTCACCCCATTTGTGCGGACCAATGTCCTCACTCTAGTGATTATAGATACAGAATATGAATAAAGTCCGATTTTTCGTCACCGGCAGGAATGTCACCGCCATCGAACCGGGTCATCGAACATTTTGTTCGATGACCCGGTATGGGCCCGTCCAAAGTTTTCCAAGTTTTTTGGTTTGGTGCATTTTTACGCTTGGATCGTGAAGATACACTCGGTCTCCCGGTTTGTGATTTACCTCTTTAGCGGTTTCATTGAATTTTTTTACCCTTTTATCCATAGCATTTTCTGAAATTTCGCGTCATTCAGTCGTTCAGACGTTTTGTCATTACGTTTCAATTACGCTGGCGTAATTTTCATCGTAGTCGTATTTAATAGATTTAGGTTTTATAATGGTATCGTATGGAAGCTCCATGTCTCGTCCGTGAATTATAAAGTAGGGGCTCTCTCCAGTTGAACAATGTAGCTGATTTCGATACGCCATCAGTACAAAGGGCAACCATTCATCCCAGTCGATCTGATCCCAGTTGATATAGTGCGACAGCATATTCTTCAGGTCCCTATGGCTCCTTTCTATCATACCGTTTCCACTAGGATGATAAGGATGTCGTTTGAATTTTCTGTATCTGGTCTGGTATTGCTATTGCTTCCAAATATTTCGAAAAATAATCTTGTACAGTGAGGATATATTTATTTCCTTGTCTGGTCGTAGGTAACGATCCAACGATATCCATGGCTACCCTTACAAATGGTCCTTTTGTTTAAGGGAATCGTTGCATTGGAACCGGTTGTGTGGGATGTGTTTTACGCCTGGCGCAGGAATCGCATTTCTCACACCATTCTTCGATATCTTTAGCCATAGAATGCCAATAAAATCTTCTCTTGATAAATTCTAACGTTCGCCGTGACCCTTGATGTCTAGCGAATGGATTTGCGTGAAAGTCTTCGAACATTTGTCGTCTCATAGAACTCGGAACTACTAATTAGTTTCGACCTCCTTGGTCACGATATAATAACTCACTTGTATGACAGTAAAGTTCTGAAGTATCCTCAACTTGGTTTTTGAGTTTTTGTATCTCTTCATCTTGGTCTTGCTTTAATCGAATGATCTCTACATCATAAAGAGGTTCGTAGACTAGGTTCGGATCCGTCACCGTGGCAATTGGTATACGTGATAGGGCGTTAGCGTTGCCGTGCTTTTTTTCTGGTCTGTCTACTATGTCAAATGAATATTCTATTAACGTTAGTGCCCATCTTCAAGGCCAGAACTCGGGTCTTTTAACTTGAACAGCCATTGTAACGATCTGTGATTCGTCACAACGGTAAATTCACGCCCGTAAAGGTAGCACCGATAATGTTTGATTGCCCATACAACCGGCAGACACTCTCGCTCGGTAGTTGAATAGTTCTTTTCGGCACGATTTAGCTGTCGGCTCGCATAAGATATTGGTTTTTCGCCACTTCCAGATTTTTGATTTAATATAGCACCGATCGCTGACCCACTTGCGTCAGTTGTCAGGAGTTGAACTCCTGGCTGAAATTTGGGTATATGAGAACAGGTTCCTGGCATAAGTATTGTTTTAAAAGTTGAAATGCTTCTTCGCATTCGTTCGACCATTTAAAAGCGGTCTCCTTTTTAGTTAGATTAGTTAGTGGTACAGCGGTTTTTGCAAAATTTGGGATAAACCGACGATAGAATCCGGCAAGTCAAGTGTTTCGTTTATATTAAATAGTAGAAAGACGTCATTTTTGGTGATAGCATTCAGCTCCCTGTAGTCCACACAAATCCTTACTTTGGCAGTTACAGTTCCATCCAGTGTCTTTTTGGGTACCATTACAACAGGTGCCGACCATGGTGACTGCGACACTTCAATGATTCCATCGTTCAGCATTTCGTTAATTTGTCTGTTTGATTCTTCCCGTTTGATATTCCACCAACACATCTAACAATTTCGTTTGGTCCCCTTCTTTCAAATGTTGTAAGTTCGTAAGTTCCCCAAAGTTAATATTTTCTTGCCGTTCGACTGTTACCTCCGTATATTTGCATTACCAGTTTCTATTTTACACGTTTCAGTAAACTTGCCCTGCCCCGATTACAGTTTTTGTAGATAATTTAAGTGGTTGTAACGTTACATTAATTAATCTTATTTGTATTTTGTGATCTTTATTTACTTTCTCTAGTACCTTAGCTGATATTACCTCATGCATTAAGATAACGACTGGTTCGATTAGTACTTCAGATCCAGGAGAAAATTCTTTTTGAACACCTATTGTGATACACTCTGCCCTTGGAGGGATTTCAAGTTCGTACTTAAGGTGAATTGGTAGTTGGCCTGACGTAATTAATTATAGCTTTATATTAAAAAGAAAATTTCTCAATGTTAGCCCACTAGTACTTAAAGCTAAGTCATCGCAAATAATAAATTCAGTTGAAAACTCAGTATTATCAATTTTGAAGGGGACCTCCGCAGATCTAATTTATGCCCCGTTATTCCATCCGTTAACATCAGCTATAAGTAACTTTTTTACGTACAACGGATATAATAAAATCGTAAGTATATTGCGATAACTCCAGTTAGATCGTTATGAAATAAAAACACGTTTATATCTTTTTAATTGCAGTACTAGACTCCTTTATTTTTTTATTATTTTAGTTGCTAGGAAAACCAAATCAATAGTAATAATTTTTAATTTTTATATTTTACATAGCGAACTATATTGCCAATATTAAAATTTCCAAAATTAGGAAATTTACATTTTCACGGCAAACTTTCTGCCGGTGCACCGCAAAAAAATTATTTTCCGAGCAACAGTCAAAAAAAAAATTCCTCTTGAGGAGAAAAGTTTTCAGGAAACAACTTTAACTGTATCCTGAATACATAAAAACTCCCCAAAATACAATGCTAAATATTTACAATTCATGTAAATATTGAATTAAATATGAAAAAGATATGTACATATATAGAAAATTAAGGTATAATATGCATATGTATAACATGTAATTATATATACCCCATGATTCGGATGTTTTCTCTTTTTCCAGAAATTCTTCCAGAAATTCTTCCAGAATGTAGATATCCAAACCTGTAACAAAACAAAACAACGGCAGGAAACAATCCCAACAAAATATGTACAGAAAAATATTTACAAGCTTATTTTATATATATATATATATATATATATATATATATATATATATATATATATATATATATATATATATATATATATAGATATAGATATAGATAAATATTTACAAGCTTGTATGTAATTAAACATCACAAAAAATTAAATCACATATGCCGTTTTTAATCGATTGATCAATACATTATCCAATCTGTTATTTATTTTAAGCTTAAAATCTTTATCTCCCCTTTCGATTACTTCAAAGGGTCCCAAATAATTAGGAGCAGTGAAGATTTAACTCTATCATCCTTATAATATATACAAATTTGGCAGATGATAGATCCGTATCTACAAAACTTTTATAAAATTTCGTAAAGAAATATTTTGTATTTTGAATGCTATTTGAGAAAGCATTCACAAAATCATGTTGGCTCAATTTATTATCATTTGAGTTACAATATGATATTAATTGGTATGGTAACCTTAATGGATTACCGTATAAAATTTGTGAAGTTTTGATATCTTCCCGTACTGAAGTTCTCAAGTGTAATTCGTAAATTTTCAAAATTTTCTTTGTTAAACAAAGAATTAAATTTTTGACTGTCAGTTAAATTTGACAATTAGGTTTTTTGACTTGTCAGGTAAATAACCTGAACAACTCTTACTTTAATTTCTCATATTTGTTTTCATCACTATTTAAAGTATAAATTACATGTTTTACTTTTTGTGACGTCTCCTTATCTAAAGCTAGCGCAATAAGAATATATTCTTTTTCATGATTCGAAATGTTCTTTATTTTAAATAACATTTCGCATTTTAGTAGCCATAACTCTACATCATTTTTATCGAACGGTGGCAGTTTTTCATTTACAAAATCTGCCTGTACCCGTTCTGATGTAGTTTGAAATTGAACATTTTGATTTGTTCGTGGCATTTTTGTTTTGTTTTGAAAACAAATATTTTCAAAATCAAGCAAAATATAATAAATATTAAAAATAAATGGTTAACGACTGACTTAAGCCAATGTCGGTGTGTCACCACTATCGCGATAACTCCAGTTTCAATTGCAGTACTAGACTCCTCCATTTTTTTATTATTTTAGTTGCCAGGAAAACTAAATCGATAGTAATAATTTTAACTTTTATTATTATTATATTTTACATAGCGAACTATATTGCCAATATTAAAATTTTCAAAATTAGGAAATTTACATTTTCACGACAATCTTTGTGCCGGTACATGTCATAATTATCTATAAAAATACAAATTTTTTATTTTTCCAAATGAATATTTTGATATACATATATTGTCTTCATATCCTACCTCAAATTTTTTCTTACAAAATGTTTGGTTTATAATTTTTTCAAGAAAATAGTGTAAAAAATTTAAAAACTATTTAATTATTGTACTGTAATAATGGTACAGTAACAAAATCAGTACAGTTACGATTACGAAAATATAAACATTTTGACTTAATAAATTTGTCTGTAACAGTTAATAATTTTGAAGCAGAATCTTTCTTTATTGTGTAAATATTCAAATCTTTAGAGTCGCATGGTAATGAAAATAGTGAATACTCAGAAAAACATTCCCCTTCTATTTTTATCTCATTATTATTAGTTATGTTAATATGATTAATTAGTAAAATATTATTGTCACTTAATAAACAACAATTTTGATTTTTTTTTTTAACTCACAGTAAAACCATTGAATTCCAGTGACAATACTCTAGCATTATCTACCTTTTTAACTACTGGATTCGTTGGTACGGAATTTTTAATGACTGGTAAATAATTTTTTTTCGTGCAGACGGTTTGTTACCTGTTCAAGCGGTTTCGATGCGTTCTTAACTTTATTTTTGATAGAAAACATATAGTTTTCAAATTTAAATGTACTGAAATTGTCTAAGGATCCAAATTTTTTGCAATCATTCGCAATATGAATTAAATTATGGACATTATATGATATTGCATTTGAACCGTTTGTATTCATCAACAAACCACCTCAACAACCGTTCAGCATAGTCACTATACATTAAATACTTCTGAGAATCACATAAAATTCTCACTGCAATACTTAAAGCCGTAAAGTGATTGTAAGATCTAGGTGCTAAAATTTTTTTCAGGATTATTGGACCAATATATAACAAGAACTGACGGCATTCAGTAGCCTTCCATTTCGCAACACTGTCTAAAAGTCTAGGTTGTCGTGCAAATTCAGATGGAATGCAAAATTTTATGACCTTCAAATTCTCATTAATAGCTTCCAGTTGGCCTTTCAATAGTCGCTGATTTTCTTGACCCGTTACATCAACGAAGCAATAATCGTTTTGTTACCCCTAAGCATATTAAATGCTGGTAATCCAAAGGAATTTGAGATACCATTCCAAAATTCAAATCAGTAAGCAGAGATTCTCCCAGGTGATATTCTTCTTGCTCCTTATTTTTGAATGATATATCAGTTTGGAGAGGATTATTTACTTCTGGAAAGTTAATGTAACGATCCCATTTTCCCTCTTGGATACATTTTCAACAGCCAAAATATCCGCTGTGGGATTTTGTTAATGTTAAATATGCCCTAGCCGGTGCATCACAAATAATAGCATGAAGCCGTACATTAATTTTTTGCTCATTAATCTTAATACCATTTTCTTGTAAATCCTTCATTTCATCAACAAATGGATTGATGTACACATTAAAATCATTAGGTTTCGACAATCCATGATAAAGACCAACTAAAAAAGGCTCGGTATAGAATTCAGCTTCTATGGCAGCTAGTAATGGCCAAAATTGACTATATGAAGATTTTGAAAAAGATATTCCATCACAATTAGGTTGGATTAAAATTGTTTCCGGGTAAGTATAACAATATTTCTTGAGAGAACGAACTAAACCATCAGCAATGCCAAAATGAAAATAAGATCCTTCATTACCATGAATGATTTTTCATGTTACGTTACGAGGCGTTTTCATCAGTCCTCACATCTTTTTTCAATTCATCTCGATGCCCTTGATTTCGAAATATTTCGATTAAATTATTTGCAGCTTTCTGAGGTATGCTGTTGTCAGACAACCAAAATCTCAAATCTTCGGTTAAACTGTTCTTAGATGTAGTCTCATCTTCTCGATGCAATTGTACGGAATCAAACACACTACATTGTTCAGTTCTATTGGCCATAGCAATAACATTCATATCGTCGACATCGTTTGCACTTTCTACAGTTCCATTTAATGCATCTTCACTGACTTCTGGAACACTAATTATATTTTCTGAAGATGGCGAGTAACAATTTTCTGCAGTAGTATGATTCTGCTCTTTACAGCAAATTTTGTGAGTCGCAACTCTAGCAGTTTCAATTTCTTCCTGAATCATCTGACCGGCATCAAGGCGGCCGTAGTGATAGCAGATGAGAGCGTGGAGGTTATGCAGTTGATAGAGTGCTCAGAGTAATGTGGTGTGTGTATATGGATGAAGAAAGGGGGTCTTGAATTGTATGTTTGTTCGGTTTACTGTCAGTATGGTGGTGATTTAAATGAAAGCTTGGCATATATGAATCGTGTGGTTGAGCGAGTGGAATAGAAACCGTTGCTGATAGGGATGGACGCAAATGCCAG
This sequence comes from Brachynemurus nebulosus, assembly GCA_035578155.1. Lineage (NCBI taxonomy): Eukaryota > Metazoa > Arthropoda > Insecta > Neuroptera > Myrmeleontidae > Brachynemurus > Brachynemurus nebulosus. The sequence goes on along the minus strand of JAPWDM010000007.1, from coordinate 4,531,390 downwards.
TTCGTATGCATGTTACAGTGAAAATTTGGGTGCCTCCAGGGACAGGGATATGAGAGGTGATGAGCTAAGTGAATGGATAATAGAGAAGGGGCTAATAGTGCTGAACACACCCTGTGATTTTTACACCTTTAGCGGACCAAGGGGTGAAAGTGACATTGATGTGAGTGTGTGCAATCGCGCCCTAGTCGGTATGAATGTCACATGGCATTTAAGGAATGAATGGAGCATAAGCGATCACAATCCGATTTTAATCGGAATAGGAGGTGTGAATGAGGTGGATCGTACGAATGTGGCGAAAATCATTCTAAGTGAGGATAAAGTCTACGCGTTCGAGGAATTCATCAGATTTGAATTTCAAAATATTGATTTAAGAAACTTGTACGATATGCCAGTGAATGATCGTGTACATAAATTAAATAATATCATTGACGAAGCCCTCGGGCGTGTGGGAACTAGAGTGAATTGTAATAGACGCAAGGGGGTGGGATGGTGGAACGATGGTTTGACTAGACTTAGGTCGAGCGTTCGCAGAGCCAGGAGGAAGTTTCAAAAGGCAAGGAAAGATGCAACAAGGGATAGCATCACGCCCGAAATGCTGCTGCAACGAAGAACAGAGTACTCCAATCTTATGACTGCATATAAACGTGAGATCAGGGTTGCCAAGGAGAACAGCTGGAGGAATTTCGTTCGTACAAGGGGCAATGAGAATCCTTGGGGTATGGTCTATCGGTTATCTCGGGGTAAGGAGGGAACTACTGACCTGGCATCACTTAGGACCAACAATGGACTCACTTCTACCTGGAGAGAGAGCGCAAATGTAATTCTTGAAGAGTTCTTTCCACCCAGCGAACGTATCATAGAGGACAACCATCTAAACAGGGAGGACGTTCATAATGATTGGAACGAGTTTGACTTCGATGACATTAATGACGCTGTTCTAAGTAGCAAAAGAAGAAAAGCCACAGGCCTCGATGGGGTCACAACAGAGATGCTTAGGTCGGTTTGGAGGGCTGCACCGTTACATATTATTATGAAGACCCTTCTCAATGACTGTGTGCGACACGGGGCTTTTCCGGCGGAATGGAAGAAAGCGAGGCTCGTTGTTCTGCTGAAGTCTCCCGACAAGGACAGGACCAACCCGAGATCTTACTGGCCAATTTGCTTACTGTCATCTTATGGCAAAATTCTTGAACGGCTGATGGTTAGTCGCCTTTCGGGTCTCTTGAGCGGAATTGTGAACGACAGTCAACATGGTTTCACCAAAGGGAAATCGGTTGAAACTGCGTGTATGAGTGTCAAAGGAATGGTGGAGAGGAGTGAATGCAAATACGTTTTGGGTGTGTTTGTGGATTTTCGCGGTGCGTTTGACAACTTGGAATGGGACATGATTATTAATATGATTGAGAACTCAGGGTGTATGGAATCAAGATTATGGCGCGATTACTTTCGGGAGAGGTATGTTTGTATGAAAGGAAAGAATGAGAGTGTGTGGAAAAGGGTATATAAGGGATGTCCGCAAGGCTCGTTTTGTGGACCATTTGTGTGGAACATGATGATGAATGAGCTACTGAATGATCTGGAGGCTACTGGTGCGTATGTGTGTGCGTATGCGGATGATCTGCTCCTTCTGGTTGAGGGCAACTCTAGAGCGGACCTTGAACTGATAGCGAACGGTAACTTAGGCGTTATCAGCGAATGGAGTAGAAGATCTGGTGTAGTCGTCTCTGTAGATAAAACAGTTGTCATGCTCCTGAAGGGCAGATTATCCAGGAACAGGCGTCCTAATGTGAGATTGGATGATAGGTTGATTGCATATGTGGAGAGTACGAGGTATCTTGGAATAACTGTTGGAGAAAGACCCTCTTTCGCTGGGCACCTTAAGGAGATCGGTCGTAAGACTGCAGCGCTGGTGGGTGGGTTTATTCGGGTGCTCAGGAGAGAATGGGGATTGAATAGAAGGACCGTGCGAGTGTTGTATAGTGGCATTTTTACTGCGGCCGCCTTGTATGCCGCCGTTGTATGGTACGAGGTCTGTCTGTCAAATCATGGTAGAAGGACTCTCATCTCGCATCAACGCAGGGTTCTCTACGCATGTCTCCCGGTATGCAGGACGGTATCTAACGAAGCTATGCAAATATTAATGGGCGTCTTACCGTGGGACTTGGAGGCACGTTTGAGTGGCGCACTGGCCAAAATACGCCTGGGTATGGCTCTGAATGAAAATGATTTGCTTAATGATGGACACCGCGAACGGGCCGAAGAAGATGAGCACCTGCTCGGCAAGATGTGCAAGCGAAGAGCGTGGCAGGAAAGATGGAACAATTCAAATAATGGTAGGGTCACTCATCGGTTCTTCCCTAACGTTAGGACTGTTGCCAGACTTGATTGGTTCGTGCCCAACTTAGAAACTTTATTTTTACTAACGGGACACGGGTCACTGAATGACTTTTTGCTTCGACGCGGCTTGTCGGAGACTGACCGCTGTAGGTGGTGCAACGAGGTTGAAGATTGGGAACATGTAGTGATTGGTTGTAGGAGGTATGAGGAAAGAAGAGACCTAGAGGGCTGGGGAGCCTATGAGAGGGACGGAATTTTTCACTACAATAGGGTCGCCCTACATGAAAGTAGCTATGTGAAATTTAAAAAGTTCGCATCCTGGGCATTTAGGGTCAGGAGGAGTATGGACTAATGGTGATGCTCGATGGGTTTGTATATCCGGGAGGGTGACGTCCTTTGCAAGTTCTTCAAGAACTTACCGTGGAAGGCGTCGTTGGGGACTCAGTCCAGAGGGTACTTTGTGTCGCGTCTATGGGCATCGCTGGTCTTGTGGTCCATGCTACCGTGTAAGCAACGTTGGGGACGATAAGTCCAGAAGAGGGTCTTTGACTCGCGTCTGAGGTCTTGATCATCTGACAAACCCTAATTTAACACGGCTTTTGGATTGAACTTCCATGTTATTTTTGGTCGTGGAGACCGTATTGATGTTTTATTGTTATTATCTGTTGGAGAGTCTATTGTTGGTATTGACGCTTTTATTCTTATTATCTGTTGGCGAGTTTATTGTTGATTTATAACTTGTTAAATCTATGTGCTGGTCACGTTGTTGATAGGGCCCACCAGAGCCCTACTGTCAGGGGGTTAAATCTGGGAGGTCCCCAGCTGGTCTGGGGGCTGAAAAGCTGACCGTATTGCTCTTATCGGTACCACGGGGGCCGAGATGCCCAGCGGGCCTTGTGCTCGCCTCGGTCATTGAGGTTGGTTTCGTGAGGGTAGTGGTCAATAGCCCAAGTTCGCGGGCGAGAGATTCATGATTGTGAGTCTTGACGGGTGAGCTGCGTTCAGCTCGGGTGCTAACCTGCTCAGTTAGAAGTGTGTTAGATAGCACGCGGCCTAACCAGTGGTGCGGAGGGGCCCTAACTCCCAAAGTAAACTGGTAGCATGGGACTAGTTTTCTAGACCCGTGCGCGCTGACTGGGCGTATCCCAGTCCCTGCCTAATGGTGGTCATGATGTCATACCCTCAGGGTGGTATATCGTGCCAAACAACTCGACGTTCTGAATCATCTGACATATTCTCCGTTTTGTCACGTAGGTTTCGGCATCTTATGTTTTCAATAAGTTGTGTTTAGGTTTCTTACCTTCTGCAATAACAGCAAAAAAAAAAGGTTACGTTTAACTAGTGTTATTTTCAATGACTGAAAAATTGAATACTTACAAATAAATGAGATCAAAGTCATCCTGGATCTCTTACCCGAAGCAGAAGCAGGCGGTGTAGTCTCCTGCGAGTGACCAGGATCTTGCTTAGCCGCCTCGCGCATTTTCTTACGACGCCTCCTTTCGGCCCCGCAGATATTCTTCCTTTTAATCTTAAGGGAGCTAACTTTCTCTGTTAGCTCTCCCAAAGATTCTTCTTGCTGGCTGGCGGGCTTCTCTTTGGAGAATCCCGCTCTAGCTTTGCAAGCCTGAAATGATTCAGGGGCACCACTGAAGGTGGCCCCACCGGTCTCCTCGAGTGCACCACAAGTGGAGCCCTCGGATGTGTGCGTTTTTTCTTTTTCTTTTACGGTTTCCATTTGTTCCCACGCAAAGTTAGGTCTAAAAGGTCGCTGTCAGAGTCCACACCCTGACAGAAGGTCTATAATACAATGAGGTTCGACCTGGTGCCCCAAGGGGACCGTTAGCGACACATCTCTCCATGTGCCACGTACCTCTCGACACGATGCCTTACATCTTAGCTTGGGTGGTATAGTGTTAGTATTCGTACTTAGCATCACACGTCCATCACATGTGTTGAACCCGAGATGCCAAATCCCCCTCCCGCGACGAGGACGCCACTACCTCACACTTCCGACATCCGGACCGACCTAAGCAAGCCCAGATGCCGATCGTGCCAATCCTTGCCTACCATCACAAGAACTAGGGAAAGTGGAGGGTCTAATGCTAGAGATTGCACTGAACGCGTATTGAATTTGATTTTTTCGCAAAAATTTGCAGCCACCAATACGTTGGAAAGGAAAAAAACTAAATATAAAGTAGCGGATTTAAAACTAATGAAGATGTGTGAGGGTAATTAATATAAAAACACGAAATCAATAAACTGTCAATTAATTCGTAAAAGAAAAAAATATTTTAGTTACAACAATTAATTTACAGGTGTAATATTTGACAGATACCCATCTTGGGACAGTGCCGAATTTTCAAAAGCTATTCAATATTGGTTCAGGTTGGGTAACCAAAGAGCTGGACAATAGCCCAAGCAAGTACAGAAAAAAACAAAACCACCAGCATCTGAAGAAAATGACTAAAAAATGATTAATGATAGTAACCAGGGCCGGATCTAGGGGAGGGGGGCAGCGGGGGTATGTTCCCCCTGCAAGCCTTTAGGGGCGCCAAAACGATGAAAATGCTTAAAATTTTTTTGACGCAGTGATATTTTAAAAATTGTCCCGTGCAAAAGGAAGTGATGACAAAAAAAAGCTCAATACTGCCTATTTCTGATAGGGTCCAGGTGAATTTGTTCCTGCAAAAGGAAGTGATGAGCAAAAAAGGTCAACAGTGTCCATTTCTGATAGGGTCAGGTAACTTTTTTTTGGGCTTCACTTTCTTTTCCAGGGAAATTTTTTTTGCCGCGGAGGGCGCCATCAGGAAAATTTGCCCCCCTTCCTAATAACTCTAGGTCCGGCCCTGATAGTAACTATTACACAATTATTTCCTTTTTTTTAATAATCCAAGACATGAGAGTAATGACTGGTTCATATAACCTAAGATTGTTTTTTTTAATTTAAAACAAAGTATTATTTTTTTTTTTTATTTGCGTACTTCTTGGATTATAGTCATGTGTTTTAAGATAGTCCTATGATATCCTTATTACAATTAAAAAAATAACTATTATTACTTAAGTATACTTGATATTTGGGCCATGTTATAAAAATGATAATTTTATAATATTACTCCAAGAAGTAAGCAAAATCACTGATTGATATTACCAAAAATGCTTATTTAAAAAGAAAGTTTTATTTTTATTTTTTATTTACGTACTTCTTGGAGAATAATAATAGTTTTTAAGAAGAATCTATGGTCTGTTTATTACAAGTTTATTATATATTTAATGTATGTAAGGTTTTTAAATAAGCTATGATAAATCATAATGATATAATTCTATCAAGAGTAATAACAATACTTTATAGTAGTGTAAAATACTACTCAGTATATTGCCTGTATCTGTAAAACATAAAAAATTGAGATTGAAATTATAATAAATGACTCAAAAAAATAATAAACATGACTTGTTCATAACTTTATACACATAAATATATTCATATCCCCATTTTCGTGTGACTCTCGAATGGGATTGATCTGTACTAATTGGATAAAATTATGCTAGGATAAGTTCTGTTGTTGGGGATAATGAATCAGGTTAATTTGATTAAGAAATGTAGGTTGGATACATCAGTAGACATAGTTACGTAATTATGACATCACAATGACATCACACCAAGTCAGGTTTGACGTAAGCTATAAGTCACAGATGACTCACATGTGAGTCGTTATTTCATACTTCCTGACATCAGACTCTGACATAAAATATATGACGTAAATATGACCTCCAAGTAACGTCACTGTGACTTACCTGATGTCAAGCTGATGTAACAATTATATCATTGTGATGTCAAATGATTTCAAAATATCTTACTTTCATATCACCTCCAAGTAACGTCACTGTGACCTAACTAAAGTCAAGCTGATGTATTAATGATGTCATGTACATCATTAATACATCAGCTTGACTTAAGTTTTGTTTAAGTTGATATGAAAATTTTCCCCAATAATTCGTCTTTTGAAATTCTTTTCTTTGTCTAAAATATGTATGTTTGAAAAATCAAAGATATGGTCAAAAGCCATCACATGTCCCGTTAATCCCGTACTATTTTCTTCTCTTTTGATATCACAATTATGCTGATAGATTCTGGCAGACAATTTTTGACTTGTTTGACCAATGTATTTGGAGAGGCAATCTCTGCAACCAATTTTATATACTACATTATTTAGATCTCTTTTTCCAATCCTACTGCGTTTCTTATTGTACACATTTTCAGTTTTATCTTTAAAGGAGAAAACAACTTTATTATCATAATCTTTTTCAATTTTTTAATTTTTTAGTTAACTCATTATAAGGCAAAGTTACAATTTTTCCAGGATCAAAATTATTATTATTATTATGTAAAACGTTATAGGAATTATGTACAATTTTCTTTTTGGGTGAGTTTATTAAATAAGTAGGATAGCTATTCATATAAGTATATATGTTGCTTCTTTAATAGCATCCATGCGGTTATTTACACTACTTAGGTTAACCGCTCTATGTAAAAATTATGCACAAGATTAATTTTGATATAATTAGGATGGTAGGAATCAAAATGGATCATTCTATCAGAGTAATTTTCCTTCCTATGCAAATATTTCATATAACATAAAAATAATATATAATAATATACCTTTAGTGTGTGGAGAGAAAAAAATTGTAAAACTCCTGGAACCAAAAATTCAAAAGAATTTTTTAAACTACTTATAAACGATCAGAAACGGTAAGTTAATGTTATAGAGCTCACAGTTTCCATTTAATAATTATATTTTTTCAAGTCAAAAAAGTTTGTGAATTTTTTGCATGTATTTATTCTTAAAGATATTTTTTCTTTAAAATTATTAAATTCATATTTTATTCTTATCGTTAGTGCGGAAATGTGAATTAGATTTGTTGGGTATAATAGTTTACAAGAAATTATAGCAAAATATTTTAGAATATGTTCTAAACACTTTGAACCAAAATTGATTTGGAAAACGCATCCAAGTGCTTTACTTACTGCAAATGAAATTCCAACATTATATGGTTATGAGGAAATTGGGCCTAAAGTTACGGAGGAAGTTAACATCGAACCGTAGATACAATACGGAACAACACCGAGCAAAATACAGAAGAAACAGAAAAAAACTGAACCTTTTGTACCTGTGAGAACAAGCAATATTGTAGAACTTTGTAAGCATTATTTTACTATGCATAATTATTTCACGTATAGCTTATCCCTTTCGAACCTGAGTCATACGATCGTGAGTTCGAACTCTAAAAAATTAAAAATCCGCGCGTAATCAGTTTTTACGCACCAAACCGAAATCGCATGATCGTTAGTTCGTCAAGCAACCAATGAGAAATCGGTCTCGCGACAAACGCTAGTAATTGTCACGTGCAGCCCGGCAAGATGGCTGCATTCTTTAACTCCCGGACAAGAGATCGTAAGTTTTGCCTATTTTTATTAAATTTTGAGTGTTTTAATTCATTCTTCTTGTGTTTAAACATTGTTTAAAGTTTAAAAAATCGAATACATTAATTTTCGAATCTCAAATACATCTAAATAAGGATTTATGTAGTTGCAAAGTAGGTACAGCACGATCGTGAGCTCCAGGTCGTAATTGTACTAACGCACAATAGTGAGTTCGTCTAATTTTACGTATTTTCTTAGTATTTTGTTTTATTTTAGGATTACCTTTGAATGAAGAACTCGTGCTAAGCTTGCTGCAGGATGGAAACTGTTCGGACTTGGATGTAGACGATGTCGATGAAGAATTTTTCGCGCCTCACCTTGAAAGTGAAGAATGCGCACCTAATGAAATACCTTGTGAAGCTGACCCAACACCACCGCGCAAAGGAAGCAAGAAAAGAAAGACTCCTACTATTGGTGCTCAAGATAACGATGAGAGAGGACCATCAACTTCCAAAAAACGTAAGAATCAGATCAACGTAAAAGTTTCTCAACGTTCACGTATTTGGAAAAAAACAAATTTTATCGATAAGCCACACGATTATCTTGGCCATCCAGAACCGATTGTAATTAGATCACCTATGGAATATTTCAATGATTATTACAATGATGATTTTTTCCAACACATGTCAGTATGTACGAATATGTATCACATGAGAAAAACTGGCGAATTATTAAAAACTACAAAACCGGAAATGAAAATACTGTATGGTATTCACCTTATGATGAAAATTTTATCTTATCCTAGAATCGCTATGTATTGGAGACAAAAAATTAACATTGAAATAATTAGTTTTGCAATGACAAGGGACCGATTTATGTCGCTACGAAATAATTTACACGTAATGGAAATCGATCCTCCACCCGTTCAAGCCACAGTTAATCCTCTCTGGAAAGTGCAACTGATAATTGACGCGTTCAAAGAAGGCAGTAATAAAATTTTAAGAACGCCAGGAAGGTTTTCAGTGGACGAACAAATGATTCCCTTCACGGGAAAGTGCTACCTCAGGAAATTAGTAACAAACCAGCCTCGCCCAGTAGGTCTTAAAAACTTTGTTGTGACCACAAGTGAAGGGCTCATGGTGTCACATTGTTACACGGACGCTGCACTATTTGATACAATATTTCACGGGCGATGTATCACTTGATGAAATTCGCGGATGATGCAACATTCGCTGTAATACTCCACGGGTGATGATATCACTTGCGGGGATGTAACAAAAGTCGGAAAGATGGACTTCCTTAATGCACCAGGATCTTGTTGAGTTCAGTGGTAGAATTATTTGAAAAGGAAAACAGGTTCTTGATAGATATATGAGACGAATTAAGGGAAAAGATACTGTACTTCAGAATACGAATATATAAATGCCTTCATAAAGCAAAAAGAAGAGGAATAATTTTTAGGTAATGGGTAAATTCCATGCATTATTACGTAGTTTTATTTTTATATAGTTTCAAACAATCTTGTACATCGATAATGATTTCCTTATGTGTTACAAGATGGCGGCATCAATCTTCATTACTTAATTATTCAATAGGTTTTCTCAAAATATCTCACTCATCACATTTTATATTTGCTTATAAAAAATACTTTATCTGCGCAATTTTAGGTTATAGAAAAATAAATATTTCTTAACTTACTTCTTCAAAAATACGTCGTCATTTTATTATTATTCACTTTACAAAATAAATTCTCCATTACTCATACATGTGGTTTCACATTTTATTAAAATAACAAATTTTCTTATTTATTTTATTTTAACACACTTTCAATATTTACTATAATTGACACATTTTTTGTTGTATTTATTATTTTAACTTTTGTTTCGCTTATTTAACTTTTTATTCATTTTTAACTTATTTTTTTAGTAATTTTGTTTACTCTTAATATGTTATGCGTCTACATCTTGTAACGTCTATCTAGCTTCTCTCTTTTCTAACAACAACTCTATATCCTCATCAGAAGTATTCCTAGCTACAAGCAGGATACAAGAATATCGCAACATGATTGGTTGAGACATAGCGTCATACGCTCAGAGAATTCTTATTGGATACTTTAATATTGTAACTTAAAATGATACATGCGCATTCTAAAGCGTCACTAATATGATTTCCGGAATGTACAATTAAGCAGTACAATTCTGAGAAAAGGACTATACTTTTGACTGTATTTACGAATATGTTTGTCCTTATCTTCAAAACTAATTTCCTTATTTTCAAATATGATTGATCCCATAATTAAGAGATCTTATATGTCAATTATAATAAAGAAGATCGCGGTTTCGGTCGAGCAAATCACTTCTACACACTCAATTTTTGTACATACATGGTAAATAATGTTACAATGGTAGATTTCGAAATATATTATGGCCAAAACCCTGCACTTTCGCACCCTCTTGAACTCAGTCCTGCAGTTGTGCTTCGCCTCATCCAGAGTGAACCTCCTGGAAGCTGTGTCTTTTTTGATAGATACTTTACTACCATCCCTTTGTTGGACGAACTAATGAAACTCGGATATCATGGAACCGGTACAATCATGGCTAATCGTAGTCCGCAACGTGAAAAGCTAATATTGAAAGATGACAAAAAGATGAAGAGGGGAGACATTGTGCAAAGAGTATCTAACGATACAGTTTTGGTAAAATGGAAGGACAGCAAAGCTGTGCTCAGATATTGTTGATCGATACGACAAGAAGCGTAAATGTTGATGCTCCAAAGATATTGACGTCCTATAATGCATTTATGGGCGGTGTAGATGTTTTAGACCAGTCTATGGAATACTATAGAACATTTATGAAAACACGTAAGTGGACTTTGAAAGTTATACTTCACTTCATGGATTTAGCTGTAGTAAACGCTTGGCAACTATACAGATGCGATTTCATAGCTAAAGGTATTCCAAAATACTGTATTCAAGACCTACTGATATTCACATTTGAAATAGCTGAAACGCTCATTAATACTCCAATACTCCTGACAAAGACCGGCATGTGTCGTCCCCACTTGTTGACATCCAAAATAATGTGTCAACTCGATACAAGCCACCAAATAGTCCTTCAGTTGGGAAAAGATACGATGGCTACGACCACTTGCCTGCGTTTGATGACATAAAAGCGCCACCTAATGTCGTTTCGAGAGTTGTTCCTCGCGGTCTAAGATGTCGCAAATGTGGCGTTTATTTATGCCTTAGTCGCGACAAAGACTATTTTTACCTATATCACACTAAGTAAATAAGACTAAGAAATAATTCAACCAATTATTAAATTTTATTTCTTACAATGAAGACTGAAAAAGAGATTAATTACTCTACTTAAGGCTATGATTATAAGATTTTTAAGAAGCTAGGAAAGCATTTGTTTTTGTTTGTTTAAGAATTTTTTAAAGAGGTTTTGACTGAAAGATTCCTATTTGTTTCTTAATTTTAAGAATAATATAAAGTATAATTGTTTTCAGTACGTGACTGTGATTTAAAAACTAAAAAATAAATATAATTTTTCTAATTAACTTTTGATTTCATTTACCCAATCATACATAAGCATATTGACACAATTTAATATTTAAAACGTCAACAATTCATATAACTTAAGTAAACACACTAAAAAAAATTCAATTTAAATCGTTATATAATATTTAATTGGGAACTCACGATCGTGCGTGGTTAAAGTAAGACCCAGAGCTCACGATCGTGATATGTCATTTTAAGAACTCCAGTTATGAATATAATTTTTTGACTATTTTTCCCATAAATGGCATTACCAGTTACTACAAAAACCATAAAAATTACATTTATGTAAGAAAAAAAATCTCAGGTCTGAAAGGGCTATAGAGTATTGCAAGTATTAGGTCAGTCCATAAGTTCGTGCGTATTAATAGCATACATGGAATTCACTATGATTCATTTACTAAACCAATACAATTTTGAACCTGTCGAAACTTGTCATCGTTTGACTAACATATTATTCAGTTCATCACCAACTTTCGTAAATATCGAACGCATTTTAGTACCCATAGAAGATGAATATAGATAATCAGTACAAACGTGCTGTGCTACATTTTTTATTTTTGTGTGGTGAATCTGCCAGGTCTGCAGCGATAAAAATTAATAGTGTACACGGTGAACACACAATTAGTGTAGAGACTGCCCAGAAATGGTTTAAATAATTTAAAGTTGGAGAAAGCAGCATTTATGCTGAATCCCGTTCAGGACGTCCTGTTAATTTTGATGATGGCATTCTTCGAAATCTTGTGGAGTCAGATCCACAATTAACAGTGGATCAGATCGCAGAAAGGATGAATTGTGTTTAGTTGTGTTTTTTTTATATTATTTAAAAATTTACCAAAAAAATACGTACGAATTTATGGACTGACCTGATAAAATTTAAAATATGTTAATGTGATATTTTATTTTAAGCTACCCAAGGAAATGAGGCGCTCAAAATTCCTTTGACAGAATCAGTTCGCATTTCAAAATTGTGTTGGCAATGAAATGTCAGAAACAGGTCCACGTTTATAAAAGTCGGTACAACCGACTATAATCATAAATTTCGAAAAAGAAAACCTGTCTCAAGGTGACAAAAGGTACAGTAATTAAAAACTACAAAAAATATATAAATTCAGATCTGTATAAGTTACTTTGTATGAATTTAAAAATGCATAGAGTGAATAAATATCGGCGACGTTATGATGACAGTGTTAAAGCAATCACTTTAACGTTTTATTATATCGGCGACGTTATGATGACAGTGTTAAAGCAATCGCTTTAACGTTTTATTATCACTCACCTCGATTTTACAGATTTTTACAAAAAATGATGTGTTTATCGGTGACCAGAAAAATGTGCACACGAGATTTGCTCACACGAAAACTGCTCACAGTGATAAATGCTCACACGATATAGATGCACACAGAAAAATGCTGACACAGAAAATTCCTCACAGAAAATTTCGCACACGGAAAAATGCTCATATAGAAAATTCCTCACATGGAAAAATGTGCACAGTGATAAATGCTCACAAGAAAAATGCCCACGTTGATAAATCCTCACACTGATAAATGCTCACATTAGTTATTAAACAAGTGACACAAAATTAATATTTCATGAATTTTTCATGCAAATAAGTTGCTTAATAAAAAAATTAGATATCTTAGAATATAGACTAAATTATCAATATCATTATATCCCGGTAGAATATTCCCGTAGGAGAAATTACAAATTTATTATAATGACACCAGATTGGCTGAATCGACACTAATTTTTGGTAATAAAGATAGTATGTATGATTTAGATTAATCGCAATTTTCATCAACAAATCATTCCAACTCTTAAGTCCATTCTAACACACAACTAAGTCCAACTTAAATCATTCCTTAAATATTGGTTCGTTTCACCCACCAAAGTAATACTTAACCAACCGTAATAAAATAAAATTTATAAAATTATTTATTTAATTATATAATTAAAAAAATTTATAAAATGATTTATTTAATTATATACAAGCTGCAGTCAACATTCATTTGGCAAATATAATTGCAGTTATTATTACTAGATACATAAATGTCACTTTTGACAGATGAGTGACAGCTGTCAATATTGGTAACCTGAAAAAAATTAAAAAAATATAATTAGTAACATAAAATACAAAAAAGAGATTTTAGGAACAACCGGGGGAATAAAATCTACGGAAACGGAAGTTTGAGTTGGTGAGAGACAAGGAAACAGGGCACACAGAAAGAGGTGAAAAAAAGACATTCTGGGTTTGGCCGCGGAAAAGTGAGGAGCACGGTTGGACAAGACTCAGAGTTTAGATGTTTTTTTTTTTGAGAAGTGAATTGTCCAATTTAGAAGTTTTTTTTGTAATTATCGGCGGCAAGAGTTTAAAGTCTGCCATTAGTTCCAAATCAAGTTAAAATTATTCAGTCACGGAAGTGAGAAGAAGAAATTTATGGCAAAAAAACCGAACTGGAATTTGCTTCTGATAGTGAAGGAACACGTGGTCGGAGTTAAATATAAAGCAGCATATTGTGATCGATTTAAAACCAGTACCGACTGTCATGGGAGTTCTACAACTAGTTTCCGGTACCACGGATGGTATTTTCTTGATTTTTGAATGGTTTACGTACCTGACGACGGGTGCCGATTGTTAATGGGATTGTATCCGATTGGTGTGGATGTAGGAGTCGACACCGTCAACTTCAGGAAGTGGTACGTGTAGCATTAATCGTAAGCGTGTGCACGTGGTGATCCCTCTACAAAAGACGGTTTGGGTACCCAAATTAGACGTAAGTGCGTCCTTTTTATTACGTAACTCAACTCCGAATTGTATTAAGCGTTAACGCAGTGACATAGGACACAAAAGAAAAGAAAATTATAAATAAATATACTCTGGTTACCAACAAAAAAAAAAATCTAGTATTTTACGTTAGATTTAAGTAATTAAGTATACTCCTCAAAACAAAATAAGGGCCACTTGAAAGTTTGTATTTTAAAACTGATTTGTATCGATCCACGTCAAAATAACTTTTCTAAATGACTGTTGTTATGATATTAAGTGGTTGAATAAATGATAACAGTTAGGTTTAAGTGATATTATTGTTGAGGGGAAGATTTAAACGTTTTTTTGTCTCGGACAGCGTCAAGTGGTTACTTTTACTTATTTTTTTGAATTTGATTTTAAATCAGTTTACGCTAGATTATTGATTGCTGAGATTGTTTTTTGAAGTTTGGCGTGTTATTCAATCATTTATTTTTACAATGCCGAGAATTCGACACCATATGGACGAAGCTATTGCTACCAGAGCCGTAACGATGATTGAGGGTGGTCAATCTCAACGTTCCGTGGCTCTGCAGTTGGGTTGTTCACGAAGGGCTATTCAAAATGTTTGGAATCGGTATCAGCAGACCGGTAGTGTAACCCGGCGCCGTGGCTTAGGAAGAGTTCGTGCTACCACTGCCCGTGAAGACCATTACATTCGACTGTGTGCACGACGTGAGCCGACTGTTACCGCAGGTACTCTGCAAAATCGCTTACATCGATCTACTGATACTGTTGTCAGTAATCAGACCATACGAAATCGTTTGCATGAAGACCAACAACGTTCAAGAAGACCAGTAATCCGTACCAAACTGACCGGAGCGCATCGTGCAAACCGTTTAAGTTTTGCACGTGCACACCTTGAATGGGGCTTGGAGGAATGGCGTCACGTACTCTTCACGGATGAGTGCAAGGTAAAGTTTTTTAGTGATGATCGACGTGTAAGAGTGTGGAGAAGAAGTGGGGAAAGGTTTTCTGATCGTCACATTCATGAACGCGACAGATTTGGCGGTCGTAATGTCATGGTCTGGGGTGGAATTAGTTTGCAAGGCAAAACTGAGCTTGTTTTCCTGAACGAGGGTACTGTAACGGCTCAAAGTTACATCGAACACGTTGTCAGACCCCATGTGATCCCCTTTGCATAACGAGCGGCCGACGGATTTATCCTGATGCAGGATAATGCTGTCCTTAGGGAGGCTAATATACAGGTTTTACCGTGGCCTGCAAATAGCCCTGACTTGAACCCAATAGAACATCTTTGGGATCAATTAAAACGGCGAGTCAGAGCAGCCGCAGAGGATGTGCACACCCAACAACAACTGATTGATGTCTTGAGAAGATGTTGGGAGGAGATTCCTGATGAAACCGTTAGGCGTCTTATTGAAAGCATGCCGAGGAGGCTTCAAGAATGTGTTTTAAAAAGGGCATACTCGATATTAAATCACCGAAAAGTTGCATAATGTGTGCTTTTACTCAAAGCGTGAACGTTTGTTGATGACTGTAAAAATGACTATAAAAATGATAAAATCCTAAAAAAATGTAATTATGGATTAATTTTTTATTTAATCTTATTAAAATTAATTTTATTTAGTAAAAAATTAGTTCCTTAATTAAATGTAAGCATACCTTATACTGTAACTTATATAAAAATAAACTTATGCAGCAAAACATGAGTGGCCCTTATTTTGTTTTGAGTAGTATATAAGTAACTTTACCTGATTTTGCTGGTGGAACCAACACGAAAAAAGGCACTCTTCTCTTTCGTAGTTTATACGTAACTCGCCATGCGGAATAGTACATTTTTGCTCTTGAGTTATGTACACGGCGTTTACGTGTTGTTTCTACAAGCGAGATATTTAATGTACGCTGTTTAATTTGCGAAAAGAATACTAAAAATAATTTTTGATTCAATCGAAATTAACCATAACCTTTAGCACAAAAAAGTAACTAGTTTAAACGTTTATTTTTATTGTACCTACCTTGATATTAAATTCAAAAAAAACAACAACAAGAATTCAGTTTTGTTTAAATTTTTTTATTTTATTAATAAGTAAAATCAGAATTTATATAAACTTTTGAAATCAAATAAAGTTAATTTTTTTATTTACAAAACAACCTTAGTTTTTATTTATGAAATGTACGTTAAATGGATTTTAACAGATAGCTTATAGCAGCGGAAAATAATTATCTATAGTCAATTGTTATAGTAATTATCCAAGTTCGTGGCCCCGGGCGGCAAGTTAAGAAGTCCAAATACTGGGCCGTAAGGAGAAAAGCCCAATTAAATAAAATTAAGGTTCCAAATTCAATTAAATACATTAAGGAGTCATAACTCAACATCACACATTTTTTTCTCGTTTTTTTTTTTTTTTTTTTTTTGACACCCAAAAAAACCGGGTGGCACTCAACAGTAAATTATTAGCATTAATAAAACTTTTTTGTCACTTAAGTCGATATTCACCCCCCCCCAGCTCTCGGACGAGTCGTGGTTGAACCCTACGCTTTTACGTCACCTTTCGGAATCATCACCGGAAGTCTGACAAATTATTATTTTTAAAAAATGGAAAAAAAACGAGCGAGAAATGCTAATTTTTCAAATGACGATAAAATTAATTTAATAAATTTAATTGAAATTGAAAAATATAAAAAATTTTATTAAATAAAACCACAGACGGAGTAACGAATAAACAAAAGGAAGAAACCTGGACAAAATTGGCTGATGAATTTAATAGCAGGACAATTAATAAACGGTATGTTTTATTCAAATTATTACCTGACAGTATATAACATATTTATTATTTTATTTGAATAGATCTGCTGATTGGTTAAAAAAATTATAGGAGAATTTAAAAACCCAGAAAATATAGAAGGGCAATATTAGAGCCGAGATTTTTAAAACTGGAGGTTGTCCTCCTTCCGAAAGAAAAGTGGACCTAATATTAATTAAAGTGGAGGATCTTATGGGTGTATTGGCGATTGGTTTAAATAACAGTAAGTTATATATAACATATTGAAGAAAAACAATTGTATTTGTATACATACAATCCAATAAAATTTGTTATTTTAATTTTAGCTTTGACAATGATGCAAATATGATTTTAACGGAGGGCCGACATATAAGTAATGAAAAAATGCGATCTTGTGCTACTGTAAATATAAATACATATATCTTTTTTTTATCATAAATTTTGCAACACATTTAAATTAAATATGTTTTTAGAATGGTGAAACGGATTTAGAAATTGAAGCTATACCCGGAACATCGACGGATGCATGCGACGTAAGTTTTTCTTATTTATTACATAATTATATGCGTGTATTTAATCGAATACACTACATTTACTGTTTAATTGTAGATTATTATAACAAATTATAACAAATTGTGGTGTCGCTGCACCATCTGCGGACTGTGGGCTCATGCTATGTGTTCAAGATGGGATTCGCCAGATGGATACATCTGTGATTTATGTTTCCAAAATTAAAATATTAATATTTTTAATTTGTTTTACTTCTAATACTAATTATTTTATATTATAATAATTGAAGTTGATTTGACATAGATGACTACTATATTTGTAATAGTACTACTGTACTATGTTTTTCCTTATTTATTTTAAAATTTAACGTGTAAATTTGCCTATGCTTGAGGTTTATGCAAATTTGTTTTGCAGGAAACATGAATGAATTGTCTAATGAAGAACTTGGAGATGATGATGGGCTGTTTTCAAGCGAAGAAATTCTTCATCAAGTGGCTTTTAGGACTAGTCTCATTATAAGAGCAGTTGAAGATGCCACAGTCAATGATAGCTCTGATTTTTTAAATTCAATTAATACTTCTATTTTAAATGATATTGATTTGAATTCTTATAGTGTAAATGACGAAGTTTTAGACATTGCCATACCAAAAATAGCACCCGATATTGACTGCATCCCATCACTGGAAAACAGGACTGAAAATGAAAAACGTAGACTTTATAATAATATTCCCCAACCTAGAAAAAAGATGAAACCGTATGAAGATTACCTTTCTTCAAGTGAAGAATTAAATCCTGATGACCCTGATTACGTACCAAATTCAGATTTGTCTGATATAGAGCGACAAACTAGTCATTCTCAAACGGCACAACCCTTATCAGAAAATACTAGTGACCATGAAAACAATGAGAATGTCGAAGACGAACCAAATCAACCAGATCAAGAAACTGAAGAGGGTCACATTATGGAAGGGCAATATAGGCCACTAGACAATGCAGAGGAAAATCTAGATCAACAAATTAGGCCAACCACACTTAGAAACAAAAACAACAGACACAACTGGAGTAAAACTATAAACTATGAGAAGAGGCAAAAGGGAGAAGCATACATAGGGTACAGAAGATCTGGTCCTGGAAAAACTGCACACGATGTACCTAGGGAAGCAAAGATTTTGGGCCCTCGCTGCGAATCAATAGCTTGTAGCGTTCAAAGTTCAGAGCATGTGACATGATTACAGAAGAAGAAAGACAAAAAATTTTCGATAGTTTTTGGAAAACAATGACGTGGGACCACTGAAGAGTATACATTGTCAGTCTGGTCGAAAAAGCTGATGTGTCTAGAAAAAAAACTAAATCTGAAAATTCCAGACGGAGTGAAACATTAAAATACTACCTTGTTATGGACAATGAACGAAAAGAAGTGTGCCAATGTACATTTTTGAATACCTTAGGGATAAAAAAGTGGAGTATACGTTACTGGTTAAATGGAGAAGGAAAGGGAATTGCAAATTCATGTGTAAATGGCAACAAAATTGTGGCTTCATCTAAAGTCGCACGTGTATCAAAAAAAGGACAGCCAAGAAAGAAGGAAGATATTGAATTTCTTCAGGATTATTTTAAACATTTGCCTAAGTTACCTTCCCACTATTCCAGGTCTAGCTCAACAAAATTATACCTAGAACCAACCTTTAAATCAATGACTGAATTATATGACTGCTATGTAGATGAATGTAAAACAATGGAAAAGACATCCTGAGTAGATTTACATTTGAAAAGATTTTTGAAAAAAATAATCTTTCGTTATTTCAGCCAAAAAAAGATGTATGTGATACATGTTACAGTTTCAAAGTTAAAAGCGGCAAGGTGTCAAAAAAACAGTATGATGAACACATTATCCAAAAAATCGAGATGAAAAAACTAAGGATGTGAAAAAAGGAAAGGCTGAAGAAGTTCATGTTTTTACACAAGATACACAATGTGTTAAGCTCGCTCCATGTGTCAACGCCTCGGCAATGTATTACAAGACCAAACTAGGTGTCCACAATTTTACCATGTATAATAATGGTACAAAAGACGCAATTACTTACTGGTGGGATGAGACACAAAGTGATCTAAGCGCGTCCTCTTTTGCGTCATGTGTTATTGACAACATAAAACAAACAGTTAGTAATGATTGTAAAAACGTAATACTGTGGTCCGATGGTTGCTGCTACCAAAACCGAAGCAGCATCATTCAGAGTGTAGCAGCGTTCATTCAACTATTGATACCATTCTGAACCCAAAGAGAGGTACAAAAAACAAAAAAAAAAACTGTTAAAGAAATATACCTGCCTAGTCAGTGTGCACAACTTTCAAGGGAAGCAAGAAAGAAGCCCTTCCCATATAGGTCTCAGTATTTAGATTTTACGTTTTTCCATGACTTCTCCAAGAAAGAGAGTATAATCTATAAATTCATACGTCCTGGGAAAAAAGTCGGAGATACAAAAGTCACTGACATCAGAGCTTTAAAATACCGACCTGATGGCACAATTGAATACAAGCTCAGTTTTGATGAAGATTATTCACCATTGCCCATACGATCAAACAAAATCTCCCTGCCTCAGGTTTTCCCTCAATTACACAATTATAGACTAAAAATTAAAAAAAGTAAATGGGATAATCTCCAAAAGCTTAAAGCACACTTACCAAGAGATTGCCATGACTATTATGACAATAAACCGTATGAAGATCAAACAAAAAGTTTTCCCAAATTTTCTTTACTATAAAAGAAATTTTCTTTGGCCCCTGACATCTGTAAGACGTTAACCACAAACAAAAGTCATGAGTTTTTAACTTTTAGTTAACATGTTTTTTTGTTCATAGACTGATATTTATTTTGTATTTTAAAAACTAACTTTAATCTATATGCAATGATTTTAATAATAAGATGTAAGGAGTGCTTTTTAAACACTGACTTCTAAGGTACTACCGTACAAGTTAAAATGCTTTCATTTCTTTAGAGGAACTTTGTAAGACCTTTTATGAGTTTGTTTAACATTGATAACAAAAGTAGTGAACATTTTCATTAAATATCAAGTCTTGCTCATTCAGTGCTATTTGTTTTGAAATATACTCTTAAATAAACTAGTCTTACTAGTCTTTCAGCTTCTTATATATAACACCGCCTAAGTCAAAAAAGCCTAAAATAAAAGCGGACAACACCGCCTATCTCCAGTAAAATTTATAATATTACGTAATTCCTTTTTTTCAGATTAACAATAGCCGTGATAAAGAATAAAAAACAAAATATAGTACATCTTATATTATTAAACATTTTGCGATGTTTTATTACTCCCCTGGAAAATTATGGAAATGTCACATAGGCAGTGTTGTTTCTTAAGCGACGATGTGTTAAATAATGCGTGCAACCGCTTAATCATTGAAACAATCGCTTAATGCATGTAAAAACCGCTTTAAATACACGCTTTAAACTTATACTTAAAATACGTCTAATCGCTAACAAATTGAGCTAAACTAATCGTTAAATCGTAGTGCAACGCTAAACACTTTATTTAAAATATTCTGTGCTTCACGCTAACTTCTAATTGTGCTTGGCCGACTCTACAAAATAATGGTAAATGACGCTTTCTTTCGCTTTATGTTTATTATCGCTTAACCGCTAACTTGTGAAATTACGGTATTATTTAATATATTCGTAATAAACGTTTTTAGTTATGTCAAATTTGGGCAGTGCCATAACAAATTATGGTTTTTAAATATAAAAAAAAAATGGCGTCCAATATTAAAAACGGTAAACTATTAAAATTGCAGGCTTGAGAGATAATTTATAATGTTTACCCTTACTTTTTAAACGAAGCAAATACATTTCAAAAAAAAAGAAGATGAATATTTTCAGAAAATTCAAGAATGAGTTTCGAAAGGCACTGAAGTTTCAACGCGTACTGTATCAAGAATTTTATGTGAAAGAGATACTGTTGGTATTTCCGAACCTTTAAAGTCACCGAGGGAGACCAAAACAAAAATTCCGTTTAAAATTGGATAATTCTGATTATAGTGTTATTCGT
This sequence comes from Brachynemurus nebulosus, assembly GCA_035578155.1. Lineage (NCBI taxonomy): Eukaryota > Metazoa > Arthropoda > Insecta > Neuroptera > Myrmeleontidae > Brachynemurus > Brachynemurus nebulosus. The sequence continues at coordinate 4,509,948 of JAPWDM010000007.1, read as the reverse complement.
AATGTGGTGTACGATTTTCATTTATAATTTAAGGAAGTGCCAACTTTAAAATCTTTAAAAATAAATTAGTGGACGCAATAAAATTTGAACGATCTAAAGATACTTTAAGGAAGATTCTACACGAGATGAGATTTAGATTTAGGAAAATAAAAAATAACAGAAGTTTGCTTATAAAGAAACATGAACTTCGCTTAAAAAGAATAAAATATTTGGCAGAAATAAGTAAATTAAAAGCTGGTGGAAGAAATATTATCTATACACAATGAAATAAATTTCGAAAGGTACGAATATTGGTTTCGTAATCTATTGATCCCGAATTTACCAGATGATACCATCTTGGTAATTGACAACGTCACATTCCACAACAAATTATTGGTAAGACCACCGAATTCGAACACACCGAAACCGAACATGATAATTTGGTTACATTATAGTTTGAGCGGAATATCTCGTGTGATCACATGTTAACGAAGTCTGCGATATATGGAATAATAAAATTTCATACAGTTTTCAGAATTTGCCGTTGATAAAATATTGGAAGAGTATGGACATTCAATGCTGCGTTTACTACCTTACCAGCCAGATTTTAATCCGATTGAGAATATCTGGTCTCAGTTAAAAGGGTATGTAAGGGCGAGTAACGTAACAATGAATGTGACCACTGTAAAATAACTTTTATTAGAAAAAATCAGCTTAATTGGCCCTGAACAATGGACAAAAGTGTGTAATCACACTACCGTCAATTGGGATGACTTTGTCCTCTGGGGTAGCTTTACCCAGTTTTGAAAAAACAGTTTCGCGCCTCCATAGCAAATACCCGAAAAGTCGTTTGAGGCGCTGCAGTCAATGAAACATACCTCCTCAATGACTACGAGATATTCTATAGTTTGTAGGTCGTTCCAGATAAGTGCTATCACAAATTAACTGTTTTATTTGTAAAGTGTGTTATCCGTGAAAATTTGAGCTCTTCAAAATTACATATACACAGCTTCTACGAAAACAAAATGAGTTTCATCACTTATTATTATTATTATTAGTAAATGTAATGAAGAATTTAATCCACTTGCAATTTTGTTCCTGCACCCAACCTGTTGATTGTTATTCGAGTGGGCAATGTCACCCCACGTTTTACACGAAAATTGGGGTCACTTTGCCCACCTTTTATTTAAAACGTTACATTGTAATTTTAGTTTTTTTACTTTCTCATCCTTCAGATAGGGAAAGCATTGAAATCACCAAAAAATACGACTTATTTTTTCCACAAAATTTTAAAAACTTTTATGTCGTTCATAACACTTCTGTCGACACTCCTGGCAACTTTACTAGTTATTTTCTGTTTCAGAATGATGCCCAGAGTTTACAAACCGAAAGTTGGTCGTCGTGCCTATATTAATTATTCACCAGAAACCCTGGAAAAGGCAAGAGAGGATGTGAATATCAACAAAATGTCCATACGATCTGCTGCAGAGAAGCACAAAATCCCAAGAAAGACCCTGGGAAACAAAATAATGGGTAGGTATGTTACTAATCCGGCTGGTGGACAGACCTCCTTGACCCTACAGGAGGAATTGGAAATCTTAAACCAAATTTTAGTTTGCGCTGATTGGGGGATGCCTCTCGGAGCTGTTGATGTAAAATTAATAGTTCAAAACTATTTGCAGCACTATGGTCACACTGTTCGGAAATTCACAGGTGGTGTCCTACCGGGTAATGACTGGTATAGGTCATTTATTAAACGTCATCGAAATGCGCTGATAGTTCGAAAATGTCAAAATATATCTCGTGCGCCTGCTACAGTAGGTGTGGAAGCCATTACTACGTATTTCGATCGTTTAAAACAATCTTTGAAGGGTGTACCACCTGAAAATATACTGAACTATGACGAGACAAACGTGAGTGATGACCCAGGTTCAAAATTGATGGCATTTCATAGGGTTGTAAAATACCCTGAGAGACACATCAATTCATCAAAGGGCTGCATCTCTTTAATGTTTGCTGCAACAGCAAGTGGTGAGATGTTGCCCCCATATGTGGTATATCGTGCTGAATGTATGTGGGTACCATGGGTTGAAGGAGGACCACCTGGAGCCTATTATGGTCGAACAAAGACGAGATGGTTCGATGGAGCCAACTTCGAGGAATGGTTCTTGAAAATTGTGGTCCCATGGGCTAGACGTAAAACGGGCACCAAATGCATAATTGGAGACAACTTAAGCAGCCATTTCAATTGTTCAGTTATAGAACAATGTGAGCATTTAAACATTAAATTCATTTTGTTGCCACCCAACACAACCCATCTTTACCAACCACTTGATGTTTCTGTGTTCGCTCCTGTGAAGCGTCAATGGAGGAAGATACTCACCGATTTTAAAATGAAAAACTCAAGTTCCACTACAATACAAAAGTCAAGGTTTCCACGAATATTGAGCACTCTCATGTCATCGATATCAGGTAACCTAGAAACCAACATTATCTCAGGCTTCAAAAAATGTGGCATTGTCTCTTGATAAAAATGTAGTTCTCCAGAGGATTCTTGGTGGCATTACTCCAGATGATGGGGAAAGGCAAGCACGAGTGAGTGATACATTGCTGGCATATTTAGAGCAATGTAGGAAACCCGACACTGATGAATGGAATAATAAGCGTAGGAAAAAGGTACATGTCGCAGCCGGGAAGGCTGTTTGTCTAGCTGATCTTCGGGAAGCAGTAGATCCTGAAATTTCTAATTTAGCAGCAACCGCGTCAACTTCAGGATTAACCACCTCTGCAACATCGGCAGCAGCATACATTTCAAAAACAAAAAAGAAACGGCATAAAAAGTCCAGTGAAGATGAAGATGACATATCATTGTACGACTCCCTCAGCTCATATGCTACTGAAAGTTTTTCTGAAATGGAGAAGGTGGGAGAAGAGACTGATTCTACCAATCATCAAGAACCGATTACTTTCAGAAAAGGTGAATTCGTTTTGGTGAAAATGTTGGGGAAAAAAACTGTAAAGCATTTTATGGCGAAAATGATTAGTGAATGTAGTGATGGAGATTTGGAGGTCTCATTCATGAGAACCAAAGATCAGGGCAAATCGTTCACTTTACCTCAGGTGGCAGATGAAGCCAGCATTTCACGAGACGGCATTGTTCTGAAGCCTACTCCGCCCACTAAAAAGAGACAAGTTTTTTACTTTAAGGACGACTTGGAGAAATATTTTTGCACATAGGTCCCGATAGACTTCTTTTTGGTACTTATTCCTAATGAACTGTTCTTTATTTTCATAATTCATCCTTTTGTTCTCATTTTGCAAAATTTTTAAGCATTATTTGTCCAAGATTTTCATTGTTTTTTGTATTTTGAGAATAAAATTCTATTTTTTGAGCAATTTTTGTTTCTGCTGTGACTCTTGTAACACCCTGAGGAGGTGGCTTTGCCCATCTTTTATTTATAGCTTTGTAATACAAAGAAAACAAACTGGTAGGCAAAGTGACCCCACTTCACGAGGTGACTTTGCCCACCCATATTTTATTTTTTATTTAAGAGGGGGAATGATATAAAAATAAAATAACTACATAAATCACATCTACAAACCACCTTCCAAAGGTACAAATTTTATCTAGGATATCAAAAAATGGGTTATGTGAAAATTATCAATTTAAATTTTAAAATTGGGCAATGTCACCCCAATTGACGGTATTAAATGTAAGGATCAGTTTCGTATTGATGAAACGGCTTTAGACAACTACGTAAAAATTTTATAATAAATCTTGACAGTAGTAGTAGTGATAATTCTTTTGATTATTAAAATTTAGATTTGTCAGGTGTTGCGGCTTTAGATAATTCCGACTCCGATTGGTTTTGACACGCTACTCGTTTGTTAGTTGGTGATTTTTCTGAAAATTTGTAATTAGTTAACGGCAAAAACGAATTTTTATAATTGACAAGGTCTTTTAAAGGCTCCACTTTTTTCAGAAAATGAGTTATATTGAAATCTACCACATATAAAAGTTCAAAATTGTTAAAAGTTACTGTATCCTATTTAAATTTAATGTTAAAAATTAGGTTTTTATGCAAAACTAACGTTCTACACTGAACACTTGTGAACAAAACTCACTTTCTCCTTAGAGCCAATGAGGAGTTCTACTTTAGTCATGTGATCTGGTCACGTGACATTCTTTGCAACCGACTGTTGTAGCCTGCTGTTGTATTGCCGTTTATAGTGATAATTAAAGTCAGCTTTGTATTAAGTTACTAAGTATGGATTCAAATGTTAAACCTACTGATATAAATATTGGAAAAGTTCCAAGAAAACGAATGTTGACACCAACGAGACGGAAAAGAGCCCAGGCCAAGAAAACCAGGTAAACAAACATCATAACCTCACATGTAACGTTAGTCCACATATATCTAAAATTAGATACTTTCGATACAGAGCATTTCTTTGAGATTTTCAGATGAGAAAATAGATAAAAATTTTGATAAACTATTTATACTTTATTTTTTATAGACCTGCTGCAAACAGTTTTCCAAAATTTCCGACATGGGAGCATTACAAAGGTGCACTGCGGTGTAAAGTTTTAACCACACATGATATTAGACGGTTTCATTCAGCATTCTATGCTGAGAAAGATAAAATTTATCAGGATAATTTTATTTTAAAACATCTAGTACTGCAGACGATTAAAAGAAGACGCCCTAAAAACGGTGCAAATACACAGAAAAATGCTAGAGAGCGAAATATTTCTTTCGTAATCGAAAAAAGGAAATGATACCAGTATGCAACAATACTTTTCTAAAAGTTTTACATATTTCAAGATTTAGAGTAAATCGTATCGCAGAAAAGTATTACGGTACTGATGAAACGCCAAAGGAAAGAAGAGGAGGTGATACCACTGGGAACAAATTTGCCGCAAGAAAGGAAAACGTTACGCAGTTTTTAAATCGTCTAAAGTGCAACGAAACTCATTACTGTCTCAATAGGACTGGTTGGAAGTATCTTCCAGTGGAACTAAATATAACAAAGCTTTGGAGAATGTACAATACAGAAACTAAAGACGAGTCTCTAACACTATTTTAGATACATATTTAACAGATTTAATAACTCTCAGAAAAAATAAAACATGCAAAGATGAAACTGAAAAGGCTAAACTTCTAACAGGAAAGTGGATCCAAAAGTTACGATATAGAACTTTTTACAATATTCATGAAGAAAACAAAGATGATTTGTTAATACATATTATCTTTTGACTGCCAAAAAAACCAGCCTCCCCCAAAACTGCCAGACCAGTCCACCTATCACAGTAGATAACTCTTCTAATTTTTTTGTTTTCAAAGGACACTCAAAATCCAAACTGATTAAATAAAATGTTACTTTGTACGTGTGAACGGAAAATGAGCTTGGAAAAAGCTCAAATGTTATAGCATCTTGCTTATTTGATAATCTGAACTCCATCGACATGACCCCTTACAAAATTATTCATCTAGTCAGTGATGGATGTGGGGGTCAACATAAGAACACCATTTTACTGAGCATGCTCTGCTTCAAAATGTCTCAGCTAACATTAAAGATATTCAGCTTGTGTTCCCTATAAACTGGTCACAGCTTTCTATCACCAGATCGAGTATTCGGCAACATCGAGAAAGATATTAGAAAGTCTGAAGTGTTCAGAAACCCTGATGATTATATCAACAAAGTAGGCAGGTTTTCTACTGTAAAAAGGCTAAGTGATGATGTTGTTATTCAAGACTGGAAAAAAAGAACGTAAGAAATAATGAAAAAACCAGCTAGTTTGCATTTTAGTATACAAGCTATCAAGCGAATATACCTTACCAGAAAAATTATTAAGAACACAGCCACCGTTGTAATTCAAGGTGAAAATACATGCATCTTGAAAAGTGGAATTCCTGCAAGTGCGAGAAACATTACTAAAAGAGGAAAGTCGTTGCAGAATTTAATTCCAAATACCATTTTTAAATCCAATTTTATTGAGAAACAACAAAAGAAAAGAAACGTTGATTCTCTCCTAAAAAACACCATGGAGAACAGTGGCGATCTAATGAAGATTACAAATTTTCGTTCATGTTTTGGATGGACCTCAAGTAGAATTACCAGAAGAAGATGAGGAGTGCCACGGCACGGAAGAACTGCCATTGTTCTAAATTTAAAATAAGCTTTCTTGCTGGATAAAAGTTTTATAAGTAAATTGTGCTTGCCAAAATCTTGTATTAATTTTTTTGTTAAATTTAAAAAATAAAAATATAAAACATTAAGTTGAAATTTTAATGTAAATTTTCTTGTCTGAAAACAACTATAACCCTTAGTGTCAAAAACACTCGTCTCCAAACCATAAAATTGTAGAACTCACATTCTTCAATTGCGAGTTCCAAAAGTCACAGCCTCCAAAATTAAAAGTGATTTTTCTTATTTATGTGTATGATTTAAAAACCTAAGTCCTTATTGAATATTGTTGAATATTCTGTTGATGGGAAAGCTTCTAAACGTAAATTAATTTTTATTTTGCAGTAATTATTCAAAAATCCTTTAATCACAAATTTACTCTACTACATCAAAATTATATTATTTTCTAATAATAATTGCTTTTTAAACAAAAATATTTTATATTTTTAAATTATCCATAACAACAAAAATATTACCATTTAGAATGCACAAATTACCTTTTAAATTTTTTTTAATATTTTCAACACGCTACCTCAATGACCACGCTACCACTTTCTGCAATCCTAATTTTGACAAACATTTGAAATGTTTCAGACCCGACAATGCTTTGGTCAGGACATCAGCAGGCATATCTTCTGTAGACATATAGTCCAGTTTAACACCTCCTTTAGAAATCCCATATCGAATGAAATAGCGTATATAGACTTTAGCTATATATATTTTTTTTTAAAATTATCTTTAATCTTATATTTTTGTTAAACGGAAAAAATACATTTTTTCTTTTAAGGAAAAACTAAATCATATAACCATAATCACAAATTTATGCTACATAATCTCTTTTGCTAGCTCTCTTAATAAATATATTATCAAAATACGTATATTTGTCGGTTTTGTGTATTTACTTATGTGACTTAAACTTCTAGAATAATTATGTGAATCTGTAATATTTCTAACAAGGAATGTTACGGAAGTGTTACTCTGCGATTTCGTTCATTTTAATATATATTGTAGTACTTGACAAAGTAACAAACATATTTTAATTGTACATGCCCAATCGCATATTTAGGGGGTAAAACACCCCTTCAAAGACTTGCTGAAAAATCATATTTTGGTATTTTCCTCATACTAACCTTTAAGCAATTTTGATGAAAAGTAGGCAAAAGATTTAGATCGAGGTTACATTACTATAGAATTTTTTTCATTGGGGTCACTTAATTTCTAAGGGATTAAACACCCCTAAGAGTGGGTTTATTAAAAATTTTTTTAGGGAAATCAAAGCTCAATTTTTTTAAAATTCTGTAAAAAGACTACAAGTTATTAGTTAATAAATAATACGTGTTACCGACTGCAATAGCGCGGCGTAACGGGGGGGGGGGGGGGGCTATGGGGGAGCTACATTTGAAAACGAAATTTTTAACAAAAATTAGATATTTGGGATTTTCCTCACTATAAAATTTATGAAATAGGAAAAATAAGGTTAATTGGTAATTCATTGACTTGAAATAGATAGTTTTGAAACATTGAAGTAGCATTATGAAAAAAATTTGGGATTGCAGCTTGTAATTAAATGTCGTACCCACTTTGTCATAACCAATAAACCAACTTTTAGGGGTATCTAACCCCTTAAAAATTAAATGACCCCAATGAAAAAAATTCTATAGTAATGCAACCTCAGTCTAAATCTTTTGACCACTTTTCATCAAAATTGCTTAAGGGCTAGTATGAGAAAAATGCTAAAATATGCTTTTGCAGCAAATTTTTGTAGGGGTGTTTTACCCCCAAAAGGTGGGATTGGGCACGTACAATTAAAATATGTTTAAATAATTCACTGTTGAGAGATTTACTTTGTGAAACTCCATTTTCAATATTTAAAATGGAGTTTCACAAAGTAAATCTCTCAACAGTGAATTATTTAAAGAAGGCCAGTCAGGCAACTCTTATTAAAAACCTACAAACTGGTTTAATTGCTTTCTTCTTTACACGTATAGTTAGTTGCTTCGATACAAAATTTTATGGGTTTTCCCAATTCAATAATATTACACCCCTCCTATATATCTTTCTTACCTATAAATTCCCATTAATTATTTTCATCTTTCTACTCTGAGGATGACCGAAAGGTTGAAAACGCGTTCAGTAAAAATAAAAATAATTTTTAATTCGTGAAATAGACAAAGTAATCTAACTTTAAATATTTTCAATATTTAAAATATGTTTGTTACTTTGTGAAGTACTACAATCAGTGTTGGGCAAGATATCGAATTTTATTATCTAGATAACAGATAATAGATAACAATTTAAAACATCTACATAAAGATAACAGATAATTGAACCGTTATCTAGTTAAAATTTTAGATAACAGATAAGATAATATTTACAGAAATAATGCACTAGGTCAGTGTTTCTCAACCGCCCATCCGTGGCCCGTGCCGGGCTACGAAAGTAGCTCACCGGTCCCCAGAAAGATGTATTTATTATTATAAATTACAAAAACGTTCAAGAAAGGTTTTTGGCGACAAAATTACATGTTTTGGAATTTAGTTTTTTTATTTACGACCCATGATAGCACACGTAGAGTACAACATTTTTTTATTTCAAAAAAAGTACTTAAAAAGTGTCGGTGTATATCTACATTACATAATCGACCAAGTGGTCGCAAAACGACATTTCATATTATACGACTAAATGCTATTCCAACTAATGGCCGAAATGAATCCAGGCTATAAGAATTCTATTTATAATTAACGAAAAGTTCTTAAACATTTCTCTAATGTTTAAAAAATTGTCGATATTTATCTAAATTATATGGTAGACCAAGTGGTCGGAATACGACATTTCATATTACACGACTAAATGTTATTCCAACTAATGGCGGAAATGATTCCAGACAGCAAGAATTCTGTTTAAAATTAAATAACTACTTTTAAAAATTTTTGTCTTTCTTAAGAAAGTGTCAAAATTTATCTGAATTATATGGTCGACCAAGTGAATAATAGGTAAATGGTGAATTTAGCTTCAATTTTCTTTTTTTTAGGAAAAATAAAGATGTATTCTTATTATCTTATCTTTTTCCTTTGCTTAATAAAAAGATAAGATTCAAGATAACTTCTTTTAAAAATATCTAGATCAAAGATAGTAGATAATAATAATAATTCTGTATTTAAAATAAAATATTTTACATTACAGGAGCGAGGTTGGTATTCCAATACAAAAAAGTTCACAATTAAATTTTTAAACAATTTAAGTTATTACTTGATGTTAATAGTTGCAGCGTGTGTAGATATTTTGTTTTAATTACTAAAAATTTTGTATATTTATTATGTATGCATTTTTTGCATACAACTGTGTTTCGTATTCACACAAAATACATAAAAAAGAATCAATTCTATAATAATCAGTGGTGTACAAACACCAATTGCATGCCGTATGTAATTCAACATCATTAGTGAAATTACAGTGTAAATAATAAACTATAGCCTATAGGTGATTAAACACACAATAAAAAAAGAGAGAATTAAATTGTATACATAGGTCATACAGATTTTAAAAATATTAAGTTTGTTCACTGTTTACTTTAGAATGACTATATAGATATAGGTACATATTATGTTTGACATTTCTACCAGTAATCATTAGTTGTAATAAATGCAATGTTTGTTTTAATAATTTTATAAATATTCTACCATTAATTTTATAAATATTCTACCATAATTTATGCATATATTTTCGTTTCACATTACACATATTACGTACACGACACAATCCCAAAATCAGCCATGATCCAAAATGTATGCACGTATGTGAAAAACTGCTTCCGCAATTTTATACAAGCTTACACATTTATTTTTTAAATTTGCTGATAATAAATTACAGGTATTTGTTAAATTATTTGTCTCGGCCAGAATATTTTTCAAATATTGATTACGTACATTTTTGTACATTGGGCATTCTACTAAAATATGTTCCAAAGTTTTTAATTCATTGAAATTACAAAGAGTACAAAGTTTCATCTTGTTTAAATCTATATATGCTATTGTTAATTATAATTCTACATGTGCTACCCCCCACTGTTCGTAACTGTGCGATTGTTCGAATTATCGATAATGACATTTTAAATTTTAAATATAATTGCGCTTTTTGCTCCAGATATAACATTTTCATCAGATCGTCTGGTTTCATTTTGTCTTGAAAATTATTTAGAATGTTTTGTACGGTACGAACATCTAATTCGTTCAATTGCAAAAAAACTTTCTGCGTTCACTTGATGAAGGAGCTCTCGCACTTGGGTAACCCAGTTATATTTTTTTTGCGGACTTACTGAATCTAGATATAGTAGTCTTTGGAAGCACAGTATAGCCAATCTATTTGGTCTCATCTGCTTAACATTCATGATCCAATTCAAAACCAGTTTCATTATTCGATACAATAATGGTATAGTCCCCACTTCTAATCTAACTACATAATTTGGTGTATTCATTGGCAACATTATTATTTTTTTTTTTTTGAAGAAACGGAGTTGAATTTTTCCAACATATCGGTAATATTGTAAGGACTAAAACGGAGCTGCATATAATAATACCCATGCCAGTAGGGAATCAAATAATCTGTTTTTCGAATCCCAGTCACCAGATTTTGCTTTTGCTAAAACATTTATAGTGGAATCTATAGCCATATTTGATTTACTGATTACTCGTTTAGTATTTTCAAGAAATAAAGAAGAATTGACGTATGTAACTCCTAAATATTCAAATTCTTTGACTATTTCAATATTTTCATTTTCGTAAAAGAAACTGCCTATTTCCCTTCTTCTATTTTCTTTACTAAACTGAGTGATCTTTGTTTTGGCTACGTTTACCGTTAACATATTTTCTTTACAATAAGCCTCCAATATTTTAATCTTTTTCGTCAAATCTGATTGATTTTCACTTAAGATCACTATATCATCGGCATACAATAAAACGTTAACAGCATTGGTACCATTGATGTATAATCCATCAGCTCCGTTTTCCCTAAAGTAGAAAGAAGAAAAAAAGAGCGCAAAGAGCAAGGGACTCATTGGGTCTCCCTGCAATACACCTTCTGTGATATTTATATATTTTGTGTGTTTATTATTGACTCTAACCTTCATTTTCGCCCGATTGTATAATGAACCAATTATTTTAATTAATACTGCGCTTAGCCCCATATCAAATAATTTATGTCAAAGTTTATTATGGTTAACTGAATCAAATGCTCTTTTAAAATCAAATAAGGCTAAAACGTTCCTTTGTTTCTGTAAACGAATTTGCAATACAGAGTTTAACACAAATATATTATCAAAACAGCTTCTGCCCTTCCTAAACCCATTTTATTCTTCAGGAATAATATTTAAATGTTCGGCCCAATCGCTTAATCTGTTAGCTAAAATTTGTGTAAAAATCTTTCCTATACAATTCATAAGTGCAATGCCTCTATAATTATATGGGTTTTCCTTCTCACCCTTTTTATGGAACATCAACATTTCTATACAGCACCACTTTTCTGGAATTTTTTCTGTTTCTAATATTTTATTGAAAAACATTGTGATATATAACAGCCAGTTTTGAGGAAGGTCTTTGTAGAAATCGTTACTGATTTTATCGAGACCCGGTGCCTTGCCCGATTTAATATTACTTATGGTTAAAATCACTTCATTCAAGGTAATTATTCTATCTAAAACTGGGTGTACCACATCTACAAAAGTCCCTGATATACTATTTCTATTTCCATATATATTATCATAAAACATTTCCCACTCTTTCTCATCAATTTCAACGGTTTCAGGTTTCTTTTTTGTATAACAATTTATTGTCTCTTAAAATTCCTTTGCATTTTTACATTTGAAATTTTGTCAATCATTTGTTTTTGATAAATAATTTTCTTTTCTTTAACTAATATTTTATATTGTTTTTTCATTTCGTGATAACTGTTCTCATTATTTTTATAGCTCATTATTTTTAAAATTGTCATGCTTGCATATTTTCAATAAATTTTTTACATTAAATTTTGTATCTTTGCATTCCTGATCAAACCACTTATTATGTAATATTCTAAAATCGCAATCGTTATTGTAAATTAATCTTTTTGCATTCCTAACTGACAGGCTAATTCTTTAATATTACTTTCTAAGTTTGTGCTCATTTCATCTACTGTCATGTTGCTACTAATATGAATTCTACTGGACATTTCCATACCTGTATAATAATTCGGCGCTAAATTATCGTCCCACTTAAGATATACTTGCTTATTTAATATTTTATTACTATTCCTAATGTTTTGTTTATTGTAAATGTTGGCAGATATGTGCAGCGAAATTGGAAAATGGTGAGAACCATTTATCCAGTCTAAAACCTTAAAGTCTGTTATTTTATTTTCAAGCTCCAAAAATTACAAAAAACAATCAATCAATTACAGATTTACCCTATGTGCTAAGAAAGGTGAATTGGGCAGGAATATCATTTGATGATCTTCCATTAATATTTATCAATTCATTATGCTCCATAAATTCTACTAACTTACTACCTTTACTATTACAAATATTATCCAAAGAACTTCTCTCAGCACTTAACTTACAGTTTTCTAACACATTATCGTCTAATTGATTAAGTTGGCCAATTCTACAATTATAATCGCCTCCAATAACGCACACCTAATCACTATATTTACTGTTGATTAAATTAAGTACATTTTGCAACAACTCCAGCGGTTGTGAAATATCTAAACTTGGTTTAAAATACACGACACCTATAATAATTTTTTCCACGTCACTTTGAATTCTTACAACTATCCAATTTTCTGTTATGTCCAAAGTTTTAACTAAAAATTTTCTACACTTTTTTATACAAAGAAGAAGACCTCCAGATACACGGCCTTTTTGTTTTTCCTTAATAGTAGCTGAAAAAATTACATGATAATTTTGTAAACATTTTATATTTTCTTTTGGATCAGTTGTCAGCCACGTTTCAGTTAAACACAACATATCATATTTATTCCAGTGAGCTCCATTATAATTTACTAGATTGTTAATACCTTCGATATTCCAAAAAAAGTAAATTTAATGGGATTATATTTAGTTTTTTGGCGTATTTACTCTGGATCGCAGGAAACGCTCCATTGTTCCTGGTTTATCTTTTGGTGTTTTCACCCGACATTCGTTGGTTACTTCTTCATTGTCGTTTTTCTTGTGGTTAATCCCTTTTTCCAGTGCTATGTCCGGTTGATCGTATTTTTGGTTAATCTGTGGAGTAAGTACACATTCTGCTTTTAATTCGTCCACTGTCCAGAATTTGTCGTTCAGCAGTATCTTGTTTTTTACAATTCTAGCTTCATATCCCGCTTATTTTAGGTTCCTGTGCATGTCTACAAGTATTTTGCGATCTTCATTTTGCAACTTGGTAAGATGATCATTTAAGTAAATATCGGTTCTTTTTAGCTTCGTTCTTTGTTTCATGATGTCTACCCTTTTTTTATAAGATACGCAGCTTACCATTACTGGGCGATGACCTCTATTTTTATCTTTGACACCAATTCTTCTGACTTCATTAACACAGTTTTGTTGCAATTCTGTTTGAAGTTTAGTCTGCACCAAGTTAAAAATGTTTTCTTCCAGACCTTCACGGGTTTCGTTCGGTTGCTCAGGTATGCCACTAATAATGATATTATTTTTTCTTGATTCTCTCTCAAGATGTTCAATTTTCTGCTTTTGGGTTGCAACCATTTCCCAAATATCCGTCCTTTCTTTTTCAATTATCGTTATCCTTTGAGCTATTTTCTTCACAGAATTTTAATTTCCCATATGTATCTCTTTTGTCTGCCATATTTTTTTTAATTGATTCGATAGCCGATATTTTAAAAATAATAACTCTGTTAATTTATTATAAATTTATTACGTGTATCTAATTTCAGACTACTGAATATAAGTACGTAATGTAATATGCCAGGTAGCCAATTTAATCGTTTTAGATAATTTTTTTTTTTTATAAATTTAACTTTCTTCTTTTTTGTTGAACACATAGACTCTTTCAAGATTTTTACTATCTGATAAAATTAAGAATATACTAAGATTTTGAATATACAATTTAGAATTAATAAAAACACCTTAGAACCACTAAAAACTTAAAAAATACTACGGATCGAAATTACACACGTCTATTCAATAACACAGTACAACCAACTCTCTCCTAAAAGATAGTAGATAACGAAAACGTTATCTAGATAAAATTTCAGATAACGTTATCTAAATAAGGACAACACTGACTACAATATATATTAAAATGAACGAAATCGCAACGTAGCATTTCCGTAACATTCTTTGTAAGAATATTAAATAACAATGAATTAAAAACAGTTACCGTAACTTGGGGTGAGATTGGCCCATTTTTTGCGTTTTTTTACGTAAACTGCCTTATATTTCTCATATATATTTAGGTAACTTCCTCTTACTATTAACTATTGAACTCTGCATATTTCAAAGTATACATTGACTATTTATTAGAGCTCAGAACTTATTTAATTTCTATTTTAAGATGCTCTGAAAATTTGGGACAATCTTGCCTTTATTTGGGGTAACATTGTCCCAAATACAAAATGTCATATTAATTAATGCCAAATATTATTCGGGATAATGTTCGACATTTTTAATTGTGATTGTACGTAAGTAGATAGTGTACAATATGTTAGGGACAGGGCCCACTCCAAGGGCGGGCAACCCGGGCATTTGCCCGGGGCGGCAAATTTTAAGGGCGGTTATTTTGTAAATTTTTTTAATTTAATTCCTGATTTTTCATTTAATAAATATTTCATAATTATTTCTATAGAAACCACCAACAAAATAATTTAAACTTTTTTTTAATTAAAAAAAAAGGCAAACACTCAATAATATTACTTTAAAAAGGAATAAAAAATAGTAATAATAATGGAAAAAAGTATGTGAAATTCATAATAAAAAATAGTATATGCAACTCATGCAGGATTGTCGATTGCCCACTTGAGCGAATGAGCGCACTCACTACCATCGTGCGCTCAACTTCGCTCTCGTGGGCAATCGACAATTTCCTGCACTTATTGCATAATATACTGTTCTTTTAATGGAAATTTAAAAAAAAAAGTTCTGGATGTGTAAGCAAAAGTTGGTTTGCATCGAAACATTCACAAGAAGTAACGGTGAAGTTGGAGCAGCACTAAGCAGTGGCAAAAGATGGAATTAAATCAATCTTAGCATTCGAGTATAGCCAGTGCTGCTACCTGTCATTTACCACAAGGACCAAGTTGATAGCTGTATTTGCTAACTAATAGTACATCAAACTGTCTTTTTCCAAGACTTGGGCCAATCTTACCCTTAAGGGCCAATCTTACCCCAAGTTACGGTATTAGATAATATTCCTAATTAACAGTATTTGATTAGGTGACCCTACAAATATTTTATGGCTATAATTAAACTATACGAACGATACTTTTCCATCGCTCCCAAAAAATTTACATTTATGATTGTTTCCGACAAACTTCAGTGTTAAATTTTAATTGTTATTTATAAATTAATTAAAGGGCTGTAAACGAAAAAAAGCTACTTAAAATATCCACAAACAGTCTACAATGATATGAAAAATAATAAATTTTAATTTCCAAAAAAATTTCCGACCTTCGTCGTGCTGCCGTCATCAATAGTACGTCGTCTTTATTGCTTTTTATTCAATCTGATGGCAGAAAACGTACCTATAATTTTTTTTATAATTATGACGCAGTAATCTTGTTATTAAAAAAGTTGGATTTTTATTTCATTATAAAATGCACAACACAAACAATGAAAGAAAATCAGTCACTTGTTTTGTAACAGACCTCTCTTACCTGTAACATGTACTAATACGTCACAGGTCAATTTACAAGATATCACAGTTTCTTCATCATCTCCGAATGATTAAGTTGGATATTCTCATGAGTTAGAGATAATCGCATTTAAAGATGATGTACATATCATCTTTTTTTAACTAAATAAATAGACTTTTGAAAATTGATACAATAAATTTTGTATCTTTTTACAGGAATCATTTGATTCAGATCCGAAGCCATTTATTGATTGTAGTGACAATAGTGATCCCAGTGACTATCCAAATATTTCTACAGTAAGCTAAAAACGTTGAGCTGTTGGCGATGCAACTACTATAAATATTTGGATGGAGTTCCGAAAACAGCATACCTCCGATTGAGCTGAAATTTGGTATACCCACTCTCTTTGGCTTAAGAAGTTACCCTCTAGACGGATTTTTGGCGACGCGGACCGGAAGTGTATTTTTCAACCCTTCGAATATCTAAATCTAGGGGTTACTATGATTTCCGTTACGATAGATTCTTAAGATAGATTCTTATAGAACTTGGTGAGTAGAGCAAAAAAGGAAGAATAAAATTTTTTGACATCTAGCTTCGTTTTCGAGATATGATGTGTTAAAGTTCTAAAACTTACTATATTGAATAGATAGATAATGTATTATACATCTTATACTTAATATGTATTGTATAATGTATACCTATTTAGAATAAATTTTTATATGTATGTTAGCTTATTTTAAATATAATATTTTTAATGGTATATTACGGTTTTTTGTGATAGAAGTAAGTGGAAAATGAATGGGAGAACATTGAAACCTCATTTTCGGGCAAAAGGTAATTAAATAATATTAAGGTAATTACAAGGCAGGAGCCCCATTTGTTAATAATTACCCTTTGCTGGGAAATGAGATTTCAATGGTAAACTAACCGAAACTTACCTAACCTAACCTTAACTAGCCCTACCATCTGGTTTTTATATCCAAGTCGAAGTATATTGTCAGCACTAACTAATCTAACCTAACCGTCGGGCAAAGGGTAACCTTAACTAACCTCACCACCTAATTTTTATATCAAAGTCGAAGTATATTGTCAAAACTAACTAAACTAACCTTACCACCTAGTTTTTAAGTCATCTACTATTTGATCGTAAAAAATAATATGTTTCTCAGGTTCAACTTTTTAAACAGTTTAAAAATTACGTCCAAGATACGCTATAAATAGTATATAATATAAAAAGTAGGTGGTGAGGTTAGTTAAGGTTAGGTTCGTTTAGTTAGTGGTGACAGTATTCTTCGACTTTGATATAAAAACCAGATGGTGAGGTTAGTTAAGGTTAGGTTAGGTTAGTTTCGGTTAGTTTACCATTGAAATCTCATTTCCGGGCAAAGGGTAATTAAATAATATTTAGATAATTACAAGGCAGGAGCCCCATTTGTAAATAATTACCCTTTGTCCGACGTTTCAGTAATGAACTAACCAAAACTAACCTAACCTAGCCTTAATTAACCTCACCACCAATTTTTTATATCAAAGTCCAAGTATACTCTCAAAACTAACTAAACTAACCTAACCTTAACTAACCTTACCACCTAGTTTTGCGTTAGAAGATACATTTCCGGTTCGAGTTGCCAAAAATTCATTCAGAGAATACTTTTTGAATTATGAAAAATATATTTAAAAAAATTTTGTTCAATTGGACGTATCCAGTAGTATATTTATTTACATCTACTATACTACTTCTTGCTATTTTAGACCCTTAAAAGTACAGCTTCCGGTTCACGTCACCAAGAATCCGCTTAGGGGGTAACTTCTTAAGCCAAAAAGAGTAAGTATACCGAATTTCAGCTCAATCGGAGGCAAGCGATTATACTACTTTTTGCTATTTTAGATCCTCAAAAGTATAACTTCCGGTCCGAGTCACCAAAAATCTGTCTAGGAGGTAACTTCTTGAGCCAAAAAGAGTATATATACCAAATTTGAGCTCAGTCGGAGATATGCGATTGTACTACTTTTTGCTACTTTAGACCCTCAAAAGTATAACTTCCGGTCCGTGTCGCCAAAAATCCGTCTAGGGCGTAACTTCTTAAGCTAAAGAGAGTGTGTATACCAAATTTCAGCTCAATCAGAGGTATGCGGTTTTCGGAATTCCAGCCAAATATTTTCTTTGTTTTTTAGAGTACATCTATTTCTGATCCTAATTCAACTTACTCCGAGGAAATTGCTTTGCAAGATGATATAGCAATTAAATAAATTTCAAATTCAGAGCAAAACTTACAGAAAACTAGTAGAGTCTCTGAAAATATAATTGCAGAAAACAAGAACACTAATAGCATAAAAACTTCTAGAAAACGTACAGACGACTTTTGCTATTTTTGTGAAACACATGTTCTTAATTTTGGACGGCATCTAATTAGGAACCAAAGTTAGATAGTCATGTGCAAAAGATACTGACATCATCACCTGGGAGCAAGAAAAAAGACTTAATTACGCTATTAAGGAAAAAAGGAAACTGCTTAAGTGAAGAAACTAAACCAATGAAAAAAAGAAATGAAACGGATTATTTACCATGCGTTCATTGTTTAGGTTTTTATTCCACAAAACAGCTGTGGAGGCACAGAAAACAGTGCACTGAAAATCCAAATGCCGGATCCTCAACAACAGGTTCGAAAGCTGCTGGGCAGAATCTTTTAATCCGCCATTTAAAAATAGATTCACAGTTACGAGAAAAAGTTTTTCCAAGAATGAGGGCAGATCAAGTCTCATTAGTAGCAAAAAAATATCCCCTGATTTGCGCATTCGCAGCAAGATATATTAAAATTGCTAGGGAAAGGCATTTGATAAATGTAGCTTCTCGAAAAATGAGAGAGTTACCTAAACTTTTAATCAGTGTGAGAAAATTACAACCATCTATTACTAACCTTTACGACCCATAAACTATGATTCCTTAGTTGCAGCAACAAAAAGTATTGCTAAATATAATAACGAAAAAGATTACTACGAAGCTTTAACGTATGCTTTAAACATGGAAACGACTCTAAAAACAATGTTGCGGAATTGATTTGTTGTGGATCTTAAAAAAAATAATCTTACAACATTATCTTCAGCCGAGCTTGAGGCAGAATAGAAGGACACTGGAAATTTAATATATCGAGTAAAGCAGCTAATGAAATGAAAAAATGGAATAAAGTAACGCTTATTCCATTATCAAGTGACGTTAAGTTATTGAAGGAATATTTAATAAAGACAGCTACTTCTCAAATTATTTTGTTAGAAAAAAATAATGAAGATTCTGCAGTGAACTACAGCAATTACCTCTTCACAGATACGAACAAGTTCTGAAAAATAGTGACACATAACTCTATGAAGAATTTTCAGAAATTTTAAATATTTCCGAAAAAATATTGGTGAAAGATTTTAAAAGAATAATTATTAGAGGAAAACGAGGTACAGGTGTTCCTGTACTTTTTAGTACAGACG
Organism: Brachynemurus nebulosus; assembly: GCA_035578155.1. Taxonomy (NCBI): domain Eukaryota; kingdom Metazoa; phylum Arthropoda; class Insecta; order Neuroptera; family Myrmeleontidae; genus Brachynemurus; species Brachynemurus nebulosus. Next base: position 4,490,466 of record JAPWDM010000007.1, on the reverse strand, counting down.
TACAAGATCATCTGAATATTATACTAAAGTATAGAGAAAAAATTATAAAAAAACCGAATCCGTATTTATTTGCGAATTCTATTACTGGTCAGCCAATTATTGGGTATAAAATATTAAAAAAATTTGCTGTTTCATGTAGTGTAAAAAATCCGGATGCCATTACATGTACGCGATTGCGGAAACATTTACCAACTTGAACCCAACTTTTGAGCATGTCAGAAAATGGCATGGAGCAACTGGTCAGCTTTATGGGCCATACACTTGGCATTCACAAGTCTTTGTATAGATTTCCTGATGACATTTACCAAACAGCTAACTAAAATTTAAAAACTTCTTTTACTCATGGAAAAGAGACAAGCAGGACAGTGCAAAGGTAAATCTTTAGATGAAATAAATTTTAACATGGAAGAAAATTTATTAAATAATGAAGAACTCGATGTCGATGAAGAGGATAGAACTAATATTATACAGCAAGAAGACTTAATGGAAATGCAGACGAAAACATTCTAGAAAAACAAGTAAACCTATCGATTTGGAAGAATTGCCCAATGAAAGAGCAAATACTAGCAACCAAAAAGATACTGATAATAATTATCGAAAAAAACTTTAATCCCCTGGACGGATAATAAAAAAAAAAAAAACAATAATCACAACATTCTTTAAAAATCATATTGAAGCGAAAAAACCACCATAAAGGAATGCATGTAAAAATTTAATTAAAAAATATCTAGAGCTACTAAAAAATAAGGATTGGTTGAAAATTAAAATTTTCATTCAAAACAAGTACACTAAAAAAATTAAATAAATCAAAAATAATATATGATAATAATTATTTTATGTTTCATATTGCGAGCCTCTTTCCCCCAAAAGAATGACACCTTACCACGTTATTAAAGCAGAGGATGATGCCAGTTATTACAAATTCCCAAAAGATTTGCTAAATTTGAAATGTTGTTCCTATTTTCTTGTATCCAAAGGTTGTCAATCCTTCGTCTTCTTAAGGATATCGCTGTCGGGATAGCTTCGCGGACCAACAGTTAACACTTTTTATTAATTTTATTAATTATACTTCGGTATTTAACGTTGAATAAAAAAACTAAATACGATAAAACAACGTTTATTGATTTTCAATCGTTACAAAATAATCAGATAACAATTAAATTACAACAATTAAAAATTACAATTATAGGAGACCGCTCGTCGACTTAACGTGTTACGTGTATCCAATTGTATTCTACTAAAAAAGGCTTTTTCCTTGGTTGGTGGGTGGTAAATATATATGTCGTGCCGCGAGATTTTCCGTTGAATAGAGTACCGTCCCAGATATAACTTCGTAGACGCGAAGCTTGCTCGTATTTGCTCCACAAATGGATGATTGATTGATTGATCGATGATTTTTGGTTTAGGATCGCCAGTTACGTTTATTAAGTAAAATGTAACAAAACCTTCTTAAGACTTTTATAGTCACTTATTGTTGAAAACACTTTTACTGAAAGATATTGCTCTAAGTTTAAGAAATGAAAGATAAGTTTAAATTTTAACAATAAAATATAAGTATCGATTTACATAGTAACGGCGTTACATTTGAATTAGAACAGACTGATCTTCTATTGTTTAGGGGTTGCGCATTTATACAATTTTTATTATCATTAAAACAAAGGGAGATTGTTCTGGAAAGTTCTAATGATCCACTTTCTAATGATGTCATATTGGAATTTGTCCATTCGTCATTATTTGGCTAATTACTCTACGTAGTTAATGATATTGGCGACGTACTGGCGTGGAGTGTGTTTCGCTGTGGGCACCACACTCCCCCATGTTTAGAGTAGATCATAACTTGAAAGGTTGATCATTAAAGAAATGGCTCAAGGGGTCCTGACCGGCTGGTTGCTCCTGACGGCTGTCTTCTTATTGGTATGTGGGTTTGGCTAATGGTGACGTCGTCATAGCGAGGCGGAGCACAAGGAATGAGTTGGTTTTCCTCTGAATTTATTGGCGTGAGTAGTAAGGATTGGAGAGAACTGGAGCCTCCATCCCTCCATCCGACTTTTTGAGCGACCTCGGATGGAGGCAAAACTACCGAGGCGGTTCTAGAAGCCTCCGGCGGTGGGTGGAGCAAAATTTGGTCTCCAACCTAACGATATCTAGTGAAATTTTTTTCTAACTTAACAGAACCCAATGGAACTTGACCTAACCTAACGAAACCTAAGCGAACTTAGCTTAACCTAACAAAATTTTTTCTAACCTAAGAACTGAAAAATTCCCTAACAGATGGCGCAGCCACCTTCGAGCATGTGAATTCCCTAACAGATGGCGCAGCCACCTTCGAGCCTGTGAATTCGCTACTAGATGGCGTTGCTAGTCTGGATTCCTGTGTGTAAGTTTGAAAAATTGTCAATAGATGGCATCGAAAACCTTTTTTTGATAGTTAAACTAGCCATTAAAAGATGGCCTTGCTTTCATAATTTTATAATATTTTTATCTGAAAACAGGCTTAAACTGTCAGCTGACGTCACTAAAGGTAAACTGATATCAAACAGCGAAGATTTCTCTCTAATATGCAAAAATGAATTTTATCATATGATTGTATATTTTTATCTGAAAACAGGTTTAAACTTGTATAAATTGCCAGCTGACGTCACTAAAGGTAAACTGATATCAAATAGCGAAGATTTCTGTCTAATATGCAAAAATAAAGCAGCAGGTTTTAACCTGTATGGCTACATAAAGTGTGATAGCTGACGTCACCATACTATTTTTTCTGCTATAAAAAGGGCGCGACAGAATTTCATCAGTTACAATTTTGTTCGAAACTTTAGTGAAAAAACATTAAATCCTATTGTTGTGAATTTTCAATTGTTGTGTTAAAACTAATTATTGTCAACAATGGAATCCATTACTGCTAGTGCTTCATCTGGAAACAGAAACTTAATTCAAAAAATGGCTGGAAATTTTGTGGACGAATTGAATCATCTTGGTGCTGTTAAACGATGGATTAAACTTTCTGATATGGAAATTGGAAAAGTATATAAAATAATGGGAGCCAGTCAACTACCATCGAAATTCGATTCATCGAAAATGAAGACAATATTGGAATTGGAAGTTGGATACATTTCGTTACCAGCGAGATTTGACAATTTGAACGAGCAGATGCTGGCATGGTTGCAAAGCAATCCAAAACTTGGTATTATGAATAATGGACCCATTGGACTAACTCATAAATTGCAATTCAAAACGTTGGATCTTCTTGAAATCGCAATTCAAAACGTTGGATCTTCTTGAAATTTGTAAATTTTCAATTGTTGTGTTAACAATTAATTATTGTCAACAATGGAATCCATGTATTGTGGAAATCGTTCGTATTCATCACATAGCATTTCAGAGTTGTCGATAATTTGTTTAATAATTTCCTCTCGACGCTTCGCTTTACTTAGTTCTCTTAATTCTGCATTGAAGAACATTGAAGAAAATTGATGTAATGATCCGTAAATTCCATACAACAGAAATATTCCGATATCTCAATATTCCCAATATTTCGTCTATAATTGCGCTTGAAAAGTCTACAAACCACCTCTATAAATTCAATGGTGTTTGTTGGATAATTTTTCACTATTTTAATACACAAGTCGGTCAATTGGTGATCTTTGATTCCTCACAGAGCACTTTCTTGCATATGCACAAATTTTTAATATAATTATAAATTTTACAAGTTAAAAAAGTGATCATTGTGTACCTATTTTTGTTTAAAACTATACTTAATAAAAAAAAATTTAAAGAAAAAAAAACCGATCTTTTGATTTACACCGATCCCCTAAAAAGAAATCAAACTAATTTTTGATATTATACCTTAAACTTGATGTATATATAAAAATTCCATTTACAATTATGGTACACCATATATACTCGTAAATTTTACAAAAATGTATCACTCTGTACATTTTTTTAAATCTGTGTGCATATTCTTTGATGTTATTTAATCAGCTAAATCTTTAATCAACTAAATCAGCTAAAATTGTTACATACTTACGTTATAAATATCTAAGTGTGTATTTTTTTTTTAAATATATAACTTATAAATACTCATGATTACTTTACTATAACTGTAATCACGCGATATCATGTTATAAAATACATAAGAATTTACTCATTTAATGTAAAAATATTTGATCATCAACAATTAAATAAAAACGAATTTTTTTAAAATATATATAGTAATATAATATTTCGCATATATACAGTACTCTGTTAAAAGTACGGGTTTCTACACCGTTAAAAAACATATATTTTACAATATCAATATATTGTAAAAAATAATATTTCTTAATATTTTTAAAACTGAATATGTAATATCAAGAATTTAAAACAGTTTTGAAACATTAATTTCTCCTCATAATATTTTTTTAGTCTTAAATAAATAGCACAATGTTCCATATATTTTAAGAAAATTTTTCTTTTAATATTTTATAACTTATCTAAAAAATTTATAGCTATTTTTATCAAAAAATTTGTTACTTGCTATTGTTAAAAATTAGTTAAATATATCTATAGGTATTAAGTGACCTCCAGTTTTTGTAAAAGACGATAATAATAGCAATTCATCTTAAATACGAAATTATTTTATCAATGCTAAATAAGCGTTTTTTTTTCTCATATTATCATACTCCAATATATTGTATATTATTATAATTTATAAAAATGTGTTTTATTTATTAAAAAATTTAGCAAAATTTTAAATAATATCGCGTCAAAATAATATTCAGAAGTCAATAAAAGAAAATAGCAGTAAATTTATTAAGATAACTATAAATAAATATTAATCTAATGTTGAAATATTTATTAACAAATAGTAGTGCTTATTAGAAAATTAGGCACCTATTGTTTTGTTTTCAAATTTACCTTTTTGCAATTAAAGAAAATTTTAGTAACTACCGATACCTATATAAAACGATACCCATAAAAGACAAGCATGTTCTGATCTCAACAATTTTTTCCCATGTTAAATTCGTATGTTCTTACTTCGCTGAAACTTATTATGTTTATATATTCCCCCAATATTTTCTACCATAAACAATAGTTATAGCAAGCTAGGTAGGTATTGAATAAGTATTTTTTGTTTGTTAATTTATTGATGATAGAGAAAAAAATTTATGTTTTTATAGACAGTGAAATACTTTTAAACTATTTTTTGCAGCTTAATTTTGTAAAAACACCTAAAAATTATCAGTCACAGACAAATATTTCTAAGCAAACGAATTGAAAATGTAATTTTATACCATAAAAATAAATGCGTATATATATATATATATATATATATATATATATATATATATATATATATATATATATATACGCAGATATTAAAATAAGCTATCAACATTTAAAAAGTTGTTAAAAAAATCTTTGTAACTTTTCCAATAGCTATATGTTAATTATTTTAAAATTATGTGAGTGTTGTTATTTCTTACATACCACAGTCCTTAAGCAATTTAAATAAAAAAAAGAGTCACTCTCGAAAAAAGAGTCACTCCTAAAAATGAGTCACTCCAAAAAAAGAGTCACTCCTAAAAAAGAGTCAGTCCCAAAAAAGAATCACTCCCAAAATGAGTCACTCCCAAAAAGAGTCACTCCCCAAAAAGAGTCACTCCCAAAAAGAGTCACTCCCCCAAAAAAGTCACTCCCGAAAATAGAGTCACTCCAAAAAAAAAGAGTCACTCCCAAAAAGAATCACTCCATAGCTATATAAGGCTCAACCCGCGGAATCTTTAGTCAGTCGAGTTCAGTTCAGCTATTCGTAAACACGTTGCAATCGTAATACTGTTAAGCTATGCATAGTTGTGAATTTTGTGGTAAGAAATTTTCGCGGAAGTTTAATCTCTCGCGTCATTTAAGAACTAAACATAATTCGTCTGAGAATGATAAAAAAAATGATGAAAATGGAATAAGTCAATTTGAAAATTCCACGAATCGGTCAGTAAATAATGGGACACACGTGAACAGCGCGGCGAAGAGGAGACTTTCAATACAAAGTGAATCGTCAAAATCGAATGATGAAGATGATGATGATGGTGAAACCGATTATAGCTTTGAAGCAAGAAATGAAGAAAAGGAAGATAAAGCACCAGTATTTCAAAATCAGCAGGAAGATGATACAGATCTATCTAAAAGAAACTTGAATACTTTTAATGAAAGTATGATGGCTGCAGCAGAAGCAATCAGACGTAAATTCCACGCTTTAAAAAACTAGCATAATATTCTACAATCGGCGAATGATGAAGATAATCGATCTGATGAACAAAAGCATTTACCATCGCCTGATAACTACAAAGAAACAAGTTTTACTCCAAAGATGGCTGGTCTCTTACAAACTGCTCTAGACATATTAATGGTCAAAGAGCTTCAGAACGCATGCGCAAAGGATGAAGAACAAGAAAATAAAAATTCAGGAGAAAAGGAACAACCTTCGACATCTAACTCAACAAATGGCGGAGCTAAACGTTTCAAATATGATGATGAAAATGCTAACCTTCATAATGATCATTCGAAACCTGTTGATGCAGAAAAATATTTTGATGATCCGAACCATTTAGTCGATGAACTAAGAAGTTTAGCGACTCAGACGCAAATTGGAGAAGAAATAGTTAATACTGTGTGCAATTTAATGGAAAGGAGTCATATTATAAATCCCAGCTTCGCGGATTATATCGAAAACGAGAAAAAACGAAGCCATTTTAATAATTTAAAGGAAAGTGACATTGGGCAGCGAATTATCTCGATAACTAGGGAATTGGAAAAGCATGATATTATTGAGCCAGTGTTAAAGTATATATCAAATGATGGCGAAGACAGCGATGAAAAAACATCTGCTAGCGATAGCGAAGATACTGCGAGCGAAGGAGAAGCTGATGATGACGAGAATACAGTCGTCAACGATGGTGATGAAAAAATTTCGGGTGAAGGGTTATACTTAAGGCCCTATAGGAGATATTAAAATAAGCTATCAACATTTAATAAGTTGTTAAAAAAATCTTTGTAACTTTTCCAATAGCTATATGTTAATTATTTTAAAATTATGTGAGTGTTGTTATTTCTTACATACCACAGTCCTTAAGCAATTTTAGTAATTCGTTAAAAAAGATCACCGAAATGATTGTTCTTACAACGAACTATGTAATGTGTATTTTCTAAGCTATTAAAATAGGTAATGTTTTTGCTTGCTCCTGAATATAGGCAATTAAATCGCATTGCTCCATTGACGTTCTGACACAATAGAACGTATGTGCAAACTATGTAATTCTTGCCAATAAGTATTCACCCATATTATTAATGATTTGTTAAAAAATAAAGTATCGTTGAACAATAATGATCTAAAACTGCTGTGCAGGAAAGGGTTAATTAATTGAATGCAGCTTAACTCCGGAAAAAAAATAAAATTTCGTAATCCAAAATTAAAGTTTTCATCCGCTCTTTAAAAATTATGAGAGTTATTTACTGTCCACCCTAAATATATATATATATATATATATATATATATATATATATATATATATATACATATATATATATATATATATATATTTATATATATATATATATATATATATATATATATATATATATATATATATATATATATATATATATATATATATACGCAATTTATTTTTTTAGGTATTTTTACAAAATTAAACTGCAAAAAATAGTTTAAAAGTATTTCACTGTCTATAAAAACATAAATTTTTTTCTCTATCATCAATAAATTAACAAACAAAAAATACTTATTCAATACCTACCTAGCTTGCTATAACTATTGTTTATGGTAGAAAATATTGGGGGAATATATAAACATAATAAGTTTCAGCGAAGTAAGAACATACGAATTTAACATGGGAAAAAATTGTTGAGATCAGAACATGCTTGTCTTTTATGGGTATCGTTTTATATAGGTATCGATAGTTACTAAAATTTTCTTTAATTGCAAAAAGGTAAATTTGAAAACAAAACAATAGGTGCCTAATTTTCTAATAAGCAGTACTATTTGTTAATAAATATTTCAACATTAGATTAATATTTATTTATAGTTATCTTAATAAATTTACTGCTATTGTCTTTTATTGACTTCTGAATATTAATTTGACGCGATATTATTTAAAATTTTGCTAAATTTTTTAATAAATAGAACACATTTTTATAAATTATAATAATATATAATATATTGGAGTATGATAATATGAGAAAAAAAAAAACGCTTATTTAGCATTGATAAAATAATTTCGTATTTAAGATGAATTGCTATTATTATCGTCTTTTACAAAAACTGGAGGTCACTTAATACCTATAGATATATTTAACTAATTTTTAACAATAGCAAGTAACAAATTTTTTGATAAAAATAGCTATAAATTTTTTAGATAAGTTATAAAATATTAAAAGAAAAATTTTCTTAAAATATATGGAACATTGTGCTATTTATTTAAGACTAAAAAAATATTATGAGGAGAAATTAATGTTTCAAAACTGTTTTAAATTCTTGATATTACATATTCAGTTTTAAAAATATTAAGAAATATTATTTTTACAATATATTGATATTGTAAAATATATGTTTTTTAACGGTGTAGAAACCCGTACTTTTAACAGAGTACTGTATATATGCGAAATATTATATTACTATATATATTTTAAAAAAATTCGTTTTTATTTAATTGTTGATGATCAAATATTTTTACATTAAATGAGTAAATTCTTATGTATTTTATAACATGATATCGCGTGATTACAGTTATAGTAAAGTAATCATGAGTATTTATAAGTTATATATTTAAAAAAAAAATACACACTTAGATATTTATAACGTAAGTATGTAACAATTTTAGCTGATTTAGTTGATTAAAGATTTAGCTGATTAAATAACATCAAAGAATATGCACACAGATTTAAAAAAATGTACAGAGTGATACATTTTTGTAAAATTTACGAGTATATATGGTGTACCATAATTGTAAATGGAATTTTTATATATACATCAAGTTTAAGGTATAATATCAAAAATTAGTTTGATTTCTTTTTAGGGGATCGGTGTAAATCAAAAGATCGGTTTTTTTTTCTTTAAATTTTTTTTTATTAAGTATAGTTTTAAACAAAAATAGGTACACAATGATCACTTTTTTAACTTGTAAAATTTATAATTATATTAAAAATTTGTGCATATGCAAGAAAGTGCTCTGTGAGGAATCAAAGATCACCAATTGACCGACTTGTGTATTAAAATAGTGAAAAATTATCCAACAAACACCATTGAATTTATAGAGGTGGTTTGTAGACTTTTCAAGCGCAATTATAGACGAAATATTGGGAATATTGAGATATCGGAATATTTCTGTTGTATGGAATTTACGGATCATTACATCAATTTTCTTCAATGTTCTTCAATGCAGAATTAAGAGAACTAAGTAAAGCGAAGCGTCGAGAGGAAATTATTAAACAAATTATCGACAACTCTGAAATGCTATGTGATGAATACGAACGATTTCCACAATACATGGATTTCATTGTTGACAATAATTAATTGTTAACACAACAATTGAAAATTTACAAATTTCAAGAAGATCCAACGTTTTGAATTGCGATTTCAAGAAGATCCAACGTTTTGAATTGCAATTTATGAGTTAGTCCAATGGGTCCATTATTCATAATACCAAGTTTTGGATTGCTTTGCAACCATCCCAGCATCTGCTCGTTCAAATTGTCAAATCTCGCTGGTAACGAAATGTATCCAACTTCCAATTCCAATATTGTCTTCATTTTCGATGAATCGAATTTCGATGGTAGTTGACTGGCTCCCATTATTTTATATACTTTTCCAATTTCCATATCAGAAAGTTTAATCCATCGTTTAACAGCACCAAGATGATTCAATTCGTCCACAAAATTTCCAGCCATTTTTTGAATTAAGTTTCTGTTTCCAGATGAAGCACTAGCAGTAATGGATTCCATTGTTGACAATAATTAGTTTTAACACAACAATTGAAAATTCACAACAATAAGATTTAATGTTTTTTCACTAAAGTTTCGAACAAAATTGTAACTGATGAAATTCTGTCGCGCCCTTTTTATAGCAGAAAAAATAGTATGGTGACGTCAGCTATCACACTTTATGTAGCCATACAGGTTAAAACCTGCTGCTTCATTTTTGCATATTAGACAGAAATCTTCGCTATTTGATATCAGTTTACCTTTAGTGACGTCAGCTGGCAATTTATACAAGTTTAAACCTGTTTTCAGATAAAAATATACAATCATATGATAAAATTCATTTTTGCATATTAGAGAGAAATCTTCGCTGTTTGGTATCAGTTTACCTTTAGTGACGTCAGCTGACAGTTTAAGCCTGTTTTCAGATAAAAATATTATATAATTATGAAAGCAAGGCCATCTTTTAATGGCTAGTTTAACTATCAAAAAAAGGTTTTCGATGCCATCTATTGACAATTTTTCAAACTTACACACAGGAATCCAGACTAGCAACGCCATCTAGTAGCGAATTCACAGGCTCGAAGGTGGCTGCGCCATCTGTTAGGGAATTCACAGGCTCGAAGGTGGCTGCGCCATCTGTTAGGGAATTTTTCAGTTCTTAGGTTAGAAAAAATTTTGTTAGGTTAAGCTAAGTTCGCTTAGGTTTCGTTAGGTTAGGTCAAGTTCCATTGGGTTCTGTTAGGTTAGAAAAAAATTTCACTAGATATCGTTAGGTTGGAGACCAAATTTTGCTCCATCCACCGCCGGAGGCTTCTAGAACCGCCTCGGTAGTTTTGCCTCCATCCGAGGTCGCTCAAAAAGTCGGATGGAGGGATGGAGGCTCCAGTTCTCTCCAATCCTTACTACTGGCGTGAAGTGGACATTTGCCTCGTTTTTGATGCTGGGGCCATGAACACAGTTGTAAATGTTGACGTAGCCTTTGGTACATGATTTGTTAAGAAGGCTCTTAATAAATGGGAAAAAGGACAGTTTATAGAGGGGAATATTGCACCTAAAACAGAAAACAAAAGTAACGTATTTTTTATGTATGTCCACGTGGATGTGGAGATGCGCAGTCCCATTATTTTGATGATGTTTTCGAGTCTTCTTTCAACTTCTTTATTCAGGTCCTTGATTCTGTATTGGTTTTCGTTTAATTCATCCAAGTTGATGTGAGTGAGTTTGATTGGATTGACTGAAGATAGTTCGATGTCTGATTTATTTAATTTTTTTATACAATCATCTTCCTCTTGTAGATTGATGTTAGGAATGAAGTCGTAAATAGAGTGATTTTTATTGGTTGGGTACGTTTCAATTGTGTGTGTAGTCGTGTGGTCTTTGAATTTGTTTTGTAATTGAATTTTCTGCGTTTCCAGTAGCTCGATTGCATCGGATTCATTTGGCCAGACTATATTCAATGCAGTCGGTTCACTGGTAGAGCATATCCAAGTGTTATCGTTGATTTCCTGTCATATCTCTTGCTCGGCGTAATATGTCTTGATTTCACATTCTTTCGGGATTTTCTTCATGGTGGGATTCAACAGTTTTGTTTCGCAATTTTGTTAAGCTTGACGTGGTATGGATGTCGCTGCACAAGTATTTTCCTTGTTCGTACTTACATCATGTGGGGTATTTATGACATTTTCATCGATTACCTGAAATTTATATGGGAATTTATTCCCATCTGGCATAAAAAGATTTAAATTAATAGATCCTAGCGTCTCTTTATATTCCGTTTCCAGTCCTCTAATTATTACTTTGTTTAAGGGATCGTAAATATTATTTTTATTATGTACGAGGGTACGTTCCTTTATCATGAGAAAAGTTAGTTGATTATTGGTGATCTCGTTACATCACACACACAAGATTGGGTGGCGTCCAACTTTTTAAATTATTAAACCACGACCATTTCTCGAAGCAGCCGGGCACCCGTAGCGTCAAATAAAAGACGTTACAAAATTATTATTTAGTGGTTTGTTCCTACAATCGCGTGTGTTATGTGTTTTTACGCGGAAATTTTTACAATATTTACAGATTGCCCAAATTGATTGTGTGATAGCGGTACCGTAGTTCTCTGGCAAAAGCCCGTACTTTTCGCGTAAAACGCCTGTTGGTCTGAATATATTCTATCACACATTGGATACGCGATACCAGCTGTCGTAAGGCCCTCACCTTGGTGTCAATTTGTTTAATACGGATACGTGCCTTCTCCTCTGCAGTCTTTTGCTGCTTAGTACATGAGGTCAGGACACGCATCGCTGCATATACTTTATTATTATTATTATAGACTTTTACGCCAACCTGGCGCTCACTACTCAGTAGGACAGTACTGGGTAACATTCACCTATACCGGCATTATGCAAGGTATTAGGCTCTGTGGAAGGGTAATGTGCCAAACCAATCCGTAAAAGTACCGTAGTACATTCACAGATAGGTTTGTCACATCACTCCTTATATTGTTGTTATTGTTGCTTGAAACGAGGTGTTATGTGTCTATTTTGGTGTACACTGGGTCGTACGGCGAGACTTTTGTGGGAGGGTAGATGTTGGCTCAATGACAGACGGCTGTGAAAGCCTAGTTCGTTTTCGTGTCCTCAGAGAATAGGTAGGATTAGGGACAGAGGGAAGGGAAAGGACTGTTTGTGTTTGTGTGTGTGTTCGTGTATGTGTGTGGATGTGTCGTTCTATTTTACGTTTCTTGGTGTAAATGTGTTCTGGTTCATCAAATTGCTCATTAAGATCGGTTGTTCCTGGAATTGTGCGTTTAGATGGTACAGAGGTTGACGGACCTTGTGTGTTATTGAGTTGGGGAGGATTGCGCATCAGAGCGGTAACAGTGACAGTGCGGCAGTTGGTGGATCCTCCCTCTCCATCAGACGAATCTGGATCTGTATGTGTGTTAAGTGTTTGTGTTTCAGTGTTAGTGTATTGTGTGTTTATGTATGTGTGTTGTGTGTCTGTAAGATGAGTGTCAGAGTGTTGTTCGCTCACTGTAGATGGCTCAGATGGAGTAGAAGCAGATCTTGTGCTTTCACATATCGCAGTCGGATTCGTATTACTGAGGAACTTCCGTACTATACGACACGTGTTTATGATCACTGCCTTTTGCATAGTGACATATGTGTATTTTGGGAGACCCAACAGGCTCAAACTATTGTGTAGTGTGTGTGGAATGACCCCGGTGGCACTGAGCACTATTGGAACAATATGGACATGTTCCATTCGCCATTGTTGTTTTATTTCGACTGCGAGGTCAGTGCATTTATCCAATTTAACTGCATGTGTTTTTTGTAAGTTGTGTGTATTTGGAATCGCAATATCGATCAGATAGGTTGTCTTAGTTTTTTTCATTACGAAGGTGATATCTGGTCGATTATGATTTATGATCTTATCTGTAATAATCGACCGATCCCAGTAAAGTCTACAGGAGTCTTTCTCCGCTACTACTTTTGGTGTGAGCTTGTAGCAAGGTGTTTTATCGGTTATAAGGCGGTGCTTAACCGCTAGTTTCTGGTATATAATTTTGCCAACCTATTCGTGACGGTGTTTGTATTCAGACTGAGCGAGCTGAGTACAGGCAGCTCTGATATGTTGGATCGTTTCGGGTTTGGAATGGCATCTCCGGCATGAGTCAGATGTTATTGACGAGTCACGAAGTATGCATTTTGAGTAATTCTGTGTATGTATTACTTGATCTTGTATAGCTGGCATAAATTCTTCAGTCTCCGGGAAAAGACTTCCTTGACTCAACCAGGCGTGCGACGCTGCTTTGTCGATGTTACTCTGATTAAGATCATGTGGATGTCTCCCATGTAAAGCCTTCCGGATCCATTCCTGAACTTTGTCCTCCTTCGTGACCAAAGGGCAAAAACTATCTGGCATTTCTGTGTGTAAGAGGTTTAATGGCGTGTATGCCTTGTCGGCTTGGATTATTGCATTGTGTAAGTGTGATGTGTGTGTTTTGGTGTAAAAGTATTCTCGCAAGTTATGAACCTGTTTATTATGCGTGTTCCTTATGTGTATAAGACCTCAACCCCCTTCGGCTCTTGGCAGCGTCAATCGTTCTATCGCTGCTTTGGGATGATGAATTCGGTATTTGGTTATACGGACGCGGGTCTTGATCTCGATGTTTGTCAAGTCCGTAGGCGTCCATTTGATTACCCCAAATGAGTACGTTAGCACCGAAACTGCGTAGGTGTTAATTGCTTTTATGGTTTTTTTTCCATCAAGGTGGGTGTTTAGTAATCTCTGTACACGCGTTAAGTATTGCTGCATCAGGTGTTGTTTTACAGCGCTGTGGTCTATACGTTCATCCTGATTGAATCCGAGATACCGGTACGACTCTCCCTCGTCCATGGGCTGCATAACAGACTCTGGTTCGAGTTCGAATGCGACCGCATCTCGTTTTCCCCCAGAACGACATTGTGTTCGACATTTATCGATTCCGAACTCCATACAGAGGTCTCGCGAAACCTCCTTGGAAAGTCCCAGCAGCTGCTGTAATTGATGTTTAGTAGCTGCATAGATCTTTATATCATCCATATACATAAGATGTGAAATGGTATGGCGCGAATTCGTTTGCGTACCTACATTGTAACCGTATTTGGTTTCATTTAACAGGCGAGAAAGTGGATTCATTGCGAGACAAAACCATAATGGACTCAATGAGTCGCCTTGGAATATGCCGCGTCTTACTTGAATAAGATCGCTTGTTGTTTTTTCATTACCAATACCGCCAATCGGACATGATCGTTCCAAGGAAGTTCACGATACTTGGGTGTATTTTGTACAGCTCCAATACTCTCCGTAACCAGGAGTGCGGCACCGAATCAAATGCCTTTTTGTAATCTATGAACGCTGTGTACAGGTTACGTTGTCTCCCTTTCGCTTGTTCCAGTACTACGGAGTCAATCAGAAGCTGCTCTATGCAACCTTGTGACCTCTTTCGACATCCCTTTTGTTCTTCTGTCAGTATGGTGTTAATCTGACAATGCTCATCGATCTTTTCTGCCAGACAGGACGTCAAAATCTTATACACTGTAGGCAAACAGGTGATAGGTCTATAATTAGCAGGATCTTTTGTATCACTGTTTTTTGATTTCATATATGTGATACCCTGCATTAGTAACTTCGGTGTCAGGTTTGGTGTTCTTATAAATAGTGTAAATTGTTCAGCGAGATACTTGTGTGTTGATGTAAAGTGTTTGAGCCAGTAGTTTTGTATGTTATCGATGCCAGCTGCCTTCCAGTTATGCGATCTCTGTCGAGCTCTGGAAACGTTCTCTGTAGTAATGTCCGTATAGGGCATCTCCGGAAGATGTTTGTTATTCCTGTACTCTGTGTCGATCCAGCTGGCTTTGTTATTATGGTCAATGGTGTTAGATCATATATTCGCCCAGAAACTATGGAGTGCGTTCTTCTCCGGTAGACCATTACTGTCAGTTACCGTGTTCGTTAGAGACTGATAAAACCGTCTCTCGTTTCTGCTGAACGCTTGGTTTTGTCGTCTGCGTTCAGTACTGGTCTTATACCTTCGTAAGCGCTTCGCTAGTGCTGTTAATTTTTGGTGAAGCGTATCTCTGATCTCTATAAGCGTTTTGTTGGATTCCTCGTATTGTGTGTGTACTGCGTGTTTGTGTAGTATGTCGTGTATGTGTTTGTTGAGCTGCTTAGATCTACTACCCTGTTGGTATTGGGTGATCCTGCCGAGGTTGCATCGGACGTTGTTGATGCGTTTATTCAATCGTGTCTCAGGCAGGAGTTTTGTGTTCCTTCGAGTTGTACGCTACAGGTGGTGTTACGTTGGGACCGTTACAACGTATAGCGGCAACGGCTCCACAGTAGATAGCCGTGTGTAACTCGATAAAATCGTCACATGTTTCCAAGTGTTTAGGCAGTATTGTATTGTCTAATATCTCAACGATCTCAGCCAATCTACGTGAGGTGTGTTGTTTAGGCAACAAGTAACTATGTGTGGGGTCCGTCCCTTTAAATTCAGTAAGCGCTGTGTTAAATTCCAGTTCGATGTTTTGCAGTAGGGTGTCGTTTACTGCTGTCTCATGGAGGTTAGGCTCATTATCGACAAGTTGTTGAGTGTCGTTTTGTGTGAGGCTCCCCATTTCTGGTGGGCCGTCGTCGGCCTGTCTTTCTTCACTTTGAGCAAATTGATGTACGACTTGTGTTTTAATAGTGTTTATGAGGGAAGAAGGTATAAGGTTATTGGTGAAAATGACACGCTTTTAGTCTGCCAGTCTCTGTTCAGTGACGCGGTTTAGGTGAGGATAGGTGCGTGAGAACTCTTGATGTAATTTCGTACGGTAACCAGTTTTGTCCGTTTCAAGTTTAGTAACTTGGAAGTATGTGCGTACGATGAGTTCATTCAGTTCATCTGTCCATTTCATACGCACACGCTTCCTACCAGCTTTAGTGGTCCCCAAAGGATGCTCCGAGGAAACACTTAAAGTCGGCCGAGCCAAAGGTGTTGGAGGCTCTGTAAGCAGGGCAGCAGTAGTTTGGCTGAAGATGTTGTTACAGCTGACAGGTGGCTGACTAGAACCCAACCTGTCGTCACCGTGATCTGAGCTGTCACATTCAGTGGTGACCCTGATGCGCCCGGTCGCTCCACCGGCAGCGGCAGTTTTCCGAGGCCTTTTTCTTATTTTCTCCATCCTAATGGGTTGTCCTTTTAGTCGCCTTTTACGACAAGCAGGACTTACTGTGGGCAAATTCTGCAAAGTGAAGCCCCCACCCACAGGGCGTTTATTATTATTATTATTATTATTATTATTTTTTACTTAAAATTGGGGTACTGCAGCCGGTGGATGGCACGGTCAGCAGCACCCGGCAGCATCGCCTACAAAGGGCATGCGCCGCCAAAACGGGAAAATGATAAAAACGACACATATAGACAGGAACACATAAATGCATTAGACAACGGACAAACATACACATGATAAAATTCACCGATGAGCCCTGCCATCCCAGGCCGTCATAACGAGCGGACAGTCCTTAGTGGCGGTACGCTAAGTACTAGCCAGAACGTCCGGTCACCAAGGACTGAAAACCAACGATGAAACTCCGAGGTGTAAAGGGCCTCGGAGTGGAGAAATCTGAGTAAAAATATCATAATAAAACAACATCACAATAATATCACAAAAAAAGAAAATAAAAGGAAAATCTTATTACGTCACTGAGAAGCCACAGGCCGACCAGTGCCGCAATAAGTAGTTAAAAACAAAACCGCTGAGGGGCCACAACGGCAAGCCCACAGCGGCTCAATAAAATATCACAGATAAGAATAGAAAGAAATGTTGTACCACCTCGGGTAGAAAAGGCCCTCGGTGGTACATCGTTAAAACAAAACAGATTAAAACAATCTTATTAAAAAATAAAAACAACAATATCACAGATTTAAAAAAAAAAAATTTCTTTCTCTGTGGCACGATTCCGCTCCCCATAGTCTCAACAATTCCGAAATGGCTTCGTCAACACCTAGGAACTCACACGTATAGGGACAGTGACATCTGATTACTGAGCAACATGTACTGTTCTGTCAGATAACTGATTACTGGGTACATGTGCCGTTCTGTCAGATTTCGGGGTCAACCTACACGGGAGATCGGTACGATGACTAGGCCACGTTCGTCCGAGTCGAAGCTACAGAGAACGGGACAATGCCACAGAGTATCACAAAGTCAACATCTGACCTGTGTTCGTATCACTTCGACGGGGCGGAAGCCGCCATATCAACGCCCACGAACGCATCCGTACGAGGGACGACGACGTCTCCTTACTGGGCGAGCTCGCTCAAGCTGTTCGGGCAGACGTCAACTCGTACGTGTGGCCGATGAGAACGAGTGCGTCGGGAGCCGCATTCCTACTCATCGAAATGACAAGAACAAGGCCAGGGAAATATCACAGGAAGAGCAATATTTGAAAAATACCACCGCAGGCATGAAAACCCAGGGTGGCATAACAAGGATCACAGATTCGTCACAGTTTGGTTAAAACAAAATCACAGATAAAATATCACTTTTCGACTCGTCTGACGCGATTCACGAGACTGGTAAACATGCCCCTACCAGCTACTGCATTCACTTTCGTCAGTCAGTTGAGCAGCGTCAGCCCCAATTTCCAACTACGCACAATCTAGACTATCGGTGAAGTTTCGCTCAATACGAGAATGCCACACTGTCGATCCTACGACAATCATCCTTGTCGAAAAAAATACCCTAGCCTCGTTAGCCTGCTAGCCGAAGCTAACAGTTGCCCGCCGGGCACGAACGGGGACGTGAGGTTGGATTTTAGCCCAGCATTATTATTATTATCATTATTATTATGATTATGATTATTTTTTTTTAAATTGGGACACTGCTGCCGGTGGATGGCGCGGTCAGCAGTGTCCGGCGGCATCGCCAACTAAGGGCATGCGCCGCCAAACACGATATAAATAAAAACAACACATAAAGACAGGGACACATAAATGCACTAGACAACGGACAAACATACACATAATAAAATTCATCGATGGGCTCTGCCATCCCAGGGCTTAAAAAGAGCGGACAGACCTTGGTGGCGGTACGATAAGTACTAGACAGAGCGTCCGGTCACCAAGGCCTGGAAGCCATCGCTGGAACTCCCTCCGAGGTGTAAGGGACCCCGGAGTGGAGAGAACCGACTAGAAACACACAAATATCACAGACAATTATCACAGTAGAGGATCACAAAGAAACTTATTGCGTCACTGAGAGGCCACAGGCCAACCAGTAAAGCAATAAGGGGCTAAAACAATACCGCTGTAGAGTCATAACAACAGGCCTACAGCGGCATAACAAAATATCACAGAGAAAGAAAACAAATGATGTACCACCTCGGGTGTAAAAGGCCCTTGGTAGTACATCGTTAAAAAGAAATAACAACAACAAAACAACACGTATAAATAACAACAGTACCACTAAGGGTGTAAAAGGCCCTTAGTGGCATAACGAGAAACTAAAAGTACCCTGCCAGACCAGCTGGAACAGTGTATAGTTAATAAATAAGACAAACACAAGAAATCGCGAAAACATGTAATTTTAAAAACAAAGCTGAAAAAAAAAATTTTAAAAATGTCGGGGGAGAATCAAGAGACGACTTGAATAAAAACTGAGATGTTAAGCCCCTACAGTCTCTGAAGAAGGTTCGAATTTCTGAGAAATTCAATCATCCTTCTTTCAAAGACAGCATCATAACTAAGAGCGTTGGCTACATTATTTGGGAGCTGCAACTTCTGGCGCAGTGGCTCAAAGGTTACACATTCCTCAACTATATGCCTCACGGTTAGCGTCGTTCCGCAGGCGGCGCACCTTGGCTGATCCTCACCGGCGAGAAGATGACGGTGTGTTAACGCCGTGTGGCCCAAGCGTAAACGTGTCAGGGCCACACTTTCTCGCCGGCTCAGATTTACAGGTGCCGGAGTTCTTCGGACCTCAGGTTTCACCTGTCTGAGCTTAGCCGTGAGGTTGTTCCACTCACGTTGCCATTTCTGATCAATCGCGGATCGTATGCTCACTCTCAGATCCTCTGGGCGTATGGCAATGTCCTGTGGCTCACCGACTTCGGCTGCATGACGTGCTGCCTGGTCGGCGAGTTCATTGCCAGGTATCTCTACATGTCCGGGAATCCAAAAGAAGGTGATAGACTTTTGGCGGAGCATGTAGAGATACGTCAAGATGTTCTGCACCAGTGGATCGATGGTATGAGAGTGGCAGATCGCTTGCAACGTGCTCAACGAGTCGGAACAAATGAGGAATGCGCTGTCTTCGGATGTTTGACAGAATCGCAGGGCTTGCAAAATAGCAAATAATTCCGCAGTATACACAGTGGCCTGGGGGGGAAGTGTCCAAGCGTGAGGATCGTCACGAATGACGATGGCACTTCCCACACTCGTAGCTGTTTTGGAACCATCTGTGTATATACAGAGAGAGTCAAGTTCGCTAATGATCTCATAAAAGCGGGATCGGTATTCGAATGAACTGGTCTCCTCCTTGTTGAGACCAGTCAGGTCGAAACGACACCTTACGTTAGGGATCAGCCAAGGAGGTACTTCCATAGGACGTTTGGGAAGTACCTTGGCGAACTGTAAGTGCAGACTCTCTAATAACTCCTGCGTTCGAACGGCCACTGGTCGACTTATGGTGGGACGTCGACCGTAGAGCCCCTGTAAACGGTATCTGAATAGAGTCGGGTGATTGATATGCGTAGGTCTTGCATATACCCCCGCTACATAATTGAGCAAGAGACGCTCACGTCTCAGTCGCAGCGGAGGCAGACCCGACTCTACGCAGAGGCTCATAGAAGGGCTCGTTCGAAATGCTCCTGTAGCCAGTCGTATGCCTGCATGGTGAACAGGATCTAGGAGTAGAAGCGCAGACGCCCGGGCGGAGGAGTAAGCAATGCTGCCGTAATCAATCTTAGTCAGAACTAGCGATTGATACAGGCGAAGCAACGACTACCGGCCCGCACCCCACGATGCACCAGCCAAGCACTTAAGCATGTTTATTGTCCTGCGACAACTCGCAGCTAAGGCTTGGAGGTGTGGGCGCCACGTAAGTTGTTTGTCAAATATAAGTCCTAGAAACCTGACGCTATCAACGCACTGAAGGTTGTATCCTTTTAAAGTGAGGACAGGATCCAGATGTGCGTTGCGCTTTCTGCAGAAGTGAACCACCGATGTTTTTTGTGGTGAGAAACGAAAACCAAGAGCTTCTGCAGAAATCACCACTTCGTTGATGCCTTGTTGCAGCCGTTGTTGGATATCCTCGATAGAATCTGCTGCATAGAAGATTGTGAGGTCATCAACGTACAAGCAACGATGAATTGGGGCTGAAGCTGCAATATGACTGACTGCGATAGAAAATAAGGTGACACTAATGGTGGAGCCTTGAGGAACACCATTCTCCTGGGAGTGGGCCTCAGACTCAGTGTCACCTACCCGGACACGAAAAGAACGGTCAGTCAGAAAACTTTTTACGAACTGAGGGAGGTTACCTCTTAAACCCCAGTCGTGCAGCTTCTTGAGAATGCCATACCTCCAGGTCATATCATAAGCTTTCTCCAAATCGAAAAACACAGCCACAAGGTGCTTTCGTTGGAGAAACGCGTCTTGAATGGCATTCTCGAGGCGAACAAGATGGTCCGTAGTCGAATGGTATCGGCGGAACCCACATTGATGTTTAGGTATAAGGTTGTGGGATTCCAGCCACCAGACGAGACGGTTGTTCACCATTTTTTCCAATACCTTGCTGAAACAGCAAGTCAAGGATATTGGACGGTAGCTAGATAGTTGCGATGAATCTTTACCCTCTTTCAGAAGCGGAATGATGGTAGCTTCCCGCCACTGCGGAGGGTAAACGCCTTGCCTAAAAAATTCGTTGTAAAGATCCAGTAACCTGCACTTACCAGGATAAGGCAGGTTTCGGATCATGGCGTAGGGGATCTCATCAGGTCCAGGGGAGGTGTCCCCAGATCCCCGAAGCGCCTCCAGTAGTTCTTGCATAGAAAACGGTTGGTTATACTGGAGGGATTCATCTGAGAAAAAATCAAGATCATTTTGTTCATATTCGATCTTGATCCGCAGGAAGTCCGGGTCATAATTCTGGGAGCCACTGACGCGCTCAAAGTGCTTAGCTAAGCTATTTCTGCGCGTTCAGTGATGTTCCGACCGTCAACGACGAGAAGGGAGGGCATTGGTGAACGGGAGGATTTCCCTGTAATGGCCCTCACTCTTCTCCATACCTCTGAGGTTGTTGTTGAGGTATTAATGGCCGAAACATATTGCTCCCATGATAGCCTTTTCTGTTCTTTACTTGTGCGTTTACAGCGTGCTTGCGCACGCTTGTAGGCTATCACATTTTCCTGCGTGGGGCGACGTCTGAGTTCGTGGTACGCCCGCTTTTTCTCGGCAACTGCTACTCTCACGACTTCATTCCACCATGGTAAGGGACGTTTAGGTGGAATGTTGGACGACATAGGTATACTCTTATGTGCTGCTTCATGACACTGGAGGACATTTGCTCCACATCATCTTCTACGTCTCCAGTCAGCTCGGGTGTACGGAATGAATCAACGTACATATCCCAGTCAGCTTGACGGAGACGCCATCTCGGCTAAGACGATTGTGGAGTCATCGGCATGGTACTATTTAAAATAATAGGTATATGGTCACTTCCGTATGAGTGTGACGCCAGCGTCCACTCAAAACGGTGTGCCATGACCGGTGAGCCAAGTGATAAGTCGATAGCCGACAACTCGCCGGTTCTTGCATTGATAAAAGTACCTTCACCGGAATTCAACAAGACCGTTTCAGACTCATCTAGAAAACGTTCGATGAGTCTTCCACGGGCGTCTCTTGTGCTACAGCCCCACATAGGGCTGTGAGCATTAAAATCTCTTAGTAACAAAAATGGACGTGGTAACTGTAAGGTAAGCTCGGTCAGGGTTTCGACATTCCAGTCGAAATCTGGTAAGTAGACCGAGCATACTGTGAACTGTGGCGGTTTTAATATTTGTATTGCAATAGCTTGTAGGGGGGTGTTTAATGGATGGTCCCGGAATGGGACGCCATCTTTAATGATGATGGCAACACCCCCCCTCGCCCGGATGTCTGGCTGTACATTGTGCCGGCGGATGTGGTAGTTTCTTATTGAAAATTGTTCCGTCGGCTTTAAGTGTGTTTCTTGTAAGCACACGCACATGGGCGTGTGCTCAGCCAGAAGCATCTGCAATTCACAGTAATGATGTTTTACACCATTACAGTTCCATTGTATGATCGCCATTTTTGCTACTACTTAGGGCTGCTTCCTAGGAAGTGTGGCTACTTCCTAGGTTTCCCCTTGGGCCAGCCTTTTTTTCTTTTAACAACTTGTACCTCGGCATCGGAGTTATCCGAATCAATTTTTTCTCAAAATGGCGGCCACTTAAAAAAAATCATTTTTCGCCTCCTTTTTCCAACTTCGAAATTTTTTAAAAATAGTAAAAAAAAGAAATTCCAGAAACCCCTACGTCGGACCCATTTTGATAGTATTAAGAAGGTTTATACCAAATTTCAAGTAAATCGGTGCATTAAAACTTGAGATATCAAGTCAACCGTATCGAAAAAAGCAGTTTCGAGTAATTTATATTAAAAATTTGAATTTAACACTGAAAGGATACACAGTGCATAGGAAAAAATAACCATAACTACGAAAATAATTCGAATTTCCGTAAATCCTTTTAGAGGCTTATTCTTAAAGGTCTAAACTTTGAAAATGTGAAAAAAAGAAAAATCGATTTTTTCGAATTTCTAGACTAGAATACCCCCTTAAACAGATTTTAATACATGACTATCTCAGCTAACAGTCTAAAACGCGTTGTGACTTTTTCAAATGACCATGTCGCGTTGTGGTAAAATCTTATAAAAGCCACGACGCGAATTTCGCGTCGTGGTCTTTTTAAGTTAGTCACAACGCGTTTTATAAGTGCCACAACACGAATTTCGCGTCGTGGTTAATTTCAAAGAACCACAACGCGTTGTAGTCGATTTTTTCTTTCAACGAGCGATTTCGATCTTTGAGCGTAAGATTTACATTCGTTTAAATAACGAAAGCATTTCAATTTAGTTATTTTTACACATTTTTAAATAATAAATAGACCATTATCATCTCCAAAATTGTATACTATTTAAATTTTAATTATATTTAACTTCTATTTACAATATTTAAAAAAAAAATTATTTTAATTTTTTTTTAATTGTTTGAAAACAAAAGATTAAAAACGACTGTAAACAACCTAAATTTGTAGTAGAAGAATGGAATGGTCACAACATTTGGTCTCGGGTATACCTATTTTTGCAAAATGTTTTATTTATTATTTCCTCTTACAATTGAATTGGTGAGTGCAGAAACCACATAAGTCAATAAAATTTGAAAATTCACTTTTTACACTCAATGAGTTTATCTAAGGTAAACTGACATTGTGTAAAGAAACCACATCAGTCAGGGTTTTATTTTTGAAAATATAAAGACTTTGTAAATAGTATTAAGTGCAGAAAGCAGACAAGTCTGTGACTTATGTGCTTTCTGCACTCAACGCTGATAAAATTGTCACTTTCTTCACGAGATGGCTTTCTGTTATTTAGCTGTCATTTTTAACATTAAATTTAGTCTGTACACATTATATTTTCTTGCTGTCTTATTTGTTATTAAAAAAGTATATTAATTTGTCATTAAGAAAGTATATTCAGTAATATTAATTTGTCATTAAGAAAGTATATTCAGTAAAAGTTGTGGTGTATAATATTTGTTGAGTACAGAAACAACACAAGTCAAATTTATTTTTGTTATTTTATAAAGAAAACTTTATTTGAAAATGAGAAAATAATATTTTGAACACATTTCCGTAATATGGATGTAAAGTTTGAGTTGAAAAATTTTTCCCAAATTCATATTTTGGGAACAGTATACTGTTTTTTCGTTCTCCTGTAAAATTTCAAAAATGTGACTTATGTGATTTCTACACTCACCGATTCAATTAGTAAGTTACATAATTTCAAAAATTACATATCAAAAATACAAATTGACAAAAAAAAAGAAACATATTAATAATAATAATACATTAGTTTTTACAGCTATTTATTTAACAATTTTATTAATTAATTGAACATATCCAGTCGAAGGATCCACGGAATGCATTACTTGTTACGACTCCTGATTTAAACGAACGTGGTTACTATACTCATAAACAGTATCGGTACAGACGTTTATAAGTACAGGTGAAGAAGGTGAACCCGGAGTAGTTACAGAATGCGACCGCGACGAGTTTGAATATATTTCGCTTAAAAGAGATTCTTCATTTTCTTCAATAAAAATATATTGAATTTTGGTTCGTACAATTAATTTTCTTTTTTTCGGAACGTCAGATGCTAAATGAAATGATTTGAAATTCTAAATGCTAAATGAAATGAAATTGAAATGCTTTCGTTATTTAAACGAATGTAAAGATACGGCAAAATACTCATCAAAAAATGGAAATCTTCATCACTGTTTTCCGTATTATATTGTACACGCTTATTTTCACATAAAGTCTCTAAAGGTTTAATTTTTTTTCTTCTGTTTGTAATAATTTGGAAATAGCATTACTTTTTGAGCTGGTTTGTTTCCGCTGAAGTGGCAGTAGATGCTTTTGGAGAGTTGAGAGTCACTCCTGTAAGGAATAAGATACGTATAGCATACCCTTCGTGTATACGTACATATATATGGCGTACTCTTTGAAAGGCGGTACGTACAGAGTACATACACCTAACTTTCGTCTGAATGAGTGATGCAGTCTGTTGACTTTTCCCTAGGATCAAGTTACGTTGGGTTCACTTAGGTTAGAAAAAAATTTAGCTCCACCCACCGCCGGCGGCTTCTAGAACCGCCTCGGTAGTTTTACCACGTCCCGGGGTCACTCAAAAATCGGGAGGTGGGGAGGTGGTGCCCGTAGCGCCATATTTCTACTACTTCGATTCGCCAAAAATGAAGACAGTTTTGGAATTAGAAATTGTCAAATCTCGCTGGCAATGATATGTATCAAAAGACGCCAAAGGCACCAGTCAACAAGTTATATTTTAAGTTAGTCTAATAAAATAACATAATTAACGTGAATTGTCCTGCAGTATACATAATGACATCTGTCCGCGTTTTAGTTCGATCTAATTACATAATCAAATTTAGCAGCTGTAATGAGTCAACAAGATGTATTCCACATTAGACTAATAAAGTACCATATTTAACTTAGAGAGGTCAGTACATATATCATTTTGCGATATGGAAATAATATAATGTACATGTTAGATGTACAGTCAGTTTCAAAAAAAGTTGTGTCATTTCAATTACGCTAATATTGGAGCTCGCATGCAAAATTTATGCTATACATATTCTTAGTCACTGAAATTTTATTCCCAGCAATGATATAACAGTTAAAAAATTTTTCTCTACAATAAATCAAGCATATTTTTGTTTTATAAAATGAATACTTAAATTGATATGAAAATTTTTAGCGTGTAAATACAAAATACAGCTTCAGAACAAAATTATTGGTAAAATAGAATCCTTTCAGGATAAAGTCCTAAGAATAAGGCACCGTGGTACATCCGTAATAAGTAACTATACAGCGAAACTAGGCTGGAATCCGTTTAATGATATATCACCAAACTAGCAAGAAATTTCTACAACAACCAACGATCCTATGAACCGATTAATAATAATTTAAACCTCGAAATTAGGCCCAACAACTGAAAGACGTCTGCCCCCAACAGTTCTAATGAAACATACTGTACACAATAGCAAATTTAAACATCTACTTTTATTACAATAACACCTATATGTACTTATAAGCCTACATAAGTCTTAAATAATTTGACTGATGTTTATCATATCAGTACCATATTATTGTTAAATTTTATAATAAAAATAGTTTTCAACAAAAAAGTTTTTTCACATGTCGTTTCTAAGTTTCATTTCAGAGAAATATAAACACAGGAATGTTTTAAGAAATGTGAAATCTCTCTTTTTACTTTTTGATTAATAACTTATAAACATATTAACAAATTGAAATTTTTAATATTTTAGCATAATTTTTAAAAATTTATTTCTATAAAATAATTTCACTGTCTATACATACAAATTATAAAAAACGTTTATTAAGCAGAAAAATATTACATATTTATATCAACGTTGTAATGGTAATGATAAATCTACATTCTATAATATACCTACATGTAATACATAGATACACTCAAGTAACAAATTTTTCACACACCAATTACAATTATATACCTTAAATTTTTTTATTGTTCATCATTTAACATCATTAAAAAATCTATACAGCTGTTATATGTACTGCACACATAATAATTTTTATAAATTATACTTACACGCATAATTTAAAAAACTTAACTGAAAAAGAAAGCACTAAAAAACACTGAAAAAAATAATTGTTTGGACTTGGGTAATTAGAAAAAAAAAGTCAAAATTTTTTAATAACTAATTTTAATTAAAAAATACTAACTTATAAAATAACTTATAAAATACTAACTAATAACTAATAAAAATAAAAAAAATATATGATAATTCTGAAACAAAAAAAAAAATTAATATTTATTCCAAATTTTGTAGACTTAAAAATGTTACCTTAATTAATATATATTTCTAAATATCCCATTACGTGGTCTACACAGTAGACCACTTGAAATCCTAGGAAGTCGCCGAGGCAAATACTATTGGGGGGAAAATCATCCTCCCCAAACATTATCACAACTGGAAGATGCTAAATATAAGCAAAAATTTAATTTTAATAACTTTTAGTAAATTTTTAATGTTAAGAGTGTTAAAATTTTTTAGTAAAAGATGATAGTTTAACAATTTAATAACTATGATATATACAAATTTTACGTCTAACACATATATTTAAAAAAATTTAAAATAACTTACACGTATGTTTGGGGGCAATAGCTCCCTCAGTATTTCCACAATTACTGAAACTGAAACAAATCAATAGAATTATCGAATCAATATATCATTATAATTTTGAAGAAGTATTTACAATAACTTACTTTCTAAATCTGCCATTGTACCTAAATCTGCCTATGATGAATTATCAGTAATGAACTATGAATTACTATGATGAATTAACAGTAATGAACTAAGTTTTATAACTTCAGTGAAACCCGAAATGTATGTAGGCGTATGAATTTTTGCTGAGAAAAGCTAAAAATCTCAAAAAGATTCTTAATTAACAATTACATATAAATCTAAGCTTTTTTGTATACAACTGGTTATAAAGTCATTTAACATTTTTAAAAGTTCTGAAAAAATGATTTGCAGAAAATTTGATGTGAAATTTTTCAAAAAAGACTGATTGAGACAAAATTTTTAACGAGGAAATTGATTAGGAGTAAATTTTCGATATGAAAAGCTACCTCAAGAAATTAGCAGTAATGGATGCTTTAAAACATTCTTCACCTTACTTCTTAATTTTCAAACTACTTTTTTCAGCTCTTATTTTCATCAGTTTTCAAATTAGGATACACTGATTTTTAACCATTTTTAAGTCAAATGAAAGTACCCAAAAAATTAAAAAATGGATTCCATTCATTGAAATCAATTACTTTATATAAATATAAAGTATACTTACGCATGAAATTAAAACATAAATAGCTGAAAAAGAAACCACTAAAACAAAACACTGAAAAAAAATGTTTTTAAACTCTGGTATTAAAAAAAGAAGAAAATTAAAATTTTTTAAAAAATTATTTATTTTTTACTATTCTACACTATTTATAAAACTAATAACTATTTTTTAAAAACTAATTTAACTAAACTAAACTAAACGAAAATTTTTCTCCAAGGATCTAGAAAAAAAAATTTTATGTTATTCTATTTTTTTTACATAAGTTTTTAAATTTACCTTTACTCTAGAAAGATGCAAACTTGGAGTACTCTCCCATACAAATTTCTGTAGGCGACGTAACCGCCGCCCACGTCGCCGATGTGACTATATCCCTCGTCCCATCGAGGGATATGCCGCCTCAGCAAGCATATTACCATCGGCAGCCGCTAAAACAAAAAATTATGCTTTAAAAATAAGTGGAAAATCATCATTAACATTCGCTAAAAAATAAAAAAAATTATGCTCTAAAACAACTGATAAAATCATTTAGCTTTTTCTCAACAGATTCAATAAATTTGACAATAATTTTAGGTTTAATAATATTAAATCAGTAAGCTTAAATATTTTTTTGAATATATAATACATGTTTAAAACATTCACTTTTTGTAATTAGTAAAAAACAGATTTAAAAATGATTTCATCATAAGCTAATATGAATATGAAAATTTAATTTACTTACGTGGAGATGTGTGGGGAGTTCATCTTTCAAAGTTTGCATGATTAAGTTCACTATAACAAATAAAGTTTTAAATAAAATTAAAATAAAAATAATTTCGAAAAAATATTTTTAAAAACTCAGTCTAATTCCATTTTAAATTTTTTTCAAAAAAAATATTTTTTTAATTTTTAAAAAAATAAAAATGAGAAATGTTTTTTGTTGAACGGTTTCTTTTCAAATAAATTTTTTTATTAAAGCAGAATTGTTTAATAGACTGACATATCAAAGTTTATAGAATTTGAAACCCTAAGAAGTCCCGCTCCCCCCTTCTTTACGATTTATAAGACGTTTTGGAAAACTGATAGCAAAAACTCTCCAAGTACGTGTTGAAAGCGCATTAAGTTAGGTTTTCTCACTGTTTTTTTTTAGTTTTCACAATTCTCAGAATACATATATTTATCGCTTCTATTTAAGATTAAAACTAGCCTTTAATTTTGTTAATAATATGAAAATTTAAACGTTTTACATTCTATATGAATTTAAAATTTTGATAATACTTTTAAAATGAACATGTTCGTCAAATTACAAGTACACTTATATACGTGTAAATACATTTCATGTGTAAGAAGTCTTTCGAGTATACTTCACATAAAAGTTTAGCTTAAGGTCTAACGTTAGCAAATATGATAAACTTATAAGGCATTCAAAGTTATGATTATGAAATTCTAAAAAAATTATTATTGATAATTTAATTTACTAAATCCACTTTTTTTTTATATCGTTTATAATTAGATGTGAAAGAACCATAATGATCTGATTAATGTGTATGCGCCTTTATTTTTAGTGCAATGATAATGTTAAAATCATACTGTGAGAAGCGATGTAACATTTTTATGAATTTTCAGGTCCGAACTCTTACATATTTAGCTAATGGATAGCTTTAGTTTTTATTATTAGAAATTGAACCACTTTAGGAAATAGCAGTGTAAACACTGTAAATCGTTCAATTGTTTTTGAACTAGCTGATAACTGCTTTTCTAAAATATTCATTGTTGAATTTGCATACACATATAAGCATGAATTATTACCAATATTTATTGACACGTATTTTTTAAGAATGTTGAAAGTGTTACAGTTTTATTATATAATTCTCTTTTTTTTGTGTAGTTTAAAGATGAGTAAACGTAACAAAAATTTTTTTGCAAAAAAACTAAAAAACTTCTTATACGGATCTGTTTGCTTCATCTTTTTAATAATTATGCATAACTTAATACTATCTTTAAAATATGTCACGTAAATGTATAAAATTTTACAGCGATTTTAAAAATTAATCCAATATCCTACAATTCATATAAAAAAGTTGTTATAGATCTTTTTCTGCAAATAAAACTCTCATAATAATTTATAATATTAAGATCAACATGTTGAAAATTATGTATACATATTTTAGTGTTAATTCACGAAGAAAAATGAAACAGTTTTAACTAAAAATTATTTTTATAAAAACGATTTCTTTAAACAAAAAAACATTTCAGTTGTTTGAAGTACATACATTTAACTATTAAAGATGGTTTAAATTATTTCATATGCTTTCAGTATGATATTATTTTTTAAGAATTATTAAATATAATATGTATACAGTGGTTTTAATATGCTATTAAATGTTATACCGTGATTTTAATACAATTTTAAAATACTGCAGAGGTAAATTCTCGGAATAAAATATCTTAATGCTCTTAATACAAAAAATAAATTTTAGAACATTGAATTCCATATCATGAATAATTTTAACTTTTTACAACGCAGTCTACTAGACACCTATATGCAAAACAGCAAGATAAGCACATAATAATAATTAACAGTAATAAATATTATTTGAGCAAGATAAATTCTAACTATTAAATATATTTACTATACATCTGTCCTTATTACAGGACTATTTTATCTTGTTAAGTTAAATAAAATTTATATTAGAAATATTTATTTCATTTTAATGTATGGTATCGTTATAATATTTTTTTGTAAATTGTGCAAATTTCGTTTCCCGTGGAAAAAAATTATGTACATGTAAAAAGAAGTTCTCATAGTAATAAAAAATAGTATCAAATAAATACAGTAAAACGTCTTCTCTAAAGTAAAACCTTATTCGATGTATATGTAATGCAAAATTTTCAGGATTAAAATAACTCGTCTGTTAAAGGCTGCTGTATTTATATGGTCGAATTCAGGCGGACCAGTTCGAAACTGCTAGACCGGTTACCGAAACTGATTTGGTTTGGAAAAACTGAAAAACCTGAAAAACTGAAGACATCCATCACAAATTCATTTTGCTCCATTGTGTTTTGATAATTGATTTCCAACAAGCCTATTTAAATTCTTAATCCAGCAGTAGTGTGATTTTTCTCCGTCTTCAATATATAACAGATTGACGTGTCTTGATCTTCTTTGTTCTGTGTAGTATATTGGTCCGACAATATTTTTCCCATCAACGCCGTACATGTTTATACTTATATCATTCCGTTTCTCAAATTGTTTTACGTCTTTTAATGTTATCGGAGTCTTGATTCCTTCAACATTTAAAACTGTAGAGTAGTGTGGATATGTAGATATTCGTTGCGGATGTTGAGTGTGTGGAACTGGATATAACGCCGAAACCACTGACCACAAAAAACATGCGTCATCAGCATTCTTAACGTTTACAACCGCTCTCTTCTTTTCTATCCACGCCGGTAGTGGTATATAGGATGACCCGCGAAGAGGAATAAACTTGTTAATATTAATTTCCAAGTACTTAACCTCTTGCAACGTCCATCCTGTTTCTTTGTGCTCAAACTTTTCGCTCTTGGTGTCGAGGGTTTGAGAAAAATCGGTATACATTTCATCCAAATCCGTTGCCTTGGTCACTATTTTGTTCTTTGTATTGAACGATTTTGTTTCTGCTCGAGTTTTTCCAGCCTTTTGAAGTGTGTATAGTCCAAATAATTCCATATTTATCTTGAATGTTGCATGTCGTCCCAGTTCGTGTGTTAATAGACGCATCACTTTGAGTTCAATGTGTTTTAAAAATTCGTTGATATTTGTAAATTTTTCCGAAGCTCGTATTCGATAACTGATAATTCAATTTTTATATGCGCTTGCTACTTTTTCAACAAATTCGTCGTTTTCCACTTGAGTACTTGCGCGATTCTTGTGTTCAAGACTCCGTAAATGCCCGTAGTAGCGTGACGTTGGTATCTCAAGGTCGCATATATCACATCGTCTCGTTTCAGTTAGAGAATTATCAGTTTCCATCGCCGTTGCCAGTTCATCATTGTTGTCCAGTTTAGATTTTTTGTTCGGTGAATGCTCGTTGTCCATTGTTGCTGCCGGTCGTTTTTGAGTTTCCAAATTATGTGCTTGTTTTAAATGTGTTTTAAAATTATCCAAACGATTAAATTTTTTCCCACATTCATGGCACTGGAACTCCACATCTGAATGCATGCTTTTGATGTGATGGGTTAAATTATATTTTTGTGCGAACGATTTGTTACACTTTTCACAATTGAATGCTTCCATTATGCTTTATCTGAAATAAAATATTGGTATTAGAAAACGGTTACAACAATATAATACGACAATAGTATAGGTACAACAATGAATACAACAATAGGATAGGTACAACAATAAGATAAGTAGAACAATAGGACAGGTATGACAATAGGATAGGTACTACAATAAGTACAACAATAGGAGAGATGCAACAATGAATACAACAATAGGATAGGTACAACAATAAGATAAGTACAACAATAGGACAGGTATGACAATAGGTTAGGTACTACAATAGGTACAAAAATAGGAGAGATACAACAATGAATACAACAATAGGAGGGATACAACAATATAGGTTTTTACAATAGGATAGGTACTACAATAATGAATACAACAATGAAAATGGATATGATAATAGGTCAATAATAACTTAATACTTACAATTGCTTTTTCTTGTATCCTTTGATAATTATTTAGAAGATTTGTTACTTAGCTCAAGCTTATTGCTGCTGCTAATTTGATGCTTACGCCACAATTTCTTGCAAATAACTGAGCCAGCGTCGATGCGCCACTCCTATATATAGCGGGTACGCCCCCCCCACTTCAACAACCTGCGTCTACAGCTTTTAAACATGTCTCAACAGGTTGTGATATGATGCAATAATATTTACAATTCAATATGATGCAACAATTATTAATAAAATAGCAGATATTTTATCCTGTAACGGGGGACATACATTCGAAATAAAAAAAATAAATTTAATTTTATAAGTCTAAGATTATAATTTAGGTATATCATTAATAGGTGGTACAAATAAATAACATTTGTATTTTAAAATTGCTTCATATTTTACTGTGTCAAGGGAATATTGTTTGTAATTTTTAAAAATTTTTATTTCCGAAACAAAAATGGATGAAAATAGACATGTTTGTGCTCCTTTTTCTTCCTTCGTTCCTGACTGTGAAGAACATAATCATAGTTTAATGGAACATTCAAATTGTCATATTATGATATTACAAGCAGGAAATGGGTACCTAGTCCACAAGCCATACATCAGATGCAATTAGGTATGAAAGAACTATAAACTTAAAAAGCGAGTTAGGTTAGCTTAGATCAAAGTTTTTTTAGTTAGGACAATCGGAAAACTAGTTTTGATTTCTCTCGTGTTATGAGGACCCTGTGAAGCAGGGCCCGCCGACTTCACTAATTGTTATATTTACGAGTATTGTATTATTTTCAGGATTGCAGCCTAAAATTTTACATAGATTACAGCATCACTTAAATTTTATGCGGATTAGATTAAATGCATTTGAATTGGCTCATCGTAATTCTGTACTACGTCATACGTCAATGTCAGCTAGTAGTGAAAATGACTCTGGAAACGAATGAGTTTGACCACAACCACCAGCATCTGCACAGAAAAAAACTTCACCTAAATCAACAACAAATCATCTTAGAATTATGAATAAAGTTTATAAAGTTTTCACTTAAAATTGAGCAGTAATCCCAATAATATTTAAAGGGCTGCTGTTTAAATCAAAGAGAAATCTTTATATAAAAATAGTTTTTGATTAAAAGCATATAAAACATTCAAAGGATAATCTTAATTTAAATTTAATAAATAAGGCTACACATTAAAATACAAATATTATATTTAAAAAAAAAATGTTTATTATTAGTAAAAACAAGTAAATAATACAAATTTAACATAAAATGCAGCTGACCTAATATTTTAGATATAAAAACTATTTAGAAAAACCATAATTTTCGTATCAATTTTGAGTGCTCAGTTTATAAAAAATATGCTAGTTTTATTACAGTGCGCCGTTTTAATTGTAATCTAGTACATTATCGATGACTAAACATTTCAGTGCCTAATAATATGTAACTCTAATATTTAAAAAAACAATTACTTATATTTACTGCGAATGCAGAACGATTTACGGTTCACTAATTGAAATTGACACTTAAAATTTCTAACTTTTACTATAATTGATCCTTTTTGTAACATTAAGCAACATTTTTTACTTACAACACAAATTTACTTACATTTACTGCGAATGCAGAACGATTCACGGTTCACTAATTGAAATTGACACTTAAAATTTCTAACTTTTACTATAATTGATCCTTTTTGTAACATTAAGCAACATTTTTTACTTACAACAGAAATTTACTTACATTTACTGCGAATGCAGAACGATTCACGGTCCACTAACTGAAATTGATAACTTTTATTATAATTAACCCTTCTTGTAACTTGATCTCAGGGAAAACTCAACAGACTGCATCACTCATTCAGACGAAAGTTAGGTGTATGTACTCTGTACGTTCCGCCTCTCAAAGAGTACGCCATATATATGTACGTATACACGAAGGGTATGCTATACGTATGTTATTCCTTACAGGAGTGGCTCTCAACTCTCCAAAAGCATCTACTAGTGGCGATTTTTCTTTTTCATAATATGTTTTTTCAGCTTTTATGACTCATCATTATCTGTTTGATTAATATTACGTGTATTTTCTGACAATTGATCTTCGTCTTCTTGATCTTGTATTTGAGTCTCCTCTAACCGTATTTCTTCTGTATTATCTTCTAATATAAAAACAGATGGAACATTGCTTTCCATTTTTCTGTTAAAAAAAACATCAATCAAGAATGATAGTTGCTTGTAGTATTTCCACTGTGATATTTTATCGGGTGCGCCATCACCTGTAGTAAACTTTGTTAGTTTGGAATTTTCCTTGCGAAAAGTATCTCGTAAGTTCTGCCATCTCCCTTTCACAAGTTGATCTAAAAATAATTTATTTTGTTAAATCTGTTATATACCTAAATAAATTAAGGAGCTAGGTTAAAAAAGGGAGCAAGTAATTAGCCATAATTAGCATTCAGTTTTAATTGTGATTACACCCTTTTTAAACACAATGCTCTATGTGTTAAAAATATTTTTTTGAGGGGATGTTATGCATATCCCTATAACTGTAACCAAAATAAATGATTTTAACTATCCGTATTCATATCCAAAATTTTGTATCCATAATATCCCTAATTATTATTGGGTATCTAAATATTTGGAATCAAAACTTACTAATTAATTATTTTTAATATTTGTGGATTTCTTTCTACAGGAACTGTTTTTAGATCGTTAGCTTTTTCAGTGCGTATACATAATACGATATCGAAAATTGTTTATGAAATTTGTGACGCGATTTAGGAAACGTTTGTGGATAAACACATGCCTCTTCCGACATCTAATATACATTTAGAAAATTCAAAAAGATTCGAAGAATTGTGGAATTTCCCTAACTGCAATGGTTGTATTGACGGAAAACATATTCGCGTTAAATGTCCAAAGAATTCTGGTTCCCAGTTCTATAATTACAAACACCTTTCCATACACCTTCAAGCAATAATTGATGCGAACTATAAGTTTATTACCGTTGATATTGGAGGGTATGGAAGACAAAGTGACAGCGGTATATTTACTGATTCTAACATATATAAATACTTAGAAACAGGATTATTTAATGCACCTCCATCTAGACAAATTCCTGGAACCAATATTACTTTACCATACATACTACTGGGTGATCAAGGTTATCCACTTAAAGATTATTTAATGAGGCCTTATCCTATTGAAAATGGGCCAATGTTTCAACAAAAAGAAATTTTTAATTATCGACTAAGTAGAGCGAGACGCACAGTTGAGTGCGCCTTTGGCATATTAACTGCTAAATGGAGCTGTCTTAAAACTGAATTACAGACTGATCCAAATCATGTTGATAAAATAATCAAAACGGCCTGCTTACTACATAACATTATAATAAATAAAGAAGGAATTGATACAAATACTTTGGTGCTACTAACTTTGAATAACGGCAATTCTAATAAAAATTTAAAACGTTACAATCGCAATAGACGAGATGCATATAACGTTCGCGACAAATTTAAACAATATTTTAACGGAGACGGAGCTGCTGATTTTCAGAATAAACAGATTACTTATTAAAAAGGTGTTAAAGTGCAATTATAATCGTTAAGTAATACATACATGCTAAATTTATTTTACCAAAATTATATTTACATCTATATAAAATGGAACAATGTACAGATTCCGCTCAAAATAGGGAATAGTAAACAAGACACTTTCTCTATTTTAAGCGTAACATACAGGATGAACTAAATATCTATGTATATGCATATACATATATTTACTAGGTTACTGATGTACCGTAACCAAAAGCTAAGACATGCTGCGATGCCCAGTTCTCCAAATATTTCTAGTTTATTTTCTCACGTTAAATGTTTTCTTTTCTTAATAACCCCTGTCATATTAAAATACAGTTTATTTAGTTATATAAAATAAGTACATAATTTAACTACATACATTAACTAATTAACTTTTTCTATTTAAAATAACAACTGTACGCAATAAGTACATATAATAAATTGATAACAATTATTATTATTAATAAGAAAATACGTTTGTATGTATGTTCCGAATGAGACCATTTTAAGAATAATCCTTGCTAATGTTTAAGTACAGAACAAAAAGTAAATACGTATACCATAGAGCACACGTATACAGATATATATTGTGGAGTGAATGTCAAAGAAGCTATTAAATTTTAATTTATCACCACTTCATAATGTCCCAACGGTCCCAACAACACATCCAAAAGCATTATATGCATGTATGCATATGTACTACCTGATATTATTAAATAATCAAATCATGGATATGTTTATATATGCATAATTATATAGAATTATAGACAATTGTAGGGTTTTGGACGTTTTAAACATTTCACTTCAAACTCATAAGTAAATGTACAAATTGCAAAATTTTTAATTTTTCTGAATAAATGATTAAAAAGTTCATGAACACTTTATTATTTGTCACACCATTTATACTATTATTTTTTATTTTTTTGACAATATTTTTATTACTTTTTAATATAAACATGTTTGAATGTGTGTGTGATTGTTTACAATATTTCCTTATTTTAGGTTTGCTTATTTTAAGAGAACGCTGTATTTAGATAGAAAATATATTATAAATAAATGTAATTCTGGTTAAAACCGTACTGATGATTATGACTTATTAAACCAAAATATGTATTTTATATACTTACATGAGCATCCAAATTTATTTGCTATTTCATCCCACAACTTCCGAGAAATATCCCTGTTATGATAAGCTTTATTTCGAGTATCCCATAGCGGTTTTCTTTCATACACCAATGAAATTAATTTTTCGTTGTCAGTCATAATACAAAGATGTATAATTTTTTTTAATTTATCAAATATAAATGAATGTACTGTTAGTCAAAAGTCTAAACAAAGTTACGCAGTAAATTAATAAAAATTATACACAGTCAAAATTGTGATGATTTATTTTATTATTAAAAACAAAAACAACAATATTCAATATTTTTATGTTGTATATAATAGTCATTTACATATCGTGGCTTACTATAACTGTGTGTCCAATACTCGCTGTAGATTCAGGGCCAACACCTCCCCTCGAGTTGTCGGACACCAGTCTCTGAAGTCCCAATCCATTAATACATTTCCAGTGCTTAGGACCGGCTAAACTTTTAGTAAATACATCGGCAACCATATCACTCGTTGATATATGATTAACCGTTAGCAAATTATTATTAACTACTTCACGGATAAAGTGGTAACGAATGTCGATGTGTTTCGTTCTAGCATGAAACACTGGATTCTCGGTTAATTTTAACGCACTCATATTGTCAACATATATTGTAATACTAGACAAGTTTGATAACCCAATCTCTTCCAGAAAACTTCGTAAGAACAACGCTTCTTTAGCTGCATCCGTAAGCGCCATGTACTCAGCTTCATTCGTAGATAATGCTACTGTTCTTTGTTTTCTCGAATCCCAGGATATTGGACTGCTATTCCATATAAAACAAAATCCAGTCTGAGAGCGTCTGCCATTGAGATCACCGCCTCAATCCGAATCCACATATTCAATAATATTTTCTGATGTCGGCTTAAACACCAAACCCAGATCCATAGTACCTTTTAAATATCGTAATACACGCGTTTTTGTCGCCGCCCAATGACTCTTATCGTAACAATTATTAAATTGGGCAATTCGACTCACTACGAAACTGATGTCGAGCCTAGTAGTTACTGCTAAGTACGTTAATGCGCCCAACAACTCTCGATAGGGTACTGTAAAACTATCATCTAAAGTATCCGAGTTACAATTTTTAGGATATGTTAGTTTCGTTCCTGGATCCATTGGCATTTTAACAGGTTTAGCGTCGTTCATCCCGAATCTTTTCAAAATATCAGATATATATCTTTTCTGATTCATACAAGTTTCATCATTTTTTCTTGTAAATTCAACTCCTAGGCAGTAACCTATCTCGCCGAGATATTTTATTCGAATATTCGAATTCATTTGCCAATTTCTCGCCCAGTTTCATAATTTTCTGATCGCTTTTTGATACCAAAATTAAATCATCTACATACGTGATTATCAGGGTTAAATTCTCCCCTTGACCAATTCGATAAATACACGTATCTGATTTGCAAGGTATCGCACCAAGTTTTCTGAATGTATAATCTAACTTTTCGTGCCAACTTCTGCCAGCTTGCTTTAAACCGTAAAGTGAGTTATTTAGTAGACATACTTTTCCTTGCTCCAATTCCTTCAACATATGCTCCGCTTTGATACATATGTCCGGGTCATTTTCTTTTTCTTGAACGATTTTTCTTAAGATACCTCCTAATTGTTTTGATGGTTCCATAAATATTCGCTCCTTTAATATGCCGCTAAAATAAGCCGTAGCAACGTCAAACTGATGGATTTTCATTTTTAAATGAGCTGCTATTGAAATTACAAATCGAATAGAACTCATTCGTGCTACTGGAGCAAATGTTTAATTAAAATGTATTCCAGGCTGCTGTGAAAAACCTTGTGCCACCACACGTGCTTTTCTTCGTTCCAAACTTCCGTCTGATCGATATTTATTCCGCAAAATAATACGACTGCCGATGACTTCGCAGTCATCATGTCGATCAGTCATGACCCAGGTTTTTTATTATTGATTTAATTTCTGAAGCCATAGCGTTCATCCATTCCTCTTTGTCTGGACCGGCCATCGGATCTTTTATAGCGATTTCTGAAAGAAATGCATAATTTTTAATTTCAGTTCGATTAACAACATTCTCACCTTTTAATTTGTATTCTTTTTTAGACCGTCCCGGTTGACCGGTTCGCACAATTTTTGGTCTGCCAGGACCACGTGAAACACGCCGCTCATGTATGTTATCGACTTGGTCATTGTCGTCATTTTCATTATTTTCACCAACGTTTTCAGATTCAGTTTCGATAGGTAGTATTTCTATACTGGCATTTCTTTTTCATTTATACTCAACATTTTTTTCTTTTGAATCTAGAAATTTTACATTCCTTGAAATTTCAACTTTCTTCCTCTGTGTAGTCCAAATTCTGAAACCTTTACTACAGTCAGAATATCCTAGAAAAATTCCTTTTAAGCCTCTTGGCTTAAATTTCCCGTTATTTGAACTTTTATTCAGTATTACTACTTCATTGCCGAATATTTTCAATTGACTCAAGTCGAATATACTTTTGTTCCAACATTCATATGGAGTTTTACCATTTATACTTTTAGAAGGACTTCTATTTCTAATAAAATTCGCCGTATTTACGACTTCCGCCCAGAATGATTCAGGAAGATTCGCCTCAAATAGCAGGCAACGAGTAGTTTCAATTAGGGTTCTATTCCTCCTCTCCGCCACGCCATTTTGTTCTGGAGTGTTAGGTACCGAGAGTCTTCGAAGAATTCCTTGTTCTTTTAAAAAAAACGTCAAATGCTCCGTTTATATATTCACCACCATTATCGCTCTGTAAACATTTAATTTTCTTCCCTTTTAATTTCTCCATAGTACGAACAAAAACTTTGAAATATTCTAAAACTTCATTTTTTGACCTCATAAATCTGACTTCGGTCCATCTTGTCGCATCATCTACAAATGTGACAAAGTATTTTGCACCACCTATAGACTGCACTCTCATTGGCCCACAAACATCGGAATGAATAATCTCTAATTCCTCTGTTCGTCTGTCTGATTTCTTAGGAAACGGGAGTTTCGTTATTTTCGCTTTAGCGCAAATATCACAGTTCACTGAGTCAGTACTCTTAATATTAATACCTTTTATATACCCCTTTCTGCAAGCCTCAGCCATATCGTAAATATTTAAATGACCGAGTTTCCGGTGCCATTCCTCAATCACGTTCATACATAAATTCACCGGATTGACATTTTTATTTTTACTAGTTTATTGTACTGCACCCTCATCCATATCACGCACAAAATATAAGTTATCGTATCGCTCGGCAATTAATTTGATATTGTCTTTTAAATCGTGCACTGTAGCACAGTTCCGTTCGAATAAAACATTGTAACTTTTGTCCGTAATTTTACTAACTGACAGTAGGTTTGAACGTAATTCTGGTACATATAACGCGTCACCTACTTGAAATGAAAGTTCTATACCGAGCACTTTCGCATTAAATTCAACAGTTCCTTTTGCGTTTATATCGGCGCACTGATTACTTGCTAGATTTAGTTTGCCGCGATTATGATCGCTAATATTCGCGAATTTTTCCAAATTTTTACATAAATGTGATGTGGCACCACTGTCTAAACACCAACAAGAATTGTCCTCTACACTTAATGTATTTGAACTTAAAGCAACATGTTTAGCAGTTTGTCGAGATTTGAATTTTCCACACTCATTTGCTTTGTGACCGATTCGTTTACATTTAAAACATCGCATTTGAAAAGTTTTTGCGTTATGACTATTGCTGCGTCCACCACTGCCTTCATTGTGACTACTGCGTTTATCAAAATTACGCTTGAAATTTTTAGTAACAATGTTACAACATATAATTGTTGGTGCTATGTGTTGATTGTGTGTTTGTTATTAACTTTATCTGATTTGATTATTGATAAAATTTATTGATTATTGTTGTCCGGAAGTATTGGTCGTACTATTGATAACTGTAGTGTATTAGGCGATTTCTGTAAGGTAGTGACTGATGTGTAAATGTGTTTGCAAGTGTTGAGTGTATAATGTAGTAAATTTTTAAAATAAATATTTGATATAAAGTGTGGTGAAAAATTTACGCTCTCCTGAAAAATTTACTTTTTGTGACTCGTTTGTCCCCTGTACCCTTCAAATGTTATACAAAAAAAGTTATATTTTTTCTGTCAATCTTGGATTTTGAATTGGCAAATTTCTCTTTTAACGCGGATCAACTAATTAAGATACTAAGCAATTTTTATAAAATTTAATTAGAGGTCCTTTTATTTTTGTTTCCCAAAAACTGTGATCTCTGAAGGTGGTTTGATATATCTATTTTTTTGGTGTCTATATTACAAATATACAATAACAACGATTAGTAACTTCAAGTTGTCCTTGAACCTGATAATAATAGTTATGGTGTTTTTTTTTAATTCTGTATTTCCGTCAACAAGAATGTACAACGTAATTTT
Organism: Brachynemurus nebulosus; assembly: GCA_035578155.1. Lineage (NCBI taxonomy): Eukaryota > Metazoa > Arthropoda > Insecta > Neuroptera > Myrmeleontidae > Brachynemurus > Brachynemurus nebulosus. The sequence goes on along the minus strand of JAPWDM010000007.1, from coordinate 4,448,472 downwards.
TTTATTAATTATGGCTTCTTCCAGAGTTATATTGGCAGCTTTATATGGACATTTTATTTCAATTATTCCATCTTCGTTAATAAGGCCATCAGAACTAGCACCAAGAAAAGGGTAATTAGGATGCAGAAATAGACCGGTAGGTTCTACTTTTACTTGTTTTTCAATTTCGAAATCGCTGATAGTTAACAGTTCTTTTTCTTGTCTTCAACGAGTGGCCCGAGAACCATTGAAATTTGAATATAAAATTAATTTTACATTGTAGAAATTATTAGAAAAAGTAAAATCACAAATTGGGATAAAAAATGGAATTATTTAATTAAACGGTCCTTGCAACGGCCCTGTACTGCTCTGAAACATGAAGACTTAGATTTGTTGATAATTAGAAATACTACAAACTAACTTCATTAAAAATCTACTTGTACTACCATTAAATACTGCGAACCCCGTTATAAGATTAGAACTTGGACTCTATCTAATCTAAGGATCCAAGCTATAAAATACTTAAACTAGCCTTGAATTATTTACATAAATTAGCTCGAATGAATGATAATCGGTTCCCTCTAATATGTTTTAACAGATTATTAAAATTACATAATTCATGGGAAGGAAATAAGGAGAAATTTAACTGGGTAACTCAATAAACTTTTGGAATATATTGAATACGCCTATTTATTAAATGACATACAAGAAATTAATGATGATACAATAAAAAAAGTATTAGAAAAATAAAAAAAAAAAACATATTTTCCTTGAATATATCAAAAGAACGGAAGTGTCCAGTTATAATACTTTATACAAGGACTTGAAAATAACGATTGGAATGGAGCCTTATCTAAATTATGAAATTTGCTTCTCCAAAATACAAATTATAGCACGCTTAAGAACATGTAATGACCACTTATTGATCGTTAGTAACCAGAACTACAAGTTGAAACTACACCTTGACGAAATATGCCCTAACTGCCAAAATAATGAAAAACAAGATTTGACACATATATTTATATCTTGTCCTAGATACGAGGCTTCCCGGATTAAATACCTAAATAATTACTATGAAGAAAATAACAGTTTTAACGTACCTAACATTTTAACTATTACAACAAAAAATCAAATAGAAGATATTTACCAATTTATACAAAACGGTATAAATTTTAATATGTAGAACTACTGTGGGACCGAAGCCGCTTCCTCTCCCCTTGTCAACCTATTAGCTATTATTAAATTCTAAATACTATGTACGTATTTGGATTATTATTGTACTTATGTTTTTGTATTAAGATCTGTTTCTGTATGTATACTGTTAGACTAATTACACTAGTGATCCGATTGAGAGAAAGAAAAATACGTAGGTATTAGTCATACGGATATAAAAAAAATACAATTCTTTTATGTAAACAAATCATTATATATGTATACAGGGTGGAATCTTAATAACTCTTATACTTTTTGGTGAAGTTCGATAAAATTTTACGATGATTTAGAACGAAATTTGTTGGAAACAACATAGCTTAAAACATAGTTATGTTGTTTCCAACAAATTTCGTTCTAATCATCGTAAAATTTTATCGAAATTCACCAAAAGGTACAAGAGTTATTAAAATTACATCCTGTATACATATATAATGATTTGTTTACATAAAAGAATTGTAATATTTTTTTATATCCGTGTGACTAATACATACGCATTTTTCTTTCTCTCAATGGAATCACTAGTGTATTTATTTATGATATACTCGATATACTCCACATACTCTGTATAGCTCTACTACCTTTGTATTCCTAAAAAACAAATAAATACCTACCTATAAAATTAATTTTACTATAGATTCACAGGATGCAACGTCGTTGGATGCATTTTACAAATTTGACCAAAAACGGATGCTCTTAAACGTTTTCTTCTCTCTTTAATCCATAATTCATTTTTATTTTGCTCCACTGTGACATTGTCATATAAATATTTTCAATAAATACTATTAACATCATTAAATTCATTAAAATTAAAATTAGTGTGTTACAATTCCCTAAAGCTAAATAAAATTGAAACCAACAAACAAATCTATGTACAGATAGATATATTAGTTACTATTTAAGAAGCGAACAGGCCTAATTGTTTGAAACGCAAGTTAATTGATGCATGCGCAATATATACTTTATATCAATTAAAAAGCAAAGCATACATAATAATCTCTCTCATTTTCTTTTCATACGTACAATCGTGGCAGTGGTCGTTTGTAAGCGCTGAATCAAAATGGCCTGACAACAGCATTATCGTCATAGAAATTTTTTTAGTATTCGTACATATAATATAATATAAAATAAAAAAAAAAATGTCTTGCAGTAAATTTAAGGTAACCTAATATCTTTTTTCTATTAAATCTTGCAAATTTTTTCTATTCAAATTTTATTTTCCTTTTATTTTCAAATATTATATACTTGTTCATCAATTACGATTGTAACATTCATTTAGATTTTCTTTCGTACATGTGTACGAGGGCTCGGTGGAGAAGACATCTTGTCCTCTATTTGTTCTTCTAATTCTTGCCATGTGCTAATAAATAAAGTAACATTTTATATGTATGAATATTATATTATTCTTTTATTAAGTTTAGAAATATCAATTACGTATTGATATTTCTAAATTTATGGATTATAATTTAAATATTTTTCCTTTTAAGTATTTGTATGTAGTTTAAGGTGTTAGTGCTCCCCTTTTTTCGTAAAATTCAAAAGTATTGAATCGTACTTTAGCACTTTTGAATTTTCTAACATTAACAAAAAAAAAGGTGATAAGTATTTTTTGATATTTTAGTCATAAGAGTATGTACGTACTTTTTCTTGTAATTTTTATTCTTCATTTAGAAAAGATTGATACAGTTTGTGATAGTCAACCTTTGTGTTTGTGATATTTATAATACAAAAAAAAATCCTTTTTTTGCTAAAGCCAAATTTCATATTAATTATTTTTTTTGTAATAAATATTGTTACATATCTTTGAAATTTATTTCTTTATTATCTATCCTTGTTGAACGGTCCAGGTTCGTAATTAAACATGTGCTCAAAGGAGATCCTTCTCTTGTAACCCGGTCGGGCCCCCGGTCAAGCTGTTTGATCGCACATCTGCCCAACAGTGTGTGATTAAACAGACTCTCATCTAATTTAATATTCCTCTGGGTAATTTCAAAACAAAATAATTTCAACTTTCTGTTTCTCTCTTTTGTTAATTTTGATAAAATTTTAAAGTTGAAACAGTTACAATAAAAAAATTCAATAGATGGCAGTTTTCATTTCAACCTTATCAAATTTAAGTAAACTTACAAATTAAAACTTACGTATCAAAAAATGGTATCATCGCTTCCCAATATATATATAAATATAAAAAAAAAGAATATAACAATTTACGTAAAACCACCGTACTTGATTGCAAAATACCGATGTCATTCTTGTTTAGATAAATACCTTCTAAAAAATATTTTTTTCTAACTCAAATACCTCGTCGATCATATCAGTGATTTCAGTTTCGTTCTCTCTTACATCACCATAATTTCCATCAGGGCCACTATAACTTTTTTTCCTTCTTTTACTGTTTTTAAGTTCTAATTGTCTTTTTCTTTTTCGACTTTACCTATTCAAAAATATTTCAGTGCTTACCGGGGATTCTATTTGTGAGTGTTTTGTAAATTTTATTAATATACATGGGATCTTCATTGTAAGATAAAACTGCGGCATGACATCGTTCTTGGTAAATACCTCTTGTACAAAAATTTACGCGTTTCCCGAAGATGAATTTTACCATAATGGAATTGTAACATTCTGCCGTATTATTTGTTACGCGATAAATTAAACTTGAAGTGTAACGAAGCACAATATTAATTGAAGAATGTATGTCATCCCAGAGACCACAATTTTTTAAATCGGGAACTAAATTTTCTCTATCTTTTGTTTCTTTCTCACAAAAATATCCTATTTCTTTACATAATTTACGTTCATCAAACGCGTGACTAGGACTGTTTTTAATATCTTTTGCCAAATCTGATACTTTTTCAGAAATTGATAAATTTTGTTTCCTACGATGACCAATTGCTTTCACTGCTTGTTATATCCGCGTACCTCACGTATCTATTCTGTGTATGTTCACCTCGCCATCTATGGTTACGGTTATTTAACCCTTTCAGTCCCAGTGTACATGTACATGTACATAAGTTTATTTGATTCTGTAATTTATGGTCTCTAAATATTATAACTTTTGTTTATATTAAATTATTCAACATTGCTTTCACTATCAATTTATGGTGATTAATTAAAGATCTAATGTTTATGAACGGTAATAATTAGTGTTTTGTTTATGTCATCTAACTTAACTTCAGACAGACAGAATTAGTTGGATTGAACAAATTGTTGTGTATATGACAATGATAATATTTATTAACAAAAATCACTGGCACGTAGTAGGAAGGTAAGAGAACTATTACAGCAAATTTTAATTGAAAGCATTACCTATTTTTTTATTCACACATAAAACAAAAATGTATATAGATAGGTATGTACAAACAGTCTCAATTGATGGAAAGATGTTAAGTGTCATAATTATTTATAGGTAACATCATAATTATTTATAGGACAAAAATCAGGATAAATGCAATGTAAATAAGTCTTATTTGCTCTACACAATTATGATTGCCTATTTAAATAAATTCCCTAGACTCAGAATGTATTGGGATAAATGCTTGGGTATTAATCTCGATAATAGGGCCTGGGACAGATTTTTCAAACTAGTAGATAGGCTATAAGAGAGCGGTGACACTGTAAAACTAACCAACTTGAACCCTTTTGCCAATGATTGAAATCGTGTGACTTTACGGCACTACACATTCCGAACTGATGAGTCATCAAACTGTATCGATGTGCAAACCTTGATCTTTGACCCGGCACGTACCGAGTACATGTATTTAAAATTTGTTGTTGACATTTGACTCCAACAAGCGCTCATACTGTTGGCCTTGAAATTCCAAAGACATGAGTCATCACCCGCAACTAAATTAATTTATGTTAACCCATTATGCGTCATCACAATTTGATAATCACAATTTGGATTTGTGTTAACACATTACCCGCCAGCATTAACATAGTTTTTGAATGCAAACCTAACGCATGCGCAGACTGAATTATAGTACACGACGCATGCGCAGACTGAACTTTAGAACCCGACGCATGAGCAGACTGAGTTTTAGGCCACAAATTGATAGATGGGGTACACTACCGCGTCAAAAATGTGGGAATACAGTAGATAGGCTAGGACAGTACGGTGACACCGTAAAACTAACCAACTTGAACCCTTTTGCCAATGATTGAAATCGTGTGACTTTACGGTACTATACATTCCGAACTGATGAGTTATCAAACTGTATCGATGTGCATACCTTGACCTTTGATCCGGCACGTACCGAGTACATCTATGTAAAATTTGTTGTTGATCTTTGACCCCACACTCGCTCATACTGTTGGCCTTGAAATTCCTAAGAGATGAGTCATCACCAGCAACCAAATTAATTCAAGTTAACCCATTATGCGTCATCACAATTTGTTCATCACGAATTGGATTTGTGTTAACCCATTACCCGCCAGCATTAACATAGTTTTTGAATCTAAACCTAACGCATGCGCAGATTGAATTTTAGTACACGACGCATGCGCAGACTGAATTTTAGAACCCGACGCATGCGCAGACTGAATTTTGGGCCACAGTTTGATAGATGGGGTACACTACCGCGTCAAAAATGTGGGGTTATCCTTACTTGGGGGTCCATTTGCCAAAGTACATCGAGTGTTCAAGTATCAGCCAAAGCTGAACATTGAGTGAACATATGAATATTGGTGTATGTTTAAATACGGATAAAAATCCGCCATACACTAATAATGTTTCACAGGCACTCGATAACATTTGAAATTAAAAAGTATAAAACTGCGTCTCGCATTAGAGAGAGGTTGTGTTTGATTGATTACTGAATTGGAGTGGCACTCGAACAAGTGATCGGTGGCCTAGTTGGTAAGGCGCTTGGCTGGTAACCAAGAGATCCGGGTTCGAGTCCCAGCCGATCCAGTTTGGTAATTTTTCAAACACTATGTCAATTTTAATTAACATAATGAATTGGCCATTTGCCAAAGTACATCGAGTGTTCAAGTATCAGCCAAAGCTGAACATTGAGTGAACATATGAATATTGGTGTATGTTTAAATACGGATAAAAATCCGCCATACACTAATAATGTTTCACAGGCACTCGATAACATTTGAAATTAAAAAGTATAATTAACCTTGAAAAACTTATTAGTTTTAGAATTTTATCAGCTTAAAATAAGTTTGTTTTAGCTGAATGTTTATTTTAGCAGACCTTGAAAGAACATTGTAAAACATCATTTAAGAATTTGAGTATAACACAAAACTATTTCCCGCATAATTTATAAATCAAATGAAAATTATCTTAATACCTACACCCTGTATATTATGTATAAACCCTGTATATTAATAATAATATGTATTACATTCAAATAATAAAGTCATGTGCATTACAATCTTGTCTATTATCATTTATTATTCGTGGAATTAAAATAAAATACACCACAAAATTTGGCAACGAGGATAAACATAAAACCCACAGAATATTACAGAACAAACGGTAGTATCTCTATACTACTGAAGCCAGCGTAACGACAAAGGATAGAAAATAAACCCCCACTATGTTATATATGTGCACGCGGAGTTGTGTGTGGTAGTGCGATAGATGGTTGTGTGTATGGGTGTCTTGCATACGTATATACATAATATGTATGTGGTACTATCATGTACGTATACCACGTATACCGTGTCAACACAACGGCAACAATATGACAACAATTGAAACACACCCATTGGTAGCTACTAAGTGAATGACAACATAGTTCTGTAAAATGCACATACTTGCCCATAAGTGATTGCAGAAAAGAGATAGTTGTATTCCTTCCAGTGTTCCATGATAAAACCATTTTTACGAACTCTTAATCTATATTGAGCATATTGCGTTATTCAGTTGATGTCCACCGCGGGAAAGTTACATCAAAACGAAAAACATGTGTAAAAGTGTGCTTCCGTGCAAAATTAGTATAAACAATAATGGCTGAAGCCCTCATAAACAGTTTACTGGAAGCTGTCAAAATACGAGGCGAGGCTACTCAAAACGTTTTGCCAAAAATAGCTGAAAATAATATATCAGTAGTGGGCCATAATATTACACTAGCAAATTTTGATTCTGATAAAGAGGATTTTAGTTCGTATAAGGAACGTCTCGAAAATTTTATCAACATGAGAGAGTTGTCAAATGATAAAGAAAGTTATGAAAAAAACAAAAAGAAGCATATTGTTAGGGTGTCTAAAACGTCAACAATTTCAAACATTAGCAGCCCTCACAGCTCCAGATAAACCAGGAGATAAAACATTCCATGAATTAATTAAAATTTTAGAAAAACGATTTAATCGTATCACTTCCATACATACGGAACGACATAAATGTTTATCTCGATTACAAGAAAGAAATGAATCAATTACGAATTACATAAGCGCTTTAAAGCAACTAGCACAAAAATGTCAATGGATTTCTCCTAAAACAGAATGCAAGCAATCTATTGAATCTATTTTTCACGCCAAGTTCATTAGAGGTGTGAGAGATGTACATATACGAGAAAAGATTTTAATTATGCCTCCAAATACGGCATTAGAAAAAACACTGGAAATTGCACTAGCTCTTGAGGCGGCTCATAAACAAAATGTTGAAGAATACAATGAAGTGTGTAGCGCGACGAGTGTAAACAAAGTGGGAAGCTCAAGTAAACTTGTTACAAACAATTCAAAAGTTAATACAAATACATATCGACAACGTAGTTGTACACCCACAAGAAGATACAGAACACCTTCAAGATCACCATCGAGAAACAAAAAAACGAATAACGAATTTCTACGGCAACTAGGCATGCTACGCGTATGGAAAAGAGAACCGTAAGAGTACAAATTATCATATTCGTGATAGATTACGGTGCAAAGCATGTCATAAAAGAGGACACTTAGAGAAATTCTGCATAACATCAAGGAAAACGTCCAACATTAAAGCTGTATACCATAATTACAAAGTCTCTGATGAAGTGATAAAAACATATACAAAATAGAACAATATACAATTTACGAACTGGGCAACGATGATGAAAAACGATTTTCAAAGAAATTTTTAGTACATGTCCAAAAAAACAACAGAAGGCAAACTTTGTTGACACTGACAGTGCAGTTACAATTTTATCTCGCATGGACTTCGACAGATTAAAAATATGTCAGAAAATAATTGAATGCTCTCACATAAAATTTAAGGCGTACAATCAAGAACTCATACCTTAAGGATATGTTGAAATTCCAGTTACTTATAAAAATAGAACTTCCATCGAAACTTTATTTATAGTTAGAGAAAATTTCACACCGATCCTAGGAAGAATATGGATCCGAAAATTGAATATCATTAATCTGCCTGCTTCGAATGATTAAAAATTTTTTACAAATATTCTACACACTGAAATAAGTGAAGATATTGTTAACAAATTTCCAAAAAATTTTTACAAAACAAATCGGGAAAATACCGGATGTAAAATACACTCTACAGCTTAAAGATGGGGCGACACCAATTTATCGTCAGCCAAGATCAGTGCTTTACACTCTTATACCTAAAGTAGAAAATGAGCTAGACCTACTCGAAAAACAAGGTATAATCGAAAGAATTGAATACTGCCAATGGGGGAAAGCCTTGGTTATTTTATTTAAGTCAAATGCAGGAGTTCGAATTTGCGCAGATTAATAAACGACGGTCAATCAGCAACTGCAATCAGCGCATTACCCGATTCCTAAAATTGAAGATATTGTAAATAAACTACATGGAAGCAAATATTTTTGTGTTTTAGACACTCGTAATATATACTTACATCTGGAATTAGATGAAGAGAGTAGCAAGATAGCCGCTACAAGTACACACAGAGGTACGTACAAAGTAAAAGATTTCTTCGGATTAGCGTCTGCCTCATCAATTTTTCATTCAAAAATAAAATCAATTTTACAGGGAGTAGAATCATATCTCGATGACATCGTTATTTATGGTCAAACAACAACGGAATGCTATAACAACTTACAAGGAGATGCACCCAGAGTGAAATTCGGGATTTTGATGAAACTTCGCTGGTGTGTAGTATAGGTAAAAATAAGGGACCCGTATTTTTTTTTATTGGCCATCGTCCACGTTTAAGGGGTGAAACCAGCCCCTAAAGTTGGGGGTTCAAATCGTATTTCTTAAGATATCTCGAAAACTATAAGAGATAGAGAAAAACTTTAAATTGATGAAATGTTACTCTTTGAAAGACCTATTCACCTGTATAGGTTAAATTAGGGCTGGGTTCATAAGGGGGGCTGGAGGGATGAAAATGGGGGTAAATTTTCTTGCACAACCTGAATGGTTCAATGTATCAAATTTTTACCACTATAAATAGAAAGAGCACCAAAAATTAGGGGATACGTGTTTTTGCGTTTTTTCGAAATATGTGTGGTATCCAAGCCACATAAGGAAGAATAACATAGGGTAGATTATATAGTATTATTATTGATTGCAAATATGTCCTATATTTTTTTATATTTATGTTTATTTTCATCATGAAAATGTATTTTTTTACTTTCCGATAATGAATCATATATTTTTCACTACTAACTTAATTGGTAATTTAGCCATGTGTACATTTGGCTACTCATATTCGATATTTTTTATACCTACTTTTGCGAAAGTTAAAGTTCTCTGGTGTAGCTGTGTTAATGAATGCTCGACAAGAAGCAGTAATCTCTTTCGTTCACTGTTCAAGTGCTTTGTAATAAATTTTTCCATATAGGAAAGGTGGTTGGCACCTAAAAAACATACAAAAAAGAATAAGAAAAGTAGTATGAATGTTGAGAAAGAAATAAACCGCGTTTATTTGGTTAAAAACGAATTTATAAAAACATAAAGGCAGTTGTTGAATGGAAGATTATTGCTTCTTATCGAACATTCATTAAAACTTGCAGACCAGAGAGCTTTCGCAGAAATAGGTATAAAAAATATCGAATATGAGTAACCAAATATACACATGGCTAAATTACCAATTAAGTAAGTACTAAAAAATACATGAATCATTATCGGAAAGTAAAAATTTACATTTTCATGATGAAAATAAACATAAAAATAAAAAAATATAGGACGTATTTGCAATCAATAATATTACTATATAATCTACCCTATGTTATTCTTCCTTATGTGGCTTGGATACCACACATATTTCGAAAAAACGCAAAAACACGTATCCCCTAATTTTTGGTGCTCTTTCTATTTATAGTGGTAAAAATTTGATACATTGAACCATTCAGGCTGTGCAAGAAAATTTACCCCTATTTTCACTCCTCCAGCCCCCCTTATGAACCCAGCCCTGATTTAACCTATACAAGTGAATAGGTCTTTCAAAGAGTAACATTTCATTAATTTAAAGTTTTCCTCTATCTCTTATAGTTTTCGAGATATCTTAAGAAATACGATTTGAACCCCCAACTTTAGGGGCTGGTTTCACCCTCTAAACGTGGACGATGGCCGATAAAAAAAAATACGGGTCCCTTATTTTTACCTATACTGCACACCAGCGAAGTTTCATCAAAACCCCGAATTGCACTCTGGGTGCATCTCCTTGTTAGTTAAATGTCTGGAACGCCTTCAGAAATTCGATTTACACATAAACAGTGACAAATGCAAGTTTTTGGTTCAAAAAATTAGCTACCTAGGATATATTATTTCAGATAAAGGTACTAAAAAAGACCCTGTAAAAATTCAATCAATTGCAAAAGCACCGAGACCTAGAAATGTTACAGAATTACGATCTTTCTTAGGTTTAGCTGAATATTTTTTTAAATTTATTGCACGTGCTTCCACATTACTACATTCACTAAATCAATTGTTGAGAAAAGACGTACCATACAAAGGAACGAAACAGTGCCAAAATGTTTTCGAACAAATTAAAAATTTCATTTCCATTGAGTGAACCTTCCTAGCACAGACTATATAAATCAGAGAATGGAACAGGACCCTTCTCATTATTCAAAGTGTTCTTTCCCATCCTGCTGATATACACACTTTCGTAGGCATCTAGTTTAAGTGGATTGGATATTAATTTCAACAACACAATCTCACCAGCCTGACGATTCGTTTCATGTACATGAAAAGCCACTGCTGACTTTTCACTACGACCATATCTGATATGTGCAACGTGTTCTTTGTATCGTACATTCAGAGGCCGCCGTTTTGTCCAATGTAATGTTTATCACAATTTTGACAGTTAATTTTATATATTCCAGATTTTTAAAGATCCGGAATTCGGTCCTTAGTATTACCCAACAATAAACTTAATTTATCATTGGCCGCATAAGCTACCTGTGAGTTCGTGTTAAACTCTTCATAGCATTAGAAACCGATACCGATTTCTTGCCATAATACGTTAAAGACGTTCTTAGAACCGGTTCCTTTACTTTTGAGCGTTGTGCTGTCCTTAACCGATTTTCGCCATTTTGCCTTCCTTAAAATTTGGTCGATCAACCTGGACGAATACCCATTAATTAGCCGCGCGTCGAATATATTTCAATTCCTTGTCATAACTGGATTGAGATAGCGGAAAAGTAATTAACCTGTTAATCAAGAAATTGAAGGCCGTCATTTTCTGACTCCAATGGCAAAAAGAGTCACTTGGGATAAATCTGTCAACATTAGTCAGCTTGCGATAAATATCGAACGACAAAGCGTAATTATCTCTTGTGATCTCAATATCTAAATCTATGCTTTCCATTGCCTATTAAACAGAAATACGTATAAAATTGTGATGAGAATGAAGTTGACAGCCCTGAAACTTAATTGCTTCTTGCATAAATTTAAAATTATCAACCCTAAATAATATTAATTAAAATTGACATAGTGTTTGAAAAAGTACCAAACTCGATCGGCTGGGACTCGAACCCGGATCTCTTGGTTACCAGCCAAGCGCCTTACCAACTAGGCCACCGATCACTTGTTCGAGTGCCACTCCAATTCAGTAATCAATCAAACACAACCTCTCTCTAATGCGAGACGCAGTTTTATACTTTTTTTAATTTCAAATGTTATCGAGTGCCTGTGAAACATTATTAGTGTATGGCGGATTTTTATCCGTATTTTTAAACATACACCAATATTCATATGTTCACATATGAATATTGGTGTATGTTTAAAAATACGGATAAAAATCCGCCATACACTAATAATGTTTCACAGGCACTCGATAACATTTGAAATTAAAAAAAGCCTAAATAATATATTTAACGCAACTTGTAACAAAATGCACTGCTAGAATATCGAATGCACCCAATGTAATTAATTCGCAGAAGAAATTAAGATAAGGAAAAAATGCATAGCATGATGCAACAGGCTTGTTGGCTTGGCTTGGGTACGCGGATTCATTCGGAGTCGAGAGTTAGAGCCGATGAGTTGAGTAATGTGAGTTAAGCAGTAGGAAGTTAAAAGTTAAGTTAGAGTGAGTTAGTGGGTGAATGGGGTTAAAAGTTATATAGTGAGTTGTAGAATACAAATAGCCTGATGGCCGAAGGAAAGAATTAGCTGTTGACCAAGGTATAGAGAACTCAATAGAAAAATATCTAAATCTTTCAGCGCAAGGTGCCAAGACATTATTTGTCTTTACTGATTTTATTTTTCTTAAAAGGTAAAACGACCATTGTTGGCTACAGATCCCTTCAGGAGATGTAGTTCTTAAATTTCTTTTAAAATTTTATTTAAATATTAAATTGTAATTTCAATTGGGAGTGCTCGGTGGTGATTCCGATAATTTATTTTTGAATATAATTATTTTTTTATTATTTCTTTTGAAATATTCCAAATATGTGGCTAGAATAAGTTTCTTTTGACACCTACAATATATAGGTGAGAAATTATTCATTAAACCATTTATGTAGCCTTTAGTGATTTTTGCTTATGCGTCCGTGCCGGAGGCACGTTTTTATTTTACGCATTGTAGCTAATGGTTACACATATTTGTTTTGTATTTTTATTATTTTATTTTTCTATTTTATCGGACTCATCATCTGGCAGTCCCATGGTGTGCTAACACCTTTATAATGTGTATACACTTAATGTAATTTATTTTCTAATCTTTATAAATCGTATACACTTTACCTGATATAACCAGTTTATTTACAATTTGATAAAATTTAATTTTCAAATGTTACGGTAAGATTTTTCTATACCGTTCTAGTTTTGTATTTTCTTTACTTTGGCAAATCATCAGTAGTCTAATATAGTATTTATTATTTATGATTTAATTGTTATAAAGTACTATATAGATAATAATTGAGCATTGTGGCTTTTAACAATTATTATCATTTTTTATTAAACATTAACTTTTCAATTCTGTTTCAAATAAAATCTAATTTCTAATTTTTATACAGCGCACTCTGTATATTCTCTTAAATATTCTATGTAAATATGTATATAATATAATATGTATATTCTCTTAAATATTCTATGTAAATAAATATTTGTTATTGTTAAAATAATTGAATTGAAAAAAATTAAAGATTCAACAAAAACCGGTTCAGGGGTTGATGAAATATATAACCCAAATGTAAAATGATTCGATCTATTGGACCAAACCTCAAAATGGGTGGATATGAGTAAAGCAAGAAAAACAAAACAATTTGATGAGTAATAAAAATTTATTTTTATTTATGTTACGTTACATGTCTTAGTTGCTAATTATTAAAAAATACCTAAAGGAATGATATTTTAGTATGTATAGTTATAGTGATATATAATTTTGATGTATCATTCGAGAACGAACTCGCTCGTTCCATTATTTGTTTGTTTGTTCTTCCAATAGGGTGCGCATTTACTAAAAGAACGATTGAGTTTGAAAGCCTTACATAATTGGTATCAAATGCTATTCGTTGGGTTCTATTTGGTTCCAGAACAGATTAAAACTAGATCGCTGTATCATCACAGTATCCATGATTTAGAAAAAGTAAATGATTGAAAAGTCTATTCTTTCCGAAATAATTAAAAATATCATTTTAAGGGAAAGATTCAACTATGGATAGAATTTTTATTTTATCTAGTAATTGAAATTTACAAATAAAGTACTTTTTGTGTGTCCTTTATTGTATCATTCCAATTTTCCAATTAACCAAACCTTCGTCTACAAAATAGTCTGTATACAGCGTTTATTGTCTATGTGGACTATCATTAAGGGGACGGTTTCTATGAATTGGTGTTTATATACACGAAAACATTTAAAAAAAAAAAAAAAAAAAAAAAAAAAAACACTATCATGTAAATAAATCTTGCAAATTTAACATATACAGGCGATTTTTTTAACGTTAACATAAGTATAATGATAATGACAATAATAAAAACTATTAATACACATATGAATGTATAGTTAATTTCCAAGCATACAATCAGAAATAATTATTACGTAGCCAAAGAATATTAAATATTTAAAAAATTATTTTAACAAAACTATTAGTTTTCTTTTTTTATAACTATGTAATTTACGAAAAAGAGTAACAAAAGAAATACCTAAATATACCTACTTCTCATTTTAACTTATTACTGCCAAATAAAATTTGATATTTTATGATACATATATGAATATGATCCCAGAATTGCAGATGTATTTATACATACATATGCATAGTAACATAAAGTTATGTGTTTCATTTGTATTGTTTATAATGATTTCTTAGAAAATGCTTATTGTTTTATAAAGGAATGAAAGATGGTCCAAACTATTTGGACCTAAACTATTATAACATTTTGTAAGTTTTTATTACAAACATATGTGGCTTCAGACTAGTGTTAAGATGTGACAAAAAAGGGCTTATACCTATGTAAAATACACATTAGCATTCATATGTTTATTGTGTATAAACTAACGAACGTGTACCAAAAAAAATTGTGTAGCTGCAAATTGATTTGTTTGTAACAATTAACTCAATATATAACTATATTCTATATAAGTAGTGTGTGTGTGATTGTTTAACTCAATTAGTTTTATTTAAAATTTTAAGTGAGTTTTTCTAAATGTAAAATATGAAAAAAAAAACAAAAACTTCATTATTACAACAATTGGACAAAAAATTGATATTGTTAGAAAGCTCGAAGACGATTCTACTGTTATGGACTTAGCACGTGAATACAAAGTGTAACATTCAATTATAGTGCGTATAAAACAAAGATCGAATTAAAAGTTTACCTGCTAAATACGATAATAAAAATATAATATTAAGAAAAAAATGACAGAACCACGAAACATAAAAGTAGACGAAGCTTGTTTTCAGTGGTTCTTACAATGTCGAAGCGAAGGCATACCAGTTTCTGGTGCATTATTGTGTGACCAAGCCAAAATTTTTAACGATCTACTAGGGGGACCCTCTAATTTTAGAGCAAGTATTGGATGGCTGCAAAGCTTTAAAAAACGTCATGCCTTGAGAAAGCTTGCAATAAAAGGAGAAAAACTTTCTTGTGATGAACCAGCAGCAGAAGAATTTAAGACATCATTTTTACAAAAACTTCGGGAAGAATGATATACAGACGATGATATTTATAATGCGGATGAAACCGGACTCTTTTGGAAAATACTTCCGCAACAAACATGGGCACATGAGAGTGAAGATTCCGCACCGGGATTAAAAAAGTAAAGATCGAATAACTGTTTTGGTTTTGTGCTAACGCATCCGGATCACATAAACTTCCCTTGCTGGTTATTGGTAAGTCAAAAAAACCCAGATAGTTAAAACGGATCGAAAATTTACCAATGTTTAACATGTCGCAAAGTAGTGGGTGGGTAAATTCAGATATATTTTTCAATTGGTACACGGACATATTTATAAATGAAGTAGAAGATTTTAAAAATCAAAATAATCTAAAAAGAAAAACTATATTACTGATAGATAATGCGCCAGCACATATGATGGTTGAATCATTAAATTCATTCGACTCAGACTTTAAAGTAGTTTTTTTCCCTCCAAGAGTGACTGCTCTCATTCAGCCGATGGACCAAGGAGTCATTGCAACGATAAAAAGTCTTTACAGAAAA
Source organism: Brachynemurus nebulosus (assembly GCA_035578155.1). Lineage (NCBI taxonomy): Eukaryota > Metazoa > Arthropoda > Insecta > Neuroptera > Myrmeleontidae > Brachynemurus > Brachynemurus nebulosus. Next base: position 4,432,267 of record JAPWDM010000007.1, on the reverse strand, counting down.
CGTATCGTTGAAGAACTGGTTCAACAATCGGGTGCAGATAAGATACGATCATTTTTCGCGGACGCTTGCTTTTATCTAACTGAAATCTGGCAGTCACTAAAAAATGATGCATTAAAAAAGTCGTGGAAACAATTAAAAAATGAAAATATACCGGAAGTTGTCCCAGTAGAAGATATTAATATAACAGAATCTCTTAAACTCTTGCAAGACTTACTTAATTTTAGTGGTTTAAATGAAAATAATTTAGTTAGTTGGTTTAACTGTGATATAAATGACAAAGGTTATGAGCTACTTACAGATAAAAATATAATTGACCTAATAAATGGTAACTTTGATAGTGCACAAGACAGTGAGGAAAGTGAAGAAGAAATTTCAAATGAAGAAGCTTTTTCATCAATTTCAAAATTTTTTAATTGGTTTAAAAATCAAGACGAATGCAATGAGGACTATTTAAGAGTGCTTTGTGACCTGAAAAAATTACCTATTTAAAATTAAAAACTGATAAATAATTAAAATTAGGAACTCCTTATTATTATGCAATTATAGTGGTATTTTGTGTAAATAATTTAGTGTTATAGTAGGTAACAGATTCTTAGGATAATATCTGTAGTATACCTATCTTTTTTAAGGAACAAGGTAAGAATTGTATTTTTATAGAAAATTCAATTTTAAAGAGTAGTCTTTGTATGATCTCTTTAAATAGTATAAGCGAGCAATCTTTGGAACATCTACATACAGTTCGCTTGTTGAAACTTTATGATACTTAATACATAGTGTATTAAATTTTTAAATATTTTTTCAAATTTATGAATTGAAAATAATCACATTAATTTTTTATCTTGTGTATTTATTTTATTAATAATATTAATTGATTATCAACTGCATTATGATTATTTTTGTAGTAACATACTATTGTGTAATTAATAATCATTACAAGAGAAGCAGCGAATAAATCTATGAAATACGTCCATAATAGTACGTACTAACTCACTTTTAGGATGTCTATAGTGTACATTTTCTAAGCAACATAAAGTACGAATTTTAATTTTTATATAAAAAATAAACTGTGTACGGAACATCCTGTATATGATTCCTCTAAGGGGACGATGTCTGTGTATTGTTGTCCGCTTAAATAGTAAGCGGTGTAATTTTCACGCACAGAGCGTGCGTCTCGAGACGAATGATTGTGAGTATTCCTTGGTAGGTCTTCCAACCCTGTTGGAGGTACATCTCTCCAACTTCCTGGAATACTACAACCAATGTTGTGTCCAATTAACGTGTGTCTTCAAAGTTTATTGCTGGAGAATTTACGCTGCTTTTGGTTTTACGAAGCCAATTATGTAAAGCACAACAAGTTTTCACGACCTTACCTGTTTTGTTAGGATTAATAGGGATAGGTCTTTCAAATATTCTAAACCGACCAACTAAAATTCCAAATGCATTTTCTGCTATGCGTCGTGTCCGCGATAGACGATACTTAAAAACATTTTGTTTTAAAGCTAGATTTTCACCTGCGTATGGTTTTAAAAGGTAAGATTTCAAAAGAAAAGCGTTATTACCAATAATGACAAGATTATCTGGAAGAAAGTTGTTTTCTAGACCTGTACTCAAATTGGAATTTCTAAAAACTTCCCCATCCAAGACTCTTCCATTACATCCTACATCTGCATAATAAAAACAGTAGTCGTTACCAACTAAAGCCATAAGTACGATGCTATGTGAATGTTTTTAGTTAAAATAAAAGCTTCTAGAACCGGTAGTCGCTTTAATCACAACATGCTTGCCATCGATAGCACCACAACATCTAGGAAATTGAGAAAGTGAGTAGCATCACCAATAATATTAATTCTCCTGAACATGAATTTGATTTTTTTTTCTTTTTTTGGATAAGAGTATTGTTAGCCAGCTAAGAGCTATGCTAATGGAACTGGCACTACATGCACAACAGCACATAAAAAACTATTTAATTACGTTTACAAAAAATAAGTAATAGAACAGCTTCTCCCATGCCTTCTACGAGCCATTTTACCCTATCACCGTCATCTACGTATTATATTGAGTCTCTGGTACAATTGCCCTCATGAATTCAAAACAAACCAATACAGTGTGAAGCTTATACAGTTTCGCCACCTCCTTCATTTGCGAAAACAGAAATAGGCCAGTCGTGGCGCAAAAAATATGGGCTGAAAATTGAATTCCCAATATACAACACGAATCGATTAAAAATATTCGCAGCTACAAAAAGTGTCTGCGTCATATTTTTTTTAATTTAAAATATGATAATTCGCGTAAACCCGGATATTTTATGTTACAAATTTTTTATATGAGCCCCTAACTGTATTTCATGGGGCTCAAAAAATTTTTTTGAACGATGCAGAATCGTTCTGTCACCTCACTTTTTTTCATTTTCAGTCTACTTTTTGAGATATTTAATCTAAAAGAGTGAAAAATAATAATTTTTTAGCCAGGTAGCCATATTTGTTGTTCAGATGAGCGATTCATTCATTATATATTACAGTTTTCTGGTCAATCGAGCGGATTGATATTATAGTTTCCAACAATCTAACTTATCATTCGGGCGATGCGCGGCCATCTGTATAATTTTATTGCAGTTTTCTAGTCAATCGAGTGGATCGATATTACAGTTTCCAACAATCTAACTTATCATTCGCGCGATACGCGGCCATCTGTATAATTTAATCTTTTGACTAAACGTCGCTTTTCTTCATATTACTTAACAACTGTTATTTTTTATTTCAGATGTTTTTATGACTTTTTAATGTTTAATTATTTATTTTTAACATATAATTTATAACAAAATTATTTATTTTTAACATATTACAATACATTTAAAAAAAATATGTGCCTTATAAAATCAATTATGGATAAAATACATTACATTTTTGTCTTCAAATTAAATGTTCACGTGATAAACTGTCAAACTTCATTTTTTTTAAATGTATTGTATAAATTACTCTGTATAATTGATAATGTACAAAATAATAATTTATTGATTTCTGCAGTTACCTTCTTTAATTTTTTTTTATTATTTACGCCATGCGGATTATGTATATATTATTTATTTAGTTTTATTCGTGAATTATTAATACAGCTGAGGCTTTTTCATTATTACTTTAATTATTTATTGGTTTTAATGAATACAACTTATTTAATTATTGTTTTTATAATAAATTGTTGTTATGAAGTGATATAATTATTAAAATAATGTTACTTAGAGGGCACAAGTTCTTATGCTACATACTAACTAATATTAATATTATTATTATATACTATATGTTACTTTATAAAAAATATTTATTTTCTCTAATTTTAAAAATAATTTTTTATTACGTGTTTAATTAAAAATAGTGCACTCAATGACAGTTGTTTATGAAAAAATTTATTGTACTCATCTATATGAATTAACTATTTTTAAAATTTAACAATTACTGAAGCTCCTTATTTTACTCATTTATGTTTAAATAAAAGTATTTTTCTTACACTCTCTAATAACTGTCGACACTATAGGTAAACGTGCCTTTTTCTATAACCTTATGTAACGTGCAGGTAACAAAGATTTTTGGAGCCATGTTGTCATTAATGCATATTGTCACACGCAACTACCCTTTTTATAGTCCTGTACCGTATTGTCGAATAAAGTATTTTTACTCCACTGGCAGCCATTAGTCTTGAGTCATACAGCACGTGAAACAAGTCGGAGCATTCTTTTGGAGCTCTTTCTTTTTTACTAGCTTGTGTAAATAAATGTACTTTATTAGTAGAGGAAAGTGCGCAAAACCGGACTCCTCCCCCTAAAGCGGACCACAAGTCTCCTACCTCTGTAGTCTTATGAACTCTATAGGAAACAAGTGTAACTAGTAGTTTAGACTCCCGCCACTGTCTAATGGTGCACACATGCCGTTCGTTTCACTTGCTGTTTATCAGTCCGCCATTAAGTGTTTTGATAGTTAAAAAAGTTTTCGTATTGTGCTAAATTTTTCGTTATTTCTTCTAGATATTAGCAGGTAAGTATTTTAATCTACATATATTTTTAAATGGTAATATTCAAGGCTAATACAGGGTTAGTCAGATGAAGTGTCCCCAATTTCATATCGATTATATTTGTTAAACCGCTAGTGACATCTACATCAAATATAACGACAGTTCATTATATTGTTTACAAGCCAACAAAGGCATTTACGTCTCAGTTTAAGAGTAGAAAAATTATTCGTAATAGATTTCAAACGTAATAGTGTTATTGCATTATATTTGGCTGGAAAATCGCAAATAGCTATCGTTCGTCAAATAAGCCATTTGAATGTGAATAGAAAGTTTGTGTATCGCACCATAAAACGTTATAACAAAACTGGCAGCATTAAGACGCGCTATGGTGGTGGTCCAAAAAAAAAAAACAGCAATAGCACCAGCCATCGTTCGAAAAGTCAAAGAGAGAATTCGCCGAAATCCTCGACGTAGTGGTAATCAAATGGCCAAGGAACTGAAAATATCTCAAGCGAGCATGCGACGCATATTGAAAAATGAGCTCAATCTCAAGCCTTACAAATTCCAAAAGGCACACAATCTTACACCTAAACAAAAAGACGTTAGGCTACAAAGAACCAAACAGTTGATTAACTTGCACGAGAATGGTCGATTCCCAAACATTGTCTTCTCTGATGAGAAAAATTTCCCAATTGAACAATTCGTAAACTCCCAGAATGATCGTGTTTACTTGACTGAACGTTCATATGAGAATTTGAAACCTCGACTGGCCACCAGAAGTAATTTTCCATCACAAGTAATAGTTTGGGCAGCTGTAACTTCTACTGGGTGCTCTCCGATCGTTTTTACTGAGCCAGGCGTCAAAGTTAATGCGACTTACTATCGAGAAAATATTTTGGAAGGTGCTCTCAAGCCATGGGCAGACAAGCATTTTGGTCGTACGCCGTGGACGTTTCAACAAGACTCGGCACCGTCTCATAAAGCTCGCGTTAACTAAGAATGGCTGAAAAATCATGTCCCACACTTTATTTTGTCTACACAATGGCTTCCGAATTTCCAGACCTAAATCCGATGGACTTTTCCATTTGGTCCATTTTGGAAAGCAAGGTGAGGACCAGAAAATACGCTAGTATGGACAAGCTAAAGAAAGCAATTTTATGTGAATGGGACAAAATGCCGTAAGATCACATTCGTGCAGCATGCGACTCGTTTTTTGATCGTCTCAAGTCCGTTATCAAGGCAAAAGGTGGTCACATCGAGCCAAAGTGAATGTATCCTAAATTTTTGTTAATTTTTACACAATCTTGACTTTGAATAAATAAAAAATATTGTCACACATGATTTTTACTTCTTTCAAATTGGGGACACTTCATATGACTAACCCTGTGTTTATCATCAGTTGCTTCATGTAAATGTTTGGTTAAAAATTTATTAGATTAACAAAATGGTGGCCATGGTTGCGCAAACCGGACCCCCTTGAGTTACCTAAACTGGATCCCGTTTATTCATTTTTTATTGTATTTATTTTTTCGTGTTAAAGTTTCCCTGTAATTATACTTACCCTTATTACCTGGTAATTATTTTGTAGATCCCAAGAAGATAATGGGAAAGGTTGATCAAAAAAAATGGAGTCCGTCTAAAATGGCTAAGGCTATTGACGCAGTTCGGAAAAAAATGATGGGTTGGAAGAAAGCCAGTAAACAGTGTAAACGCAGGCACAAAAGTGTCTGCAAGTGACTGAAATAATTTGAAAGTAATTACTGAAATAATTTCACAATGACCTTTTTCTGCAGTAAAATAGCAGTATCTTTTTTTCTAAAGTAAACCGAAGCAAATATTAGACCATTTTAAAAATTACAATAAATGAGCAATTTTTTAACTTAAGTTATCCGGGTAGGGCGGTACATTTCTTTTACAATATGAAGAGTCAAAGTTAGCTAACAAAAAAAGATTTATGTATGAATCGACCTAAAAGGGGTTATTTTTTCCAAGACCTTAGGTCTATTACCCTTACTTTAGATTGTGATCTACAAAAGAACTCTTCATTTGTATAATAAAAACTAGATTTCAAAAAATCAAGTCTTGCAGCTGTGATACTCGAAAATCTGATCAAAATTGTCGGTTTTCCTGAAATCCATAAAAGTGCCATTATCTTAAAAACCAACGATATGTTGATATTCTGGCCAGGCATGAGCTGGTCCATCATCCCTCCAAGGGATATCGTTGACTTTTGGGACACTCTGTAGATATTTTTATTTGTCCTAGAATCATATTGATGAACATCCACGTTTAGTTTAAATTTTTTTAAGTTTTGTTTAACATATGTTACAGGTTCTAGTACATATATGCTATAGAATGTCAATATTTTGTCTTTTACATACATCTCTCTACATGTTTCATTATATTTGAGATTGAATATTAGTCGAACTACTCTTTTTTGTGCTCTGAAAATTCGAATTGTTTCAGGTGAGTATCCCCACATTACAATGCCGTATTTCATGGAACTGTATGTAAAGGCATAATACTGTATGCAAATGCTTAGTAATGCTTCTGTTTCTAAGTTTTGTTTTACGGTTCTTATATAACAGTTAAATTTACTTTTTTTAAAGTGGTAACGTTGAACCCACTAAATTGTTTGAAAATTTATTTTTGTTATATAAAAACTTGTTAAAACAACTTATTGTACCTTCACAATTGGAGAAATTAGTGGGCTCTGAACTAGTGGAATTCAATTCTCAGGAACATTTAATGCACACAGGATCAATTTACCTATTCTGGATATGATTTTCAAAATATTTCTAAAGAGCTTGAAGAAATGGACTTACTAGATGTTAGAGAGAGATGTAAAATTTTTTTACTGTCTAACAAAGTAGATCCAGAATCGATTTTCGCACAATTTAACAACTTTAAAAATGATTGCTGATTTACACCCAAAGGTTTCAACTTCCTAAGTCAAGCCCAGTATAAAAGTAATATTAAACTACAGTCAATCAGGATAACTTGGAGCCAGTAAGGCTAACTTTGAACCAGTATCACTTTTCATTTCAAATAACCGTCTGCTATTTGTAAAAAGAGGAATAAGAAGAATTAATACATGATTTTTTTCTCTATGATCTCTAGGAGCTCATATTCTAGCCTGTTTTTTGTTGTGGTGATGTCTTTCCTTCCATTTTAGGATTTTTACTGGTGTGGTAAAGTGTGGTTTACTCTCTTATATGGTGTGATTTCAATTGAAGTTTAAAGAAGATTAATTCTAGAGGTAAGTATTTCAAATAAATTTATTTTATTTTATGAGCATTTTAGCATCTAAATTAATATAAATTTTAATAAATTACAAAACAAAATTGTTATAATTGAACAAAACTATAGTCAGTATAACTTTGAACCACATTCAGAGTAACTTTGAACCGATGCAAAGTTAGACTAGTAATCTGGATACCTTTCTAACAGTAACTTTAGCCGCTAGTTTTTTGTTTTTAATTTGTCTATAATTTATTTTTTTGTTAAATTAAGCACAAGTTTTATGAATCCATTGTTTAATCATAATTTAATATTCTAGATTTTCCCTTTTGTATAATATTAAAGTGGTTATGGAAAACCTAGAGGATATGGATTACTAAGCGTTTTAAATATTTTCATTCAATGTGTTTTCTGTCCTAAAATGACTGTTTTGAATTAAATGTGTTTTAAATTGGACCTATAACTAGATTACATGTTCAATAGTATGAAAAGAAAATTGATCAAAAGTGCTCAGACTTCTATAAAGCTACCCGGTGCTAGCATTTGATGCTGTGTATTCCTCTCTTTTAACCACTTTAATACTGATATAATAATTAATTTTGACTGTATAAACTGATAAAATTTGATTGTTCCAGGATTGCTGTTCCAATGGGAAAACTTAAAGTATCTAAGCCTGGTACCCGGAGGTATGGCACCAAAAGTAACTACATTTAGGAAAAGCTGTACAAAGTTTTAGAGGAAAAAAAAAGGAGAATAATGGGTCAACATGGGGTTGCTAAAATATACAATATCCCAACAAACACCATCAGGAATAAGCTTTATGGCTATCATGTGAAAAGTGTTGGTATACTTCAAGTATTTACCCTTGATGAAGAACAGGTTTTCGTTGCTCACATAATTGTCGTTAGTGACATGGGTATCCCAATTACACTGTTTGATGTGCGCTGCATTGTAAAGAGCTACTTAGACAGCAACAAAATTAGAATTTCCCAATTCAAAAACAATATGCTAGGATGGGAATGGGGAAAATCATTTTTGGAACGACACAAAGGGAGCTGAAAGATCTATTTGCCAACAATATCGCTCGGAAGAGGGCACAGGTGAGTGAAAATATGATTGATGATTTTTTTTCCAACCTTTTTCCTACGAAATGAGGGATGCCGATGGAAATGAAGTTTTGCCGTGCAACATATATAACTTTGATGAAACAGAGTTTCACGACAGTAGTAAGACTACACCTATTCGGGCACAGTTAGGGTCAATGACCGCCAACCCATTGACCCATATTGTCCCGCTAATCCATTGACCCACTAATCTATATTGACTTAGTCAACTCCCACCCACACCACAAGTTCACCTAGTCTTTTGCCGCAGACTTGACCCAATTTTTTGCATTTGAGTGAAAGCGAAATATTTTTAATTGTATATGTTTAACGAGCTTATTTAATCTTGCATTTGAATGAAAGTAAAATTTGTTTTGTAGTCAAATATCTTCAATGATCTTCTCTAGGTTGTTTATGAAAATAAATAAATGAACATTTTTTGTGTGTGGATTCTTACATTTCAAAACTGGTTTTTGTACTAATTCACGTTTTTTTTTATACAGGTACGTAAGGAATGCGTTTTTGGTACGTTGTTTGTGAAAATAAATAAATGAACATTTTTTGTGTGTGGATTCTTACATTTCAAAACTGGTTTTTGTACTAATTCACGTTTTTTTTATACAGGTACGTAAGGAATGCGTTTTTGGTACATGTAACTGTTTTATGTGTATGTGTCTTAACCTGAAATGTAAATAAATAAAAAAAAAGATTTTTATAGTAAAAAATAGTTTTATTTACACACTTATTAAAAACTTATACACTAAAAAATTGTTCAATTATGTTTACTTAAAAATAATGAAATTTAGTAACTAAGTTATTCTTAAATTATTATGATTACAATAAAATATCTACAAAAATGAAAATTAAAAATATACGCTCTTTCTCATTCCCGCATAGTTATTATTCTGATAAGCACGTATCGACTTGAACGCGTCTGTCATAGCGAACTTAAACCAAGGAACGCGATGAAAAGAAGTATTTTTAAATAGATTATTAGCGATTAGTGAACACCAAAAACAAAAAGACCACTTCAATATTATGACAAAAGGAACTCACGACAATTTGATGGATGAAATCGAGGAAGCACAATTATCTTATAAGAAAACTCAGAAGCAGTATAGAAGATTGAAAGGATTTAAGGTAATTAATATTTGTGGAACGCGAAAATTAATAACAAGAAAAGAACCCATGAAATACTTCTTATATGTAGATGAAATATTTGATATAATTGAAACAGCCCATGTAGCCGTTGGTCATGGTGGCCGAGATAGACTAAAAAATGAAACTTCGCGAAAATACGCGAACATAACATTCGAATGATTAACATTTTTCTGTCTATGTGCGAAACTTGTCAACGTAAAAAAAGTATGAAGAAAAGGGGCTTGTTTCAAAACCTATACTACATTCTGAATTGAACAGTCGTTGTCAAGTCGATCTAGTCGACATGCAAACTCAAGAAGATCGCGGATTTAAGTTTATTATGGTGTACCAGGACCACTTAACAAAATTTGTTTTGTTGCGCGCACTGAAAACCAAGAGAGCCGTGGATGTAGCATATCAATTAATTGATATATTTTTGACATTTGGTGCTCCTTGCATATTACACTCGGACAACGGTAGAGAATTTGTTAATTCTGTTATAGATGAGCTTGCTTTATTTTGACCCGAGTGTAAACTTGTCCACGGAAAACCAAGACACAGCCAAAGCCAAGGGTCTGTTGAGAGAGCTAACCTAGACCTAGAAAAAATGTTGGCGTCATGGATGCAAGATAATAATACTACAAATTGGTCGAATGGTCTTCGGTTTGTACAATTTTTGAAGAATCGGGTACTTCATTCTGGTATTAAACAGTCACCATACAAGGCGATGTTTGGTATAGAGCCGCGAGTAGGTCTTACGACTTCGACTTTGCCTCTTGATGTTATTAAAAATATACGAGATGAAGATGATCTGGAAAACGCTTTAAATAAAATAAATACTACAGATAATGCGAAATCTGAGCCTGTAGCTAGTTGCAGTAATCAATCTAAAATCACAACCGGAGCCAGGTAAAACGTCACAGAAGGTTCACCTATTACAAGTGAACAGTCCACAATTACAGCAGAGGCCAGTCAAGATGACCTTGAAGCTGCAGTTTCTTCGAATGAAGAGCCTTTAACAATACTAGTAAATGGCAAGGATCTTGCAACTGTAGCAAATAAGATTCGACAGTCCCAAATAATAGCAGCCAGAGAAATGGTTCATAAAAACTTAGAAAAACAAGCTAAAAGAATGACACTAGCTTCAAATTCAATTCATATTCCAGTAGAAATAGGTGATAATGTAATCATACCGATTCCTGATGTTGACAGAGCAAAAGCAGATTTACGTAATATTATTAGAGTGGTTCTTCAAAAGGCTGAACAAGGTTTTTACAAGATCGGAACCAAATATGGGATTCTTGACAAATCATATTGCAGATATGTTAAATAAATACTTATGTCCTTGGGAAAATCTCAATTGCCTTTTATTTTTTATAAAATAAATTATAACTAATTTAATGTGTTCCTTGAGAACAGAATTCAACAAGTCCCAAGAAAAATTCTTGCAAGTCGATAATGTACTAAAGACAAACTTACCTTTGAGGACTGTATGTAAGAAAGGGTGTATATCAAAAAGGTGTCTCTGTAAGAAAAAGGGTAACCTTTGCAACTCAAAATGCCACGATAGTTTGCCATGTAATAACAAGTAGATAGGTAGGAACTTAGTTCATTTCATGTTTGTTTTATGAAGCTGTTTTTGATTTTCTTGATTTAATTATACTTGAAATTAATATTGTCGCCATAGCATTGTTGTTATGTTTTAATGTTCTTTAGCAATCTTTCTTTAAGTACGTACAAGGTGATTAGTTATGTTTAATGTTAACCAAAAATGATTAATAAATATTTTAATAAACAATATCCATATTTTCAATCCCCATTAAGTTTCTCTAATATTAGTTTTGACTAAGATTCAAAGTCAGAACTAATTTTAACAAAAATTTATATGCATAAAGCAATTAATTCTAGTTAGGCCTAGGAAATTTTAGTTTTAACAACGGCATTTAGGAAAAACTAGTTATAACTAGAGAAAACGCGTTATAACTTAAAACGGGTTTTAACTATAACATATATAACTTGAGACGTTATGGAGACACTCTGTTACGTATATTTAACGTGTTTATATAGTATTTACGTAAACCCTCTCTCCTCGGTAGGCTTATTTAGATCACCCAACACAGTTTTTTCTAAGATGCTAAGCTGATGTCTACATTCTTTTAATATATCGAAAAGTAATTCTTCGTTTTCTTTCTTTATTTCTCTGTTAAATTCTCGACCAAATGAGACAAAATTATCATCAATGAAATACCGTTTTTCATCCAAAACTTCTTGTTTGAAATTAAGCATAAACCCTACCAACGGTTGAAATAAATTGAATTTTTCTCGAGTAAAAATCGTATCAAGTTCTTAACCAATTGTTTTTTGATTAGCGGAATTTTCTCCATTATTTAAGTAATCTGGCAGCATGGTGTTTATTCTAACACTTTCCAATTTCAACTATTAACTCCCTGATTGACTCACTTTTTTAAGTATAATAGTTCTCGTTTAACACTTTAAATTCTTTAATTCTGTCAAGGAATTTGTAAAGTTTTCATCAATTACTTGAAAGTTACTGGTCTTACTCTCTGTTATCGAGTCTCTTAAGATTAATCGCATATGGTGTTTAAAACCTTTAAATTCTTCCTTAAATTCGTTAATTCAAATTGTTTTCACCATTGGAAAACATTTTCTTCGTTTGTAGTTCTTAAATTGCTTATTTTGTCTTCAATTAATTTTGTTGTAAATTCTCTTTGGTTTTCCAAAGGAAGGGAAGAAATGGCTTGAAATTCTCTTTGATTTCGAGTTACGCAAATTGTTTCTAAGTGAGTAATTTCAACATTAATAACACGTTGATCAATGTTGTTTTGTAAATCATACCTTATTTTGACTATATGATTTGCGATGTAATCATACACTCTTTTTTCGTATTCTTCAACTCTATAAATCGAATCATTCTCCAGTTTAGCAATTTTATTCTCAAAAATCTGTAATCTGTTTTTTCGAATGATGTTAAATTATTCCTTATACGATCTTCAATAATTCTCTCAGTATCAGGCCTGACTTCATCAATTTTGTTTTTATTAAGGGGGCTCACCAGTCCAGAAATGTTAAAAAATCGATGTTTTTGTTTTTGCAATTTTCTTACAGCTATACTTATCAGAGATCACTTTAAACACGTTTTTCTCGAAATGACGTTTTTCGACACTTGTGTCAAGATTAAATTTATTCATCCAAATTAGCTCATATTTGGATAGAATATTTACAACACATTTCGCTATTGGCTAAACCACAACCAGATTTTTTGGATAAAATATCTTCATCTGTTTAAGGGTTACTTAGCAACTTATTACATATAGTTTTAGTATTTTAATGAACTATATAGTAATTGTAAGGACTGATTGAAATAGTTTACAGCAAACTTCAATATGTTAAGAAAATGTTAAAGTTTGTTTTTAGTTTTACAATTTAGTATATATTAAATGTAAACATAAACTAATTTAATGCAAAAAGTTGTATTTTCAATTTCCTCTTTAAGCCCGAGATTTAATTTTCAACAAAAATAAAAACTTGCACTGTAGTAAAGGTAAACAATTGTTTCCGGTTGCTAACCAATTATACCAAAACATACACAGATGGTGTAAAGTTGGACAGCTTTTTGACTTTACAAACAAGTATTTCAAGAGAACGAAATACCAGATGGTTTAAAATTACCCAATCTTAACTCGGGAATTCCCAGTGTCACCTCTAGGTGACAGTGATTTGTGATTTTTTTTTACAGACAATATAACAAATTTTAAAAATAAATGTGTTACGACTATAATGTTAATACTTAGTAGTATTCATGGTTTTAATTTGGCAACACTGAAGTTATGTTAACGGTCAAATTAATTCTGTTATTTCAAACGATTTGCTGTTTTATTGCACGTGAGTGTATCTTGTGGTATTTTCGCTGTTATAAAAATGTCTAAAAAGTAGGTACTGTTAATATTGTTATAACAAATTATTATTTAAGAATCAAGCTTATAATGAAAGTGATTTTTTGCCGGTAATTTTATACCGTTTTATCAGTTTATATTACAAATAACGGCCCGTATGACCTATAATTGACACGCCATTTAAAAAAAACTGAAGGGTATTTTTTTTCAATTATTTATTTTTTATATGTTGAGTACCTAAATATAAAAACTAGCACAAAATAAGAATATTTTGTTGTAAATATTAAAAATATTTAAAGTTTCAATTACTTTGTCAATTTCACTAGAATTGAGTAGAATTTACTAAACGCGTTTTCAATCTCGCGACCATCATCAGAGTAATTGAAGAAATGTATGTGGGAGTGTAATAAATACTAGAGTATTTATTACACTCCCACATACATTTCTTCAATTACTCTGATGATGGTCGCGAGATTGAAAACGCGTTTAGTAAATTCTACTCAATTTTAGTGAAATTGACAAAGTAATTGAAACTTTAAATATTTTTAATATTTAAAATGAAATTTCACAAAGTAAACCTCTCAACAGTAAATTATTTAATATTTTGTTGATAGATCGCGGCTTGGGAATTGTCGAGTTAATTACCCAATTACCCAAAATTACCCAGGGGTCTAACTTTGAACCACCATTTTTAATATTTACGTTTGTTTCCCATATAAAAAATCAGTTATTCTGTTTTAAAATATAAATTTCAGAAGAATTCTATAGTTTTTAATATTAACATGTTAATAAGTGAGGAATGTTTAATACCTAAAAAGTAGGAAAAGGTGGATCAAAGTTATCCTGATTGACTGTATGTTCAGCAACCTCACATTTATGGTAACAAAAATGATATTGAATCAGAGTGCTCCAATTAAGTAATAAAATATGGCCAAAAAATTCCAATTCAGCTAAGTTTTATTCAGAAGTATATGATGATTGCGACGCTACTGGACATAAACGTTTCGAAAACACCTCAAAATTAGGGTTAGCATTAATTACGGTCCAAATTTCCAACGCAAGTGTCGAACGTGTCTTTTCTATTTACAGTATTGTAAAAACTAAATTACGTAATAGGCTATCTATTGAAATATTACAGAGTATTATGATGGTCCGATTCTGTCTGTAACGGAACAGTGAATCTTGCGCAACATTTAATCCATCGAAAAGAATGTCAGAGATCGGAAACACTACTATGAACACACCTATCTTTTTAATACAGATGATTAACTAGGTAATAAAAAAGTAACAAACTAAATAAAATTGCGAAAAATTTTTAACTTGTAACACACTGAAAAACTTTCCTTCGTATGAATTTGCTTTTATCTATTTAAGCAACTTCATGTCATACTAGTTGCACTGGAACAGTTTCCCTTTGATTTCAAGTTTACTTTATTACTTTCTGTTTAAATTAAGGTTATTAAACAGAATTTTTTCTAAACCGTCAGCGACATTTTCATAATTTGGGTAAATTGCAATATGGCATGTGTTCAATAATTTAGAGGTTTGCCGCAAAAAAGAAACAAATGTGACTGGAAATTATTGTATCTAAAGAGTTAAAACGCGGACACATGTTTTTATTAAAAATAATTGTATTTTATTATTAATTACCACACTTTAAATGTGACTGACATTTTTGATATAACAACTAATTTAACGCAATTAATTGTATTATTTATTATTATTTACTAATAAGAAACCGTAAAAATATAGAATTGTTAAAAAAAACCGTTACAAACGTGTAATAAAAGTTTTAAACAAAATTTTTTTTTAAATAAATATAACCATTTAACCTTTTATTTTCAGCCATTTTAAATGTGTACGTCGTAAATATTCAGAGAGAATATACCACATCTACGATATATGCGATGTATACCGTGTGTATACAGAATGAATTGTGGTTTATAAACTAGGACGCACAACGTTGTAGAATATAGGATGCTTCACACCGTATTAAGATAACGCTAGACTTCAACTTTAATATAAGAGTTTGTTAGCTTTAGATTATAGGTGGTGAGGTTAGGTAAGGTTAGGTTAGTTTAGTTAGTTTTAACAATATCCTTCGATTTTTGATATAAAAACTGGGTGGTGAGGTTAGTTAAGGTTAGGTTAGTTTAGTTAATTTAAACAGTATACTTCGACTGATATAAAAACTACGTGGTGAGGTTAGTTAAGGTTAGGTTAGTTTAGTTAGTTTTAACAATATACTTCGACTTTGATATAAAAAGCAGGTGGTGAGGTTGGTTTTGGTTAGGTTAGTTTAGTTAGTTTTAACAATATACTTCGACTTTGATATAAAAAGTAGGTGGTGAGATTGGTTAAGGTTAGGTTAGGTTAGTTAGTTTTAACAATATACTTCGACTTTGATATAAAAGAAGGTGGTGAGGTTGGTTAAGGTTAGGTTAGTTTAGTTAGTTGTAACAATATACTTCGACTTTGATATAAAAACTAGGTGGTGAGGTTGGTTTTGCTTAGGTTAGTTTAGTTAGTTTTAACAATATACTTCGACTTTGATATAAAAAACTAGGTGGTGAGGTTGGTTTTGGTTAGGTTAATTTAGTTTCTGACAGCTTTAAAGAAAAATGAAATCGCTGAGGAACTGTTTCCAAGACAGAAAAGTTTTTGGACAACACCTGCGATACAAGAAAATGTTAGGTAAACTGATGTAGAGGCAATTGAGAAAGTTTCATCCAAGATGAAAAATGGGAAAGCGCCGGGGCCCGATGGTATCCCAGTGGAAGCTGTTAAGATTATGATAGAAATGGCTCCAGTATTTATTGTAAATACTATAAACAAATATTTAAGGGAACAGACTTTCCCGGCAGTATGGAAGATAGCGAAATTGGTGCTTATACCAAAACCGGGGCGATCGTTGGAGGATACCGCGACATACAGACCCTTATGTTTACTAAACACGTTCGGAAAACTATATGAAGTGGTAATTAGGGAAAGACTCGAAGCCGAACTAGCAGAGAAAGGCGCCTTATCCGAAAACCAATACGGTTTTACCGGAGAAGATTTAGTGTATACGTTGAACATGGCTTTGGAAAGGGTAGATGTGTGGATGGCAAATAACAAGTTAAGTCTGGCCCCCGAGAAAACTGAGACAATTGTGTTAAAAGGACCGCGAAAGAGAGATGATATCATTTTCAGTGTGCGAGGTTTGGAGATGAAACCGTCAAAGAAGATTAAATACTTGGGAATGACAATTGATCATTATCTCAGATACGGGGAACATGTCAAAGCGGTAACGATAAAAGCGGAAAAGATTGTAGCGGCATTAGGAAGGCTTATGACAAACGTGAGCGGCCCAAGGTCTGAGAAGAGGAAAATACTGGGAGGGGTCATACAGTCGGTGGTGCTATACGGGGCAACGGTGTGGATGCCGGTTTTGTATTTTAAGAAATATAGGAGTATGTTAGAAAGCGTGCAGAGGAAATGATAAAAATCACGAGTGCGTATAGAACGGCGTCGACTATTGCGTTACAAGTGGTGGCGGGGGTTGTACCCATCGACGTAATGATTCTAGAAAGATGGGAGATGTACCACCGAAAGGGCGAGAAGAGTAGGGTAGAGAGGAGAGTATGTACGTATGTAGAGATGGCAGGAACGATGGGAGGGTATGATCAGTGAGGAGAAATGGACTAAGAAATTAATTAAGGATGTAGGGAAGTGGTACTCCTGTAAGCATAAAAAGACAAACTACTTTTTGACGCAAGCTTTCACCGGGCAAGGGTCCTTTAGGATATATACTTCCAGAATAGGAAAGGCTGACTCAGAGGATTGCGTATACTGCGGACTCGAGGACACACCGGAGCATACGCTGTTCTTTTGCGAAAGGTGGGAGAGGGAGCGAGTCGCTGCGAATTTAGAAGTGGGCGCGACCATCACAGCAGAAAACGCGGTAGAATTAATGCTGGAAAGCAAAGAGATGTGGGGTATTATTGAACGAATGTTCGGGAGGATTATGGCGATAAAGAAGCTAGAGGAAAGGAATTTCCAGCGGGCGGTCTAGGGTGCGTTCTTTTCTTTGTTTTAGTTAGTTTCTTTTTATGATTTAAATTACGAGTTTATTGCTCGTATTGTTTGTTGTTTATTGTTATTGTTTTTATGCTTTTTTTAGATGTTATATCGCGAGTTTATTGCTCGTGTTGTTATTCGCTCTTGTTGTTGTTGCTGTTGTTGTTATTGTTATTGTTGTTATTATTATTGTTTTTTGTTTTCTGTTTTACGTTTTTTTTTTAGGTGGTTTTTGATGTGCTTAGGGCAGAGGAGATTATTTCACTTTTTTGTTTATTTTTGCATTGTGCCTATTGGACACAATGGTTGGATTGGACGTTACGCTTTGCCCGTTGCGTTCTGATGATATGTCTTCTTGATGGTTCTGGACGCAACATGTAGGGGCACGAGAGGGGGGGGGGGTTAGTGGGTACACTTGGCCTAGCACACCCCGCCGAGGAATCCCACACTCAGCTTATAAAAAGTTTTCCCCTCCTCGATAAAAAAAAGGTTAGTTTAGTTAGTTTTAACAATATACTTCGACTTTGATATAAAAACTAAGTGATGAGGTTAGTTTTGGGTAGGTTAGGTTAGATTAGGCTAAACAGACAAAAATACAATAGAACCAATTCCATCCACATCGAAACAATAGTAATTATTAAATATAATGCGTTAAGTATATCCCTCAATTTAGCTTCAAAAATCCACTTTCAGTTTCAAAAATTTTTATCTTTTCCAAATTTTTTCTCCTCATTTTCAACAATTTTACCTTCAATTCTTAATTAATATTTCTAAAATTATTTTAATCAGTCTGTATATATTTTTATTTTAGTTTCTTTTTTTTTCTTTAAATTTGATAAAATAGTAATTTTTTTTATGTTTATTACTATGTTTTTTGTATTCCTGTATGTATGTATGTATAATTTATATGTATATTTTCTCTATAGTGTAAATAAGTAGAAAGTAAAATGTGTAATTTTCTTGGAAATAAAATACAACTTTTATTTCTTTTTTTTAATTTTTAATTTTTTTTTTGTGTTTTTTTACTTAAATTTACTTCTGTTTTTCATTGTTCTGTTATTTTTGTTGCGTTCTAGTTCATAAATACTACAAAAACTTTCTTTAAAAATTGTGCAATATCCTACAAAATGTCAGTATTAAAAAATTTGTAAAATATTAACAAATTTGAGTTTTTGAAAACAAAAATTGGTTTCCGCGCTTTAACTTTTCACAGTTAAAAATTTCCACCAGCTTTGGTTCGTTTTTACCGGTTAAAAAAATTCTGGCAACACATACCATACTGCAACTTTCCCCATAATTTTTTCTCTCAACATCGGGCACGTCAGAATTTTCGATTTCAATTCACTTTTATCGTTTTCCACTTTTTGTTCCGATTTGTCGTAACTAAATAAACAAATTCCCGATTTAAAATTTGCATTTATATTTATCTTGGGATTGTCTGAATAGATCTGAAAGTGAAACAATATTGCCATTTAGGAAGATATACAAGTATTAAAAGCATAGAATCAATTTTAAAATTTCTTACCATCAAAAATGTTTGAGAAAATCATACGAAAGATTTTAATTTTTTCGGAATTATTAACAAAATTATACAGTACAAAAATAAATAAATAAATAAATGATAAAAATAGGGTTATATAAAAACGCGTATGTGGGATTTGCTGCTTTCAAGAATGAGTTACCTATGTTACCTGTGTCCATAGATTATGATAAATTTAAATACGTATTAAGGTTCATTCATATCTACAGACACTGAACGTCACAGACACGTATTGTGGCAGACACGACATTTTCAAAAGTATTCATATTATACAGAAAATGAGCAGACAGACACAGACGGTAGATACTATACGTATAGCACATATAGTATGTATCAGTGAATTACAAAAATTAAATTATAGCAAATCTGACAACGTTATGTGACTTTTATATTGAAGATTTTTCCGAAATTGCGTTACTTTTGATTATCGCCAAATTTCTTATCAGTGTGATTGTGGAGAAATGTACATAACCTAATAAATTCGATTAAATGTTTGTTATTCAGATCTTATATGATTAACAGAAAATGTTTATTTTCTAACAAATTCGATTAATTTTTCGTTATTTATACTTCATAAAACGAATAAAATGAAAGTTTATAAAAATTTGCAGAACTCGGACATATAGGATTTTTTTTTTTGAACCGATAAAAACGAAGCAATAGTGGTGGAAATTTTAAATTATGAAAAGTTAAAGCGCGGAAGCATATTTTTGTTTTGGAAAACTCAAATTTATTAATATTTTTCACAATTTTTATAATGACAACTAAGATACGATATAGCACATATTTTAAAGCAAGTTAGTGTATAATTTATTTAAAGGAAACGGTAAAAATAACAAAACACTACGAAAGACACTTACCTATTACTAGTAAAAGAAATAAAACAAAAAATTTATTTTAAAAAAGAAAATAGAAAAATTTTATTTTAATTACGACATATCCCAACATACATACCCAACATTAATACCATAGAGAATATCCAGCACATAGGTACTCACAGAACACTAGAAGCAAACTAAAATTATTAAAATAAAAAAAAGTGTAAATTGCTTGGAGTCATTTGTTGGTCTGTCACAGCTTAAGGTGACTAGTCGTGCATCAGCTCTGCCAGAGCAAATAAGCATTGTTAAGTCGTGGTTACTAACAAAGATAAATGCATATAATTTTATGATGTGTAATAAAATTTGATTTTGTGTTAATAAATAACGGCAAGGGTGTAAGTAAGGTAAGGGTGTTTGTAGTTCAACATAGTAATACATATATATATATATATATATATATATATATATATATATATATATATATATATATATATACCTGCAATTTATTTCGTATACAATACTGAGTACCGTTTTTTCAAAACTGCATAAGCTTAAAAAAATTATAAAATGGTTTTTTTTTTATAAAATTATTTATTTTTAGTACAGCCGAAAAATTTTTATACAAAATTTATAAATGAAAAACAACACAGAATTATACGGTTTACACTATATCAATAGATTGGTTTGATTTATGTAAATTTGGGGCGTCGGTGGGTGGCGCGCGCCACCCACCGACGCCCCAAATTTACATAAATCAAACCAATCTATTGATATAGTGTAAACCGTATAATTCTGTGTTGTTTTTTATTTATTTAGTTTTAACAATATACTTCGACTTTGATATAAAACTAGGTGGTGAGGTTGGTTTTGGTTAGGTTAGTTTAATTAGTTTTAACAATATACTTCGACCTTGATATAAAACTAGGTGGTGAAGTTGGTTTTGGTTAGGTTAGTTTAGTTAGTTTTAACAATATACTTCGACTTTGATATAAAAACTAGGTGGTGAGGTTGGTTTTGGTTAGGTTAGTTTAGTTAGTTTTAGCAATATACTTCGATTTTGATATAAAACTAGATGGTGAGGTTGGTTTTGGTTAGGTTAGTTTAGTTAGTTTTAACAATATACTTCGACTTTGATATAAAACTAGGTAGTGAGGTTGGTTTTGGTTAGGTTACTTTAATTAGTTTTAACAATATACTTCGACTTTGATATAAAACTAGGTGGTGAAGTTGGTTTTGGTTAGGTTAGTTTAGTTAGTTTTAACAATATACTTCCAGTTTGATATAACAGTTTTACCTTCAACAATTTTACCTTCGATTCTTAATTAATATTTCTAAAATTATTTTAATCAATCTGTATATATTTTTATTTTAGTTTCTTTTTTTTCTTTAAATTTGATAAAATAATAATTTTTTTTTATGTTTGTTATCATGTTTTCTGTATTCCTGTATGTATGTATGTATGTATAATTTATATGTGTATTTTCTCTATAGTGTAGATAAGTAAAAAGTAATGTGTAATTTTTTTTGGAGATAAAATACAACTTTTTATTCTTTTTTTTAAATTTTTTATTTTTTTTTGTGTTTTTTTATTTAAATTTACTTCTGTTTTTCATTGTTTTGTTATTTTTGTTGCGTTCTAGTTCATAAATACTACAATAACTTTCTTTAAAAATTTTGCAATATCATACAAATGTCAGTATTAAAAAATTTGTAAAATATTAATAAATTTGAGTTTTTGAAAACAAAAGTAGGCTTCCGGGCTTTAATTTTTCACAATTAAAATTTTCGACTAGCTTTGGTTCGTTTTTACCGGTTCAAAAAAATTTTTGGCAACACATACCATACTGCAATTTTCCCTAATTAATAATAAAACGCAATTATTTTTAATAAAAACATGTGACCGCGCTTTAACTCTTTAAGTACAATAATTCTCAGCCTCATTTGTTTCTTTTTTCCGGCAGACATCGAAATTACAGCGTATGTCCGAGTTCTGCATTTTACCCATAAATTCTAGGAATTTTGTTTGTACGTTTTGAAACATGCATTCATATTAGCCGCGCAAAGTCAATAGACACGTTCCAGCACAGACAAAATATTCTCCTCGAAAATACTATGCGGACACTGTCTGTCACTGTACGTGTCTGTGCGCTTACGTTACGCTATAATATGAATACAGCCATAAGAAAAGCATTAAACAATATTTTTCGTGTCTGGCACGATACGTGTCTGTTACGTTTAGTGTCTGTAGATATGAATGGGCCTTTACTCCGTGAATACGTATGTATAGCTAGATGAATATAGGAAAATCGAAACTGGACTAATGAAGGCAATTGTGCGTTTTGCCGGGTGTCCATACCATCAGCGGAGCAGAGGGAAAAAAGATCGAAACACAATCCGTACAACTATCTATTAACATGTTAACGGTCACGCCAGAGTTTGAAGAAAAGCCCAACTTATATAGTACTTTTTCTCAACTATATTCAAGGTATTTTACATTTTTAGATTAACAATGGATCAACGAAAGCGTTATTGATGTATTTTTCTTTTTCTTTTTATGGCGTTTATTGACGTTGTGTCTCAAATCAAAGATTTACTGTGATATAAAGGCTGCGTTCGATTTTATCAATTCATCGTCGATCTTAGCAGTTAATTGATTATCAGCTGACTTTTATTTGATGTATACGACGATTGCAAATTCATTATTTGCTAGTGTTGATTGTGTTAATATAGGTCACATTGGTTGAGTCAATAATTTTGTTTTAGTATGTTTGCAACGGTTGTAAACATATTGTAATATTGCATAATTGGTAGGATCTACACGTGCGCATGACTGACAATTTTGTACTTCAAATCGACCATGTTGGTATGTTGTAATAATAAAAGCGTTATATTAATTTTAAAAAAATAAAAAAATTCAGAAATAAGAAAAATACATATAGTCTAGTCTAGAAGAGCCATTTTAGTGAAATTCTCATAGAGGGCACCAAAAATTATGATTTTGGTGTCATTCGATTCGTATTGACCTCTAGAAACTTTTTGAAAAAGTTGAAAATGCGCTCATAAAAATTGCAAGTGTTATAAACAAAAGAGTGAAAAAAAATGAGTGTTTTTGTTTTTTTGAAAAATTTTAAAAATTATTCAAGATTTTTGAAATTAAAAAAAAGATCTGAAAAGAGCAGGAAATTTCACAAAAATAAGTCCCAACTCCCGAAACTGTATCTCCAATATTTTTAATTTTAACAGAGCCCTAAAGTTATTGCTAAAATGGGGTGTTTGGCGTTCTCGCGCACCGCGTCATTCAAACACGGTAAACAAAAAAAATTATTTAAATATATTAAATATCAATATTAAGGAATGAAAAAATTCACGTACCTTCGGAATAAGTTGATAAACAATAATCCGTGCAAAAAAATTTTTATATGTATTTGTCCATTAGTTATGCTATTGTTAATTAACAAAATTTTTGAAACCGAAAGTTGACATAGAAACCTTAATAATTATTTAACTAAAAAGCTCAAATTTTTTTTGCTTCGTAGAATAGTTCTGAAGAGGTGAAAAAATAGATTCCCGTTGAAAAAATCAAAAATTTTTAATTTTTCACTTTTTTATAAACAATCAATTGCATTGAAAAATGAGAAATGTTGATAAAGCCTTGGTTTTTTTTTTTTGGTTTTTTTAAATCTTAATTATTTCGTCTTTTTCTCATTGAGCGCCACCTGAAAATAATTTTTTTAAATTTTTTAATGCTATTATTTAAAAAATTGTTATAAACAAATGCATTGTTTTTGAGGCAATGGAAAATTTTTTTTTTTTGATTCGAAGGACCAATAAATATTATGATTTTTAAAAGAAAAATCGTTTCTTAAAAAGATTTTTTTATTGCTCAAAAATGCATTTGTTAATGAACAATTTTTTTGTGTCATTTATTATTAATATTAAAGATCCGTTTTTTTTTTCTTTTAAAAAATCATTATTAATATTGCTCTTTCATATTCCGACGAAATTACAATTTTTTATTTATATTTAATAAGTTTATTTAATAAACAATTTGTTATAAACAAATAAATTTTTACGTTTTTTAATTGTAATTTCTTCGGAATATGAAAGAGCAATATAAATAATGATTTTTTAAAAGAAAACAAAAACGGATCTTTAATATTAATAATAAATGACACAAAAAATTTTTCATTAACAAATGCATTTTTGAGCATTAAAAAATTTTTTTAAGAAACGATTTTTCTTTTAAAAATCATAATATTTATTGATCCTTCGAATCAAAAAAAAATTTTTTTCATTGCCTCAAAAACAATGCATTTGTTTATAACAATTTTTTAAATAATAGCATTAAAAAATTTAAAAAAATTATTTTCAGGTGGCGCTCAATAAGAAAAAGACGAAATAATTAAGATTTAAAAAAACAAAAAAAAAAAACAAATGCTTTATCAACATTTCTCATTTTTCAATGCATTCTCATTTTTCAATCATTTTCAATTGATTGTTTATAAAAAAGTGGAAAATTAAAAATTTTTGATTTTTTCAACGGGAATCTATTTTTTCACCTCTTCAGAACAATTCTACGAAGCAAAAAAAATTTGAGCTTTTTAGTTAAATAATTATTAAGGTTTCTATGTCAACTTTCGGTTTCAAAAATTTTGTTAATTAAAAATAGCATAACTAATGGAAAAATACATATAAAAATTTTTTTTGCACGGATTATTGTTTATTAACTTATTCCGAAGGTACTTGAATTTTTTCATTCCTTAATATTGATATTTAATATATTTAAATAATTTTTTTTGTTTACCGTGTTTGAATGACGCGGTGCACGAGAACGCCAAACACTCCATTTTAGCAATAATTTTAGGGCTCTGTTAAAATTATAAATATTGGAGATACAGTTTCGGGAGTTGGGACTTATTTGTGAAATTTCCTGCTCTTTTCAGATCTTTTTTTTAATTTCAAAAATCTTGAATAGTTTTTGAAATTTTTCAAAAAAACAAAAACACTCATTTTCTTTCACTCTTTTGTTTATAACAATTGCAATTTTTATAAGCGCATTTTCAACTTTTTCAAAAAGTTTCTAGAGGTCAATACGAATCGAATGACACCAAAATCATAATTTTTGGAGCCCTCTATGAGAATTTCACTAAAATGGCTCTTCTAGACTAGACTAATACACATACTCTGTATACATATTTGGAAAATGTTTCGGCAAGTAGTAAATACTATAATTTTTGAAATTAATTCTGAACACTCACATGTTTCGACGCAAAAAGAAAGCAGTTTTGTTAAGCATACTACAAGTTATAAATGGAGGGGTCAGTGTAAAAGTGAACCAAGTCCATAAATTTTTTTTTAAAAATGCTTTTTTCGTTAAAGTGTTGTAATTTCTTAAACTTTAAACGCATTTTTAGAAAAAAAGTTTTTATGGACTTGGTTCACTTTTACACTAACCCCTCCAAATATGAATTATTCTATTCCAAAAGTGATTAACTAGAATAAAGTAATCAAGATATTTACAAATGAAATATTCTATTCCCATTTTAGAATGGATAAAAACTTGTTCGAGGTACCTACTAGATTATTGACCTTAATATTTTACTTTTTAATTTCGAATGTTATCGAGTACCTGTGAAACATTATTAATGTATGGCGGACTTTTTTCCGTATTTTAAACATACACCAATATTCATATGTTTACTTAATGTCCAGCTTTGACTGATACTTGAACACTCGATGTACTTTGGCAAATGGCCAATTCATTATGTTAATGAAAATTCACATAGTGTTTGAAAAATTATCAAAACTGGATCGGCTCGGACTCGAACCCGGGTCTCTTAGTTACTAGCCAAGCGCCTTACCAATTACGCCACCGACCGTTCGTTCGAGTGCCACTCCAATTTTGATAATCAATCAAACACATCCTCTCTTTAATGCGAGACGCAGTTACACTTTTTAATTTCAAATGTTATCGAGTGCCTGTGAAACATTTTTAATGTTTGGCGGACTTTTGTCCATATTTTAAACATACACCAATATTCATATGTTCACCTAATGTCCAGCTTTGGCAGATACTTAAAAAAAAATTTATTTAAAAAAATTTAAAAAAAAACTAATAAAAAATAAATAATAAAAAAAAATTTCTCAGCTTTTTTCACCTTTTTATCAATAACAGTATTTAAATTTATAAAAAAAAGAAAATTTCTTAGAATATTTTCAAAAAAATTTTGTTTTTAAGAATCTTTTGAAAAAATTTTCCAAAAATTTTTTTGAAAAATTTTAGAAAAAAAATTTTTTTTGAAAATTTTCTAAGAAATTTTCTTTTTTTATAAATTTAAATGCTGTTATTGATGAAAATGTGAAAAAAGCTGAGAAAATTTTTTTTTCATTTTGTTGAAGATTATGGAAGTTTAAGATCAAAAAAATGATCCTTTAATTTTTTTAAAAATTCAATCGAATGAAACACAAAAACGGCTGGATGGATTAAACTGAAACTCGCTGGGGTTTTTGTGGGTATATTGATCTGTAAAAGGCACACTTAACATTAGTGGTTTTCTAGCATAACATTTCGTGTCAATTCTCCTCTTCCCTTCGTCCCGCTATTAGAGATCGTCGTCTCATAGACAAGTAGTAATAATTTAAGTAATTGTCTGAATGTGGGGCTCCATTTGTTTTTGGCGTTTAAAATGTTTTATGAATTGGAACTTCTAAGCTTAGCCTATCCTAACGTAACATAATTAATGGTATTCGGAGGACGGGACCCCTCATCTGGAATCTTATTTTCTACTGACAATTCAGGATACTATCCCTAATTGAATTACCCAATTAGACACTATATTATATTGGATTACCGGTAGACGGCAAGTATTCGGACGTGGAGTCTCGTCTCCCGGACACCATTACTTACATTTTTACATAAGATAGAATAAGAGTAGGAGAGTTTAGTTCCTAAGTTTCCCAATATAGGGTAGCTTCGCTAATTTTCGTCCAATTAGTGGAGTTGATAGCTTTGCGACATAAAAAGAATATGTTCAACTGATCTAATGCCAATGAATTATATTGCTATTTATTGCATACATAGTCTATTTTAAGTTGACATAAAATGATACCTATTTACGTTTTTTTTTTTTTTTTTTTATAAAAAAAATAATAATGATAAATGTACAGATTTCGCTAGTTTTCGTCCAAAAAAGTTAGTTGTCGTCCACATGTAGGCTAGTTTTAAGCCACCATTTAGGTTAAGAATTGTTATAAAAAAATTAATTTTAATAAAAAAGCAAATGCTCATATGTATTCAGAACCTCTTCCTTCTTAAACCTTTTTATTTTATTTTATTTTATAATTTTTTTGATTCTAAGGACGTTATCTGAAAGTTTGAAAATATAATTCACATACAGAAAAATATATGGACGAAAACTGAAAAGTACAATTTAATGCAGTTTTCAGTTTTCGTCCATATAATTTAAACTTTTGTAATTCATTCAACGCAAATAATTGAGTGGACGAAAATTAAATCTCTAATCAAGCAGCCAATAATAACTGTCTAAAACAAAGCTTTTTACTATTTCACAATATTTAGCTAGATTGAGAAATAAATTAAATTTCATTTGATTGTTTCAGTTTTCGTCCAAGTGGTCGAAAACTGAAGTTTTTAAGGAATTGGTTACTTAATATCCGTCCACCAAGTTTTTACAACTTAGTGTAAATTTTTAAAAAATTTTCACTTCTAATTACGTTCAATGTGCCTTAAATATTAGTATAAAAATAAAAAATAAAACTTAATCACGCCATAACAGTATTAAAACTAACCATGAAACATTATCACATCACTATTTTGTTTTTTAATTCACACACTGTCCACACAACACGAAAACAGGTGACTGATTAATAATTTTTTTTAAATACGCAACTCCATCAAGTAAGTATTTTTTATCGGTGGTGTCACTTGTTTATGTGTCAGGTTTGTAACAAATTCAAACATGTTTGGTTATCTGTTTTTATATTACTATTATATGCATTATATGCTATTGTACAGTAAAATGGACGAATACTGGACCTGGACTGGAAATTAGCGAAGCTACCCTATAGACAATACACATAAAAATGAGGAAATTTTTTTTTAGGTTGAATTACTTTTCCTTAACTCAAATACACTACTAGCAGGGGCAAAACAATCCTGACTAAAAAAATTTTAAACCCCAAAAATAAGTAGAGTCCTTCTAGGCATTTCCTATAACATAAACAAACTGTTATAAAAAAAACGCAGAATAAGTCTTCTAAAAAAATATTTTTTTTTATTTTCGTTAGTAACTACAACAGTAGTACAATTCATAAAAAAATATAAAAAAAAACGTTACATAATTGTTTATAAAAATAAAAATTAACAAAATTCAGTTTGGCAAAACTTCGAAAAAGGATAAGTTCGATTCACACTATACGTCCCGTCACCGCCACATCACGTTTACGTTCCGTCAGTTTTGATGTGCATTCCCTCTTTCAGTTCAGTTTCCGTCCCGTTTCGGTTAAGTATGTACGTAGTACACGAATATGTCTATGTGGTCGATTAAATAGTCTGCTATTATCGCAACAATATTTGATGATGAAGAACAAAAAATTGCGTATCAAGAAAGTTCGGGTATATGAACTTATAAAAAAATGAAATATCTAGATTAATTTCACACTTTGTTTGATTTATTAAGAATGATCAAATTAAATTCTATAAATAATTTAGAATGTTAGTTTACAATTTAATTGATAAAATAAAACATAATATTACAAAATATTTAGAAAACAAATTTTAGAAAAGTCGTAGTTTCAATAGAAAAATTAATGGTTTGTTTAAGGTAACTTTTAGTGAGTGTAAAATTTTTCTGAAATAATAAAATTACAAATTTGTATCTGAAATGATCAAAAGTATGGTACAAATATGCCTACACTATACAAATTAATTGTTATAATGAATACAAACAAACTTCGACGTACTGATGTGGTGTAATTTCAATAATGTTGTACATTTAAACCAGGGGTGGCCAACCCAAATGATCTGGCGGGCAGGGCTGGGAACTATTTAAAATGATTTCATTTTAAATATGTATTTAAAATACAAAATGGCATTTTGCATTTTCTATTTTAAATTAGTTCGGTCAAACCATTTTCCATTTTGTATTTAAAATGGAAATTTGAATCCATTTTACATTTAAAATGAAAATGCATGTATACTCAAATTTATGTGTATACAATATTAATAAATTATAGAATTTGAATTGAACGACTTGAAATCTAACAAATTGTAGGTTGATTTAATTGCCTCAAATGTTTAATAACTCGAGTTGCATTGTCACTTGAGTTAAATTTGTTACTAGAGTTGCAGTTCTCTTAAGTCAAACTTTTCTGACTCAAGTGGTGTACTACTATCTTTAAGACATGTCGATAAGAAATGTTTTTGTATTTCGAATGGATGATTTTCATAATTTTATTTAGAAGTTGCAGTCGTAGCGTCGTCAAGGTTTGAATACATAAAGGCCGAATTAAATTATACAATATTTTTAAGTAACAATATTTGAAGAGTTAAGTTTCTTTTTTTTATATCTTGCAAACTTTACAAAATTTTCTCAAAAGACTGCCTTTATGTATTTAATTTCAGTACGTTTGATATTTTCGTAACTTTTTTTTTTTAAATTAATATAAATAATGATAAAAAATTTATAGTCAAAATAAAAAAGCATTTTGCATTTTATAATCCATTTTAAATAACTATTTTCCATTTTCAATTTTAAATATGTTCAGGAAAACCATTTTCCATTTTGTATTTTAAATGCATTTTTGGAAACCATTTTCTATTTTCTATTTTAAATAGTTTCTATGAACCATTTTTCCCAGCCCTGCTGGCGGGCCACTTTGGAAGCGCATCATAACTCCGCGGGCCGCATATAAAATTATGTGTTCCCATATCGCGCGTTTTCTGTCTCAACCTCGTATATCAAAAACTACATGTTTTAGGACACACAAAAATCATATTAAATACTGTATTTATACACATGCTTATCTATATATATTTACATATATAGGTAGCCAACATCAATGGGTGTAATTAGCATAAATCTTAAGTTCATGCTGATGAAGATACAGATTTAAATACGTTTTGTTTGTGTGTCCAAAAATTGGGATTTTTCAGATACGAGGTTGAGACAGAAAACGCGCGATATATTATGTATTTTTTTAATATATTGGTTTTCACTACCTTGGTCATTATAAAATAAATATATTTTGTATAAGTGTGATGAATCTCGCGGGCCAAAAAAAGTTCAAAGCGAGCTACATGCGGCCCGCGGGTTGGCCACCCGTGATTTAAACACTTCACAGCTCAGTTCATTCACGTCAAAAGATTCCGAGAATGTTTGACCGGACGGAACGTGGACGTTCCTGAACGGTGACTGATAATGTGAACTACTGCATTAGTTTCCATATAATAATATTCTGACGTAACGTAACGTAAACGTGACGGGACGTATAGTGTAAAACGAACTTAATTATTTTTGAAAAGAAAGGTTTTTTTATGAAATTTATTTCTCATTGGGTATATTTTTCAGTTCGTTGAGGACATTTACCTTTTCTCTTTCTATAGCCATTTTTTTTCCCAGTATAATCTTTCTTGTTGAATTTTAACGTATTCTTCATGTCTTTGTTTATCATTTTATTCTATTTTTTTAAAGTAATCCAAAATTGCATTTTGTGCACATTTTTTTTTTTTTTTTTTTTTGAAGCATTGAACTAGATGTCGATGATGTTGAACACGAACTAAAATTTGTATCATTTTCATCGAATATATTAAGATTTAATGTATCTCCAAGATTTTCACTTGGCAGAGCAACAAAGTGATGACTGCCGTATTCTTGATCAAAATCATCAAAATACTGCCAATTAGTAGCTTTCACACCCAGTTGAGGCATTCCTCCTTTTTATTCTTTTATAAGTGGTCATCAAATTAGTAAATTTTTTGGACAATTCGTCTCTATTGTATGGAAAGTTTGGTTCGGTTTTTTTTTATTTCTTTTAGGATATCTTTCCATAATGTTCTTTTTAATTTTTCTCCCGATTAAAAATGTTTCTCCATACTAATTTTTTTGTTTATTAATAGTTTAATATACCGATTCGGCCATATTTTGCTATTATCATCATTAAAAGTAAAAAATAAACAAATTTTATTAAGAATAATGAAAAAAAGGAAAAAAAATGTTAATTTTTCAAAATTTTAGAATCTTTACAAAACACAACATTTGGACAGTAAAAACAACAACACAACTGGAAAAACCTCGTTATGTAATATCTGCACTACAAACACATCGGCGTAATAAAAAAGATAAGGACGCCAGCATTTTCGATCATTGTGAGCTTTACGATATCAAAGTATATTTAAATTCGGAAAAATATCCATACATGGATCTGAATTTGGATTTTGCTAACAACAAGTATGCGTTAGCGTATCATATGTATTCTAAATTTCAAGAAGTCTACTACAACTCAAACAAGAATGAGCCGTTATTCAATCGAGAACAATATAAAGATACTGCTCCAATTTTATTCATCGATTGCTCACATCAAAACGAGGCGTTGAAAAGTGGGTCGGTAGATATACGTGTTGAATTTAAAACAGTTAAAGAAATACCGACTAATACTTCAGAATTTTGTCTAATGCTACATGACCGTATTGTCCAGTATAAGCCACTGACAAACATCGTCGCAAAATATGTATAAAACCACATACAATCTTCCGAATATGATCATTTGCGCTCCAAGTCTGGTACAATGACGACCGTATAAATAATTTTATAAAAATAATTATTTAAACTAATAGTGGATAAATTCATTATTTAAAATATATAAATAACTACAAAAGATTAAAAATCCATCTATAAAAAAATTCGTTTCCTATTCGTTAATTTAAAATTGTAGTAGTTTCATTGAAATATGCCTATTTCCCTAATTATTTTCATTTAAGGATGTATTTAAAAAAAAAAAGAAGTAATAATATCTTCATTGTTGTACGTTTTTATTTATTTAATCATTAAAAAATGCACAGTTTTTCAAACAAACTTAAAATTATTTATTTTCAAATATAATAATTTTCCTATGAATAACTCTTATTAAGGTAGGGCCATATTGTCAAAATGAAATACCAAAGCGGGAAATTTCAAATTTGTTCCCTTACTGGCTGTGTTCGAGCAGAACAAAATTCTTTAAGTCGCTTCATATTGCTGATTAATTTTCTGCCAGGGCAGAAATCACGTGACACGTAGTTCTGTCTTACACCAAAATTAAATTTTACTGCGTTAAATTACAAAATTCTGCCATATTGTTGTTTACTCTGTACTTTACTTCTTCAATAATATGACCTATAATGTTACCCAGATTGTGTAAAATATAAAAGAAATAACAAATTTTCCTATGAATAACTCTTATTGAGGTTATTTTGTTTAAATATCTACAACGACATTTTGCTTTTTGGTGCTTTATTATTCTTAGTAAATCGCTTTTTGCTTTAAAGCGCTTTAAAGCGCTTTAAAGAAATTTTTCTACTCAAACGCAGCCATTGATAACATACAAAATCAATAATTAAAAATAAATCAATTTCTTGGCAGCAACTGCTTTCATTTTTAACTGTTTTCTTTGTTTTTCACTTCTCAAATACAATTTCTCATACGCTTTCAGCTTTTCGCGTTTTAATTTAACTAACATTAATTCAGCAGAAGTATTTGTTGAAAATGAATCTGCAAGAAATGTTATAAAAACATTATAAAATCGTTTCATAATTGCTGTAATTTTCTAAATATTTAACTTACCGTCTTTTTCACAATCGCTATTAACAAATTATTTTTCATTATTTAAAGGTAACTCCAACTTTGTAGAGGATTTGTCTTTCTTGCATACTAATTCACGCACAATAGGTACTTTACGTTTTCGTACAGGTTTTGTAAACGAAAACAATGTTGAAATAGCGGTGGATTTTAAATTCACTTTTTCTACCTTCACGCACTTTCTCCCACATATTTGATTCGAAATGTGCTCCACATAAAAAGGAATAGCTTGTTGGTTCCCAATTTGTTCCTCGGACTTGAACTGCCCAAATTCTTCTTCTTATTGGATCTCTTGGGAAAGTTCGCATTAAAAATCCTTTAGCATCTGAATTAGCACACCCAATAGCTACACAGCCTGGCATCCTGGCTTACAAAATAATTTCTATTAATACCTAATGTTTCTAAAAATTTATGAAACACGCTAAAAAGTATACTCACTTCAATTTTTCCCTGGAAATTCTTGTCGCTATTTATTCACATACATTAATCAAAATATTCAGAATATATTATTCAATTATCAAAAAAATAACCTATATATTTATAAAGTATATTTACTTTTTTTTCACTACAACAAGAATTTAAAACTTATTTTTGTATTGTTTAATATCTTCTGAATATTACTTTTTTTATATTGTAAATTAACAATAAAAATAGACACGTTTTATTTTAAAATATAACAAAATTTTTTAACTACTGAACTCTGTAAAAGTGTTTTCAACAAACTATAGGAGAAAGAGAAACATGGATGAATTTAAAACAACCAATAGAAAATCATCATCTAGTTAGCCACACTATCTATGCTATCTGTCATAAAGCACTAGAGATAAAATACATATTTCTATACTACTGGAACCAGTGTAACCACTTGAGATAGAAAATATGTTGTATACGTGCACGGTGTTTACTTTGTATTTGTGCGGTAAACTCTGTTAGTGTGAGTGGTGATAGCCGTCACGCATACATGTGTGTGATGTGTGTTCGCATACATGTGTGTGATGTGTGTGATACCACAACGCTACTTGTGCCGGTTCAACAATCAAATTTATTGTTGTTTGACTGACTTACACTGAGCGACGGGTACTGAGCAACTGACACTAAGCAGCCTAAGATGCACATACTTGCACATAAGTGATTGCAGAAAAGAGACAGTTATATTCGTTCTATTTGTTCTGTGCTATCTGTAGAATTC
Source organism: Brachynemurus nebulosus (assembly GCA_035578155.1). Taxonomy (NCBI): domain Eukaryota; kingdom Metazoa; phylum Arthropoda; class Insecta; order Neuroptera; family Myrmeleontidae; genus Brachynemurus; species Brachynemurus nebulosus. The sequence continues at coordinate 4,398,405 of JAPWDM010000007.1, read as the reverse complement.
TGTAGAATCACTATACATCTATCTACATATATAGGTGAATCAAAATTTGCTTAAAATATTAATAACAGAGTAATAAAGGTATAATTGTTGAAATTAAGGAGTCAAATTTTCGAGAAACTAAGGTTAGGAACCGTAAAACAGTCAGTTTCTGAAAGCACATTAAAAAATGTAGGTACTATAAAAAAAATCAAAAATTTTGAAAGAAAAAATTAGAATGAGGAGGTTACCTTACCTTACCGCCTTGTTTTTATATGAAGGTCGAAGTAAATTGTCAAAACAAACTAACCTAACCCAAAGGCGGATACAGGAGGTAGTTGCGAGGGCTTCAGCCCCCCCCCCCCTTGACTTACAATAGGTAACTTTTTTTAGTTAAACATACAATTTTTAACACACATTTCCCCAAAATTTATCCTAGGATTAGAGGCAGCACGCCTTTTCAACAGGCTGGATCCGCCCTTGATCTAACCTAACCTTAACTAACCTCACCACCTACTTTTTATATCAAAGTCGAAGTATATTGTCAAAACTAACTTAGCTTAACTAACCTCACCACCTACTTCTTATACCAAAGTCGAAGTATATTGTCAAAACTAACTAAACTAACCTAACCTTTACTAACCTCACTACCTACTTTTTATACCAAAGTCGAAGTATATTGTCAAAACTAACTAAACTAACCTAATCTTTACTAACCTCACCACCTACTTTTTATACCAAAGTCGAAGTATATTGTCAAAACTAACTAAAGTGAGCTAACCTTAACTAACCTCACCACTTACTTTTATATCAAAGTCGAATTATATTGTCAAAACCAACCAAACTAACCTAACCTTTACTAATCCCACCACCTACTTCTTATACCAAAGTCGAAGTATATTGTCAAAACTAACTAAACTAACCTAACCTTTACTAACCTCACCACCTACTTCTTATACCAAAGTCAAAGTATATTGTCAAAACTAACTAAACTAATCTAACCTTTATTAACCTCACCACATACTTTTTATACCAAAGTCGAAGTATATTGTCAAAATTAACTAAATTAACCTAACCTTTACTAACCTCACCACCTAGTTTTTATATCAAAGTCGAAGTATATTGTCAAAACTAACTAAACCAACCTAACCTTAACTAACATCACCACCTACTTTTTATACCAAAGTCGAAGTATATTGTCAAAACTAACTAAACTAACCTAACCTTAACTAACCTCACCACCTACTTTTTTATATCAAACTCGAATTATATTGTCAAAACCAACTAAACTAACCTAACCTTAACTAACTTCACCACCTACTTTTTTATATCAAAGTCGAAGTATATTGTCAAAACTAACTAAACTAACCTAACCTTTACTAATCTAACCACCTACTTTTTATACCAAAGTCGAAGTATTTTGTCAAAACTAACTAAACTAACCTAACCTTTACTAACCTCACCACCTACTTCTTATACCAAAGTCGAAGCATATTGTCAAAACAAACTAAACTAATCTAACCTTTACTAACCTCACCACCTAGTTTTATATCAAACTCGAAGTATATTGCCAAAAATAAGCTAACTAATCTAAACTAACTAAACCTTAACTAACTTCACCATCTAATTTTTATATCAAAGTCGAAGTATATTGTCAAAACTAACTAAACTAACCTAACCTTAAATGCCCCCCTCCTCTCCCGCCATCTGGCACCAACCTAACCACCAAATTAACATTACTGTAAGGAATGTAATCATTATAAACCGTATAAATTTACACTATTCTATATTCAGAAATTATATATGAGAATATAAAAATCAGCTGTATAATATAACATTTATTAATAATTTTATTCTGTGGTTTAACGGCCTATATGGTACAAATTAATGATTTATAAAATAATTGACTAACGTTTTCTAATAATTTTTAGTTACATGTTTTGTGATTATTTTATTTGACTTTATTAAATTTATTATTTATAACAATTTATATAAAATCTTTTAGTGGTTTTTAATTTGCGCAGTAATGTTAAAATTTTGTTTCTTTTGTATATATGTATATATATTCATTTAGTTAATTTATCTGTGTTACTGTGTTATAACTTATAAAAGGTATGTACCTAAATATACATTATTAAAAAACCTACACATTGTCTTAACGTCATAGCAATTTTTACTATAACTTTAACGATCGATATCTCGAAAACTAAGGCGAATTTCAAAATTTTTTACTCTTTATTTTTTGCTTAGAATGCCAAAATCTGTCAGATCCGCTTGTCAAATTTTGTCGCCTCGGATATCGTACTCTCCCCAACAGTACGCACCGCGCAGCAGTCCTCACTAACTGAACGCCAAACTCTGACGCAATCGTCGCTAAATCGACGAACCGCGATTTTGGCGCATTACCTATTCGTCGCTATAGCGACGATTCGCACTCAAACGGTTAAATAATACACCACCAGGTGTCATCTACGACCCCTGGATGGTTGATTGCAGAGATCATATTATAGTAGTTAATTATTTCTACTAATAGATGTCACTAGTGTATTAGCGCGCTAACCTATGAATAACCCTTCTTATATCGTTACAGTGTTTACATTAATTTTATAAAATATATTGAATTAAATATTTATAACATTTTCAGTAACATTCATTAAGCAACCTATTTATTTTATGTTTTTTTTTTTTTTGGTAAAAATAATCAAATTATGTTTTGTTTTTTGTTTTTGTAAATATGCGAATAAATAAAAACTATTACAAAAAAGTATTAAAAGTATATTTATTATTGCGCAAAACAATATTATATTCTATATTACATGAAAAAATAGAAAAATTTAAAAATTCAGTAAATATTTTATTATTGAAAACACTTTCCAATTATTCTACGCTGATCAAACATAATTGTGGAAATTAACCCAAAAATTAATAGAAAAAAATCAACAGTTTTTATCCCTAGTTGTAATAAAAATAAATAGTTTTTGCTTAGTTACAAAACACTAGTTGCCATTCAGTGAATGTGATACAACTGACAGTTACTAAACGTTTTCGCGTTGAGAACAAAACTCAATTTTTTCTAACGATTTTCGGCTTTGTTTTCAGGTTTCCGTAAAAGAAGGTAAAAAAGGAACCTTTATGGTGAAACTTCAGGGTCCGTCCGTCTGTCCGTATGTCATAGTCATTTTTCTCGGTAACCACTACTACGATTAAATTAAAATTTTTTTTACACTGAATGGAACATCAACTTTTAGTGTGTTTCGCAAGAGGGCAGCATAAACAATGTTACTAGATTAAAAAAAAGTATAATTTGTTTCACTTAAATTTAAGCATGATTCATCATTTATGAGTTTAAGGAATTCCCGTTTTCTTAGCTTCATGTCTTTCATTGTTGTAAATGCGTAAATTTTTAATTAAATTTCGAGTTTGTTTTTAGAAAAGAATAGAAAATTGATTTGTTTCGAATATAATAAGTATTTAATTTTTTAATGATGACTCATGCTCAATTGTATTTGAAATGGGTATATGTAGATCCAGTCTGCTTAATATACTTTCTTTGGTTCACAATTATAAATATAATTCAGTTAAAAGCACTTAAAGGTACAAAAACGACTAAAATTTTGTTGGTATTACTTTGTTTTCAGTATGCATTGTCATATAATGTCGTCTGTGTCCTCTAAATGGAAAACACCCAACGACAGTGAAATAAATGGGACTATTCATAACGACACCGCTACACAACAACACAATGATAGTGTTCCATTAGCAAACACAAACGACACAGTGTAACACAGTGCATTTAGAGGAAAAGTAATGCCAACCAAATTTTCGTGATTTTGGGACTTTCTTTTTTCACAAAAACTAATTTTTTTTTAATTTTATTGCGAAACCAACTTTTTATCTGCTTTTAATTAAATTATATATGTAATTGGGAATCACAGAAAGTATACCAAGCAGATTGAACCTATTTTTTTAAATCTAGTAACTTTGTTTATGCCGGCCTCTGCAGAAATACAAAATTGATGTTCCATTAGTGAAAGAAGTAGACACAATATAACACAGTGTCATGCATTGTGTAAAAATTTGACTAATGGAATACGGTCAGTTAAAAGGTAATAAAATTAAAAACAAATTAGTTTTTTTTTGTCGAAAGATGTACAAAAATCATTAAAATTTGGTTGCATTACTTTTTCTGTATGCACTGTGTCACGCAGCGCCGTCTGTATTTTTTAAATGGGAAACACTAGAGTCACTATACACAGTAAGAGTCTGGACATACGTGGTCATTTTTCTTATTGGTTGTTTGTATCACGTGGTACAAAGCAGCCATGTTTTTACTAATTCATTTGTAAGTTTACATGCTTTATACATGTAATTTTCTTACTCGTTTCTTTTCGTTACTCGTGCAATATATTTTTTAATAATTTTTAACTTCTGTGATTTTATTTAAGTTTCAAAAATAAAATTACCAATATTAATACAACAAAAACAAATTTTTTTTATTTTATTTTTAACAATATTTAATAAAACAATGCCGGGTTGTAGTGCATTTGGTTGTTCCAATAGTACCAAAAAAGGTTATAAAATGTTTGTTTTCCCTCGGGATAAACAAAGAAGAGCCGAATGGGTTGCTAAAGTTCGTCGGATGGATTGGAAACCAACAAATTATAGTTTTTTGTGTGAAGTAAGTACTTATTTTATGCTACAGTTATAAAATGAATGTTTTCAATATTATTTTAATATTAGCAAATTATACTTTTTTTTATTTTTAGACGCATTTTGATATAGATCAATGGGAGCTGAAGAGGGTTGATGGTAAGAAGAAATTGAAATGGAATGCAATTCCTACCATATTTTCTTTTAAAGAGGCAAAGTTTAAAAGACCTGCACCAAAAGTGCGAATAGTAAGTGAATCCGTAACACCCGAAACCTTCGAAAAATCGGTTTCTTCAGCGACTTGTAGTGACTCTAGTACTTCCGATTTTTCTTTGGATATGACTGAAATTGAAAAGACGGCAAACGAAGGGGAAAAATCGGCAAACGAACGGGAAAAATCAGAAATAACAGTGTTACAAGAAAAAATAAAAGAATACGAAAAACTGTACGCTTTAAGTGAAAAGTCGTGTAAAAAATTGAAAGCAAAACTTCGCGTGGAACGTAAAAAAGTGAAAACTTTAAGTAAAAACACAGATAATGACAAATATTATAATATATTAAAAAAAGTTTTCGAAGGTGACCAAATAAAATCATTAAATCGAAAAACCAACAATTTTATGAAGTGTTCAAACGCCACTATTAAAAAAGCGTTACAGTGTAAGTTTGCCTGTGGAAGCAATGGATACCAACAGCTTTTAAACCAGGGAATGCCCCTTCCATCTGGTAGAACTTTACAAAGAAGACTGCAACACATAAACTTTGAATGTGGAATTCTAAATGATGTGTTTGAGTTACTTAAAATAAAGGCAACAGAAATGAAAGATCACGAAAAATTTTGTGTGCTGGTCTTAGATGAGATGAGCATAACACCTTCAAAAGCTTACGATGCGGCAAATAATAAGTATTATGGCGAAGTTACACTACCACATCATTCGGGTGTGGCAACTCACAGTTTGGTTTTTATGCTGACAGGTGAATATAATCGTTTTTTAGTAAATTACGCAGTAATGTTACGAAGTTTCTAATAATAATACTTTTAATTTTAGGGATAACTTCAAGATGGAAACAAACGATTGCGTATTATTTTACGGGAAACTCGGTAGATGGAAATGTTATAAAACCAATCATAATTGAAATTTTAAAAAAAGCGGCGGATATTGGGTTGCATGTAAGTTGCTGCACGTCTGATATGGGCGCTATTAATAAAGCTTTGTGGAAATCCTTTGGTATTACCAGCACGAAAACAGTGTTAAATTCATCTATTGAACATCCCGTTAAAAAAGATGAAAAACTATTTTTCATGGCAGATGTACCACATTTATTAAAGAATATAAAAACGACACTATTAAATAATAAATATTTTGAAATTTCCGATTTTACCCAGCAAAAATACAATTTGCCAACGAAGAAAATTGCACTTGACGATCTAATATTTCTTTCTGATTACCAAGATCAAAATATGTTGCAGCTGGCTCCAAAGTTAAAGAAATCCGATTTATCACCGACTCATTTTGAAAAAATGCGAGTTAACGGTGCTACTAATGTCATTAGTCATGAAACAGCGTCCGCTTTACGATTTTTAGCTGAAGTTTACTCTAAACCTCAGTTACTAACAACAGCTTGGTTTATAGAAACTATTAGAAAATGGTTTGATATTATGACTTCTAGACATCCTAAATTAGCTTTAAGCAAATTAAAATTGAATGAATACGTCGAAACGTTAGATTTCTTAAATGATGTCAACGAACTATTTTTGACCATTCAATGTGGACCTAAAAAATTATGGAAACCTATTCAAAGTGGTATTCGTTTATCAACAAAAAGCATAATAGATATGCAAAATTATTTTTTGAATGATCAAAAAATTGTGTTTCTTCTTGTAGGTCGATTTTCACAAGACTGTATTGAAAATTTATTTTCACAAATAAGGTCAACACAAATAATACCAAATGCATTACAATTTAAGAGGGCACTAAAATTAATTTCGGTATCGCAATATTTAAAAAATGTTACAATTGGTAATTATTTCGAAGATGACAGGGAATTTTTATCAGATTTTCTTGATGCCCAAAAATTAAAAGAAATATTTCGCGATACAGAAATTAATTTTTATAATGTAAATCCTAATACTGAAATTCATCTTAATATTAGTGAATTAAATTCATTATATAATATAGCTGGCTATATTTTATTTAAAATTAAAAAAAACAATAAGCATTGTACGGAATGTTTCAAAACCATTGGTAGTCAATCTTGCAATAGTGAAACGTATGCAAAATTAGTCAACATTAAACGTTACAAATTGAAAACTTTATTTTATGCTACGTTTGAAACTTTTAATGTTTTCATACAGATGGAAGCACTTTTTCGTTATAATTATGATTATGTCTCATCATTAAAAGACATTAATTTTTTAAAATCATTTAACAACATTTTTAATAAATATGTTGATTTTTCTAATATTAAAAACTGTCACAATTTGCGGGAACGAATTTTAATACGTTTTATTCGTTTTCGTTTATATATAGCATCCAAAAAGCACAAAATATGTAATAAATCAAAGCTTGCTAGTAAGGCTCAATTTTTACATCAAAAATTAAATAAATATTTTCGCTCTTTAGTTTATTATTTCGTTCTCCTTATTTTATAATTTTACTGACAAGTAATACTTTTATATTATGTAATTTACAAATATATACAAGATATATATATAAAATATATTAATCTATATGTTTACATTTATTATATTTTATTAATAAATTATTATTTTTGTATTTTCTCTGTTTGTTTCTTTTTTTTTTTTTTTTGTATAATAATGTCCTTCTTTCCATATGCACTAATTCAACATTAGTAAAAACATGGCCGCCACTTACTGTATGTCCAGACTCTTACTGTGTATAGTGACTCTAGGAAACACCAGTATAATTCTCGTGCCCCACTGTAGGTAAACCCCCGCGAGACCCCTCATTTGTCGTACTATTCAGGTTTCTCCTAATATACATAATATGTGTATTAGTTATTGGTTAATACGATTAGTACCACATGACTACTGTCTACTAGTACCACTGATGAATGCTTAACAACATATTCATCTCGTTTTGAATGTTAACGTTAATTAAAAGTAATTAAACTACTAAAAAAGGTTTGAAAAAATACTTTTGATTATTTGTAACTAATCAATTTAAAAATTGCTGTTAAAATAATTATAAACTGCTGGTACAACTGTAGATTAAAATTGGAAACTTGAAAAAACAGGTTAGCTTGAATTTATTTATTTACTTATTTTTTATTTTTTTAAATTCCATTATTATTTTTTTTATTGCATATTTGTTTATTATCTGGTAGAGTACATAGTAAGAAAAATGCTTATTGTTCGAAATTGATTGGTCGCAATAATAAATTTTAGGTTAACAAAAATATTTTGTCATTTTGTTTTACTGTAAGTTAGGAACATTTTTAGTTGGCGCGTCTGGCTGTAAAATTGATTGCATTTGTACCATATTTTGGCGGCCTTGTGTTTTTAGTTTATAAAATCAAATTTAGATTTTACGGCGTATGGTTAATTTTTACTTAAATCCAAAAATTGGGAATTAAATATATAAGCCATTTTTAAAAGGCTGAAGTTTCCAGCCGCTATTCAATTGGGCCGAAACTTTTGTACTTCTAGTTAAGACTCTTAGCAGCTAGTCGTCTCAGAATTATTTTTTAATGCTATATTAAGGTTTTTTTGGTGTAATATATCATTAAAATGTCAATATGTCGGATAATTTCCACTATTACCATTAATAACTATTCTTTATCCAAAAATGAACTTTCCGTGATACTCTCTTGTCCTTTTGTCACTTATTTCTATCAATAAGAACCTTAATACCTATATGCCACCAAAAAAATTTTAAGACTGATTTTAAGACTAATTTTATCATAATAATTATATGAATCTACTATAATACTTCCCTATAGTAATTTTTATAATTTTGACACGTAGTATCTCAAAATCGAAGTAAGATTTCGATAAATTTTATATCTTTTCTGTTTAAAAGATTGATTCGAGTTCGTAAAAAATGCTATTACAATAGAACTTGTTTGTTATATAGTAGCTTCCATTTTCAAAGGATTAAGAAATACACTTCCGGCTCAAATTGTTAAAAATCCGTTTAAGAGGTAATTTTTTAGACCAAATAGTGTACCTATATAAGAAACAATTTGAAACCAATCTGGTGGTGGTGGTTTTCAAAACAGCAGTCTTTTAAAAAGCTTTTTTCTGTAACATAACATGCATATCAGTTCATTTAAACTCGTACTTTCTTAGGATTCCGTAAAAAAGTAAAACTTATGATGAGACTTCAGTGTTCGTCCGTCCATTTGTATGCCACTATCATCATCACAAATTTAAATGAAAAGTTGATTTTTCTAAAATTTGAAGTTATTTTATTTGAAGAGAAGAATCTCGTTAGACAGTTTTATTGTATTTTACGCATGGTATTGTGTGTGTCATGCATTACCATATGTAAAAGTTTAGTAATTTTTACTTCTTTTAGTGAATTGAAATGTATACCCGTTCTATTTGACAAGAGATGGTTTCTTTAACAGCAAATCTTATAAAATTTATTAAGAGTTACGCAGGATGTTGCAACGGCTGTGTTTTATTTTATTCTTTCTTAAAAGTTTCTTTTTAATCAATCTATTTATTTTTATTTTGTAATATTTTGAATAGAATATTTGTATACTCATGCGTGAACTCCATAACTCACTTTTTAAAATATATTGCGCACTTAATAATTACCTTTTCGGTTGTTATATTTCAGATGCGTAATGGACGACCGACCATCAAAAATCTTGGAAATAAACAAGGGAATGTTTATTAAATTGATGCAAATAACAACTGAAGAAGCAGACAAAATTATACAATTACAGTTGCGAAATTTCCTTAATCCAATTAAAGATGATTTTCTGACCTCAGAAGAAGTCGGGACACAAATCAAAATAACAATCAGTAAACACGGGAAAAAAGAACAATTTAATAAAGCAAGTAAAAATTTAATGTTCCCTTATCGATAGAGATAACATATAAGAGTATTTGAAGGCAAATTAAATGTAACTCAGCACTATAGAGAAATGGTTCCCAAGGCGAAAAGAAATTTAAAAGCAGGCGTTCAACGAATAACATTTTTAAAGTGTAAGTCAAGTGAAGGACATAAACGTGTAATTCAAACAACAGCTGCCAATATTTTATAAATCGTTAAAAAAAGTCCTGAAGCAACTTAATCTTTGAAGGTACAACGCGTAATTCGAATGTATTGTTAAAAAAAACTAAATTGAAAGAAAACTGCTCTAAATGTTTTTATGTGAACAGTTTAAATCGTGGTGTCTACCACCAGAGTCGGGTGTTTATGAAAAACTGGTATACAATTTCTGGCTACGATAAAACACCGTCGTTATTATATGCTGGTGATGAACATATTTTTCGACAAATACCGTCAAAAGGCGTAAATTGGAGTGATTCTCAGAGTCATTGAAACTAAACTTGTCTGCAATTTAGATATTGCAGAAGTCTGCTTTAATTTGCTGACTAAAATACATTTTTGGTGATGTTAGTTTGATAATACTTCAGTTTGAGAAGTTATGCTCATTAACATTTGGCTCTTCATTGTTTTTCTATTCGTATAGTTCAGTAAATTGTGGCAACCGAAATACTGAATACTCTTTGTTTCCATTGACATTAGTGATAGATAACGCAGCGCTGTACGGCGCAGTTGCGCTGAAGCAGTCGCTTGCGCTATGTGCGCTTAAAGCGCAGTTCAAAAAATGATAACGCACTAAGCGCAGTTCATTTACCATACGGTATAAAATGAAACAATGTAATATATTTAAATTAACGTAAATATGATATCGATCAATATTGAAATGACTTTATTCTCTCAAAAATTAAAATTCATATAAAAAAAAGGAATTTTAAAAAATATGTATATTCAATATAGATATCTAAAATTTAAAAAGAAGAAATTCCTTGAGTGGTCTATGTTAGACATTTAGACAGGAAAACGACCATAAATAAACGGTATACAATTGTGATTATTTTTGTAAAAATAAATAAAAGTTGGTTCCACATGTTCATATTGCATTCAAAAAAGTTTCAACTGTTAATGGTAATTATTTATGTCAGTATGAAGGTATTTAATGAATGACCTTGTACATTGTGTTTATTCGTACAAAAATTCAAATATGTCAACGAAAAAGTCAAAAATACAAATATTTCATCAATCCAGTAACGCCCCATGTAAGGCACTGACATGCATATATGCGACATATCGTTCAACACAGAAACGCAGCATGTAACGCAATTCGTTACATACACAACATCATTCTACTATGTAAATATGTATACGATGTATACATTCTGTGACGTAATTGCTCTGATACACTAGAGTGCGCTTGAGCTAGTGTATCAACGCACAAATTTTTCTTGCGTTACCCATCTCTAATTGACATGTGATGAATATTCTGGATAGCTATTTTGTCAAGAAACTATTGCTGTAATAGCTGTGGACTTTGTCAGTCAGTTGTGTCAGTTATGAAATTATTGAAAATTTTAAATTAAAATCTCTTTATTTTTTATTTTTTTTATTTTTTTATTTTTTTTTTTTTAAATAAGTTAGGATTTTATAAGTGTATTTTAATTTGGTAAAAGAAAGTTTAAACTGATTTCAAAATTTCTTTATTGAGGATAATTGATCTTCTCCAACTAAAAACATTGATTCAAATTCATTGATTATAAAAAAGTACATTTTATTGTCCGGGCATATCGTTTATTAATTTATTAATTTATATAATTTATATTTTTAATTTATATTCAAAATAAAACTATGACTATAAATTTCAGTATAGAATAAAAAATCACTTTAAATTTTGTTTCTGCTAATTGTACTGCATTTTCAGTTTGATATGAAAGTTAGTGTTTTTTTTTTTTCTTCTAATTTGGACAGTTTCTTTATTCTTCTAATTTTAAAAAAGACAAAATGTTTGCATAAGTATTTTGCTGCTTTTAATATCGGTTCGTAATAATTCAAGCCTTCTCTTTTGGTAAGGTAAAAAAACTAAATTTATACCTACATATAAAAAATATATACATATAATACCACATGCACGATTTCACCACTCTTTATTTTCAACTTTTGGTTCAAGTTAGTCTAAAATGTTCTTTATTCATTGTGTTCTTCTTTTTTAGTCAGTAAAGTTTTTCTGCATGTGTCAACACTTCCTCATATTAAAATAATTCTAGTATTTCATTGCGAATTTCTTTTTAGATAATCGTTCGGTTTATATTTGGTTGGTAAAATTTCCTGCTTGTATGAATTTTTCAAAAGTATATGATGAAAAAAATTTCCTTCCGGTATATCTTCCAGATAAATTTTTCGTGTTTAATTTTAAAATCATCAATCATCAATGTAATTGATGGTTCGTAGGATCTTGTCAGTTTTCAAAATTCAGCTCAGCCTGAGTTATTATGGGCGGTTCTTCATGAGCATCAACAAATTCATCTGAACTTGTGTCACTTTGAATTTCGGAGTCATTGGATTCTATGTTCGTCATCAAAGTTTTACTGAAACAACCAGGAGATTTTGGAATTTGCAGCTTGTCTGAACGATAGATAGGTTTGGTAACTGAAGGGACACCTGCATATATAATTTTATCCTTGTTTTTGTGATTAAAACCAAATGTTTTAGTAAGACAGAAATAACAATCAGTCTCATGATTGCATGGTTCCCTCCACATCATTGGCATGCTAAAATTTAAAGACGTGTTTTCACCCGCAACCCAGGAGCTTAGCGTTCTTCTACACCTTTCACAAAACACATGAGGAGCCCATTTTTATCCTGCTGACAGACTAGAATTTTGAAATAATAAAAATAACCGTCAAACGGAGCTATTTAAAATAAGTGGGCTATTTGAATAAAAAAAATAAAGATTTAAACTCTTACATCTGTTTGATTTCTGAACGTATTCATAATGTTAATGCGTCTTTAATAGGGGATGTTCTTTAAGAGTTTAAATCTTTTTTAAAACTTTTCTTTAAGAGTTTAAATCCTTTTTTTTTGTTTTTTCAGATAGCCTCATCGATTTCAAATAGCTCCGTTTGACGGTAGGCTTCTTTTAATGATTTTGTTATAGGATATCCTTTCTTAGATACAATAAATTCCCCACAAATGTAACAAAAATGGTCAGGATTTACCTTACACACTCTTTTTGACATTATGAAAACCAATATTTGTTTAAACACCACACTGTATTGAAATTTAAGAATAAATTAAAAATAAATTTATAAGTAGTCGAAAATAAAATCTGTTGATAATTTTAAACTGTAACGTGATAGAAAAATAAGAAATATATATGTATGCGTTTAATTATTGCAGTTGAACAAAAAGATATAAAATTCGCTGAAAGGACAAAATTTTTTTATCTTTATTTTGTAAACTAGTGTAATTAACTGCATTGATAAAATCGGAAAATACTTCGTTACTTGTAGTGTGAAGACTTCTCCACATATATTCAATTAAGTAAGTTTTAATTTTGACATTAGACATTCTTCCAATACTTTGTCTTATGTTCCTCTTATTTTTCGACCAGTTGGATTCAGTTTTTTTAGTATGAATGTTGGAATTAAGAGAATTCACAAAATTTTCCCTGTGGTTAACTGTAAAACGTGTAAATCCTAAAATCTCGCCGGGTAAGCATATGGGATTTCGGCACAGCGGCTTTTTCGGCAATTTTTTTCATGAATGTTGCTTTTGGTGGGTAATGTTCGAAAATATAGTTATTCGACCTCTACTCCCTATATTGTCAGAGATATGGGGGTAAAAACCCTTAAATTCAAAATTATTTTTCTTTAAAACTATTGAAGATAAATAGATGAAATTAATAGAGTGTTGATATAAAGTAGCTTTATATTATATATAGTTTTTTACATTCGTACGACGTTATTTACTACATTAGACATTACTACATTTACTACATTAGACTACATTTACTACATTATACAATAATTGAATTTTTGAAGGTGCGTGTTTTAGACCAACCCCTTTAGTGACACCTACCAAAAAAATTTATGTTATCGTGTGTAGAAATTTCAGCAAGGTCAGACTGGTGGAAGGCGTCTTTAAAAAAATATAAATTCAGGGTCGTGATCAGGGTGATTGACTGTGTAAAATTATAAATATCAATATCATTACAGAAAGGAATATGAATAGGCATTTTACAATCCTCGTGTCCTTATATTATTTCCAAAGGCTCCACCAAGGGGCTCCATAAAAACTGTAAAAACTATATAACAACTGATTGATTTTAGCAGTATGATTTCTAAAAAGATAGGTAATAATAGGTTGATATTAACACTGCGGTTTCTAGCAGACTACTACACGGGTTTATATTTATCCAGGTTATTTTTCTATAAGGACTAATTGCAATAAAAATAGATTACATAATAGGTTTTTGCCTATTTCAAAGTTAAAATATGATTTAGAACTAACAAATAATAACTTTACTTTGTCACTTTCCACTGGTATTCTGTATCAGAGTACAGAATACCAGATTTTATATTGACAAAAATTTTTTGGGGTTTTTACGTTTATGCTCTAGTTTTCTGTGCGACCCTCGCTATCAATACTGTAGCAGACCTAACACCACCCAGTGTATAATAAAATACCGTGATTCTCAAATCTCAACAGAATTTTTAATTGTATTAAACCTGATGATGAGTTAATTACTCGAAGGCTGGTTCGTTATAGAAAAGCTTAGTTCAGTGAAAAGCGACAAAGTATTCTCATATTTTGTAATATAGATTTTCACAAAGAAAACCTTTCAAGTGTTAATTATTTAAATAATCATTTTTAATACCATCTTTTGATATTAAGACAGCAATACAATTATTACAAATTAAACTCGTTTTTAATTTATATATTGCGAATCCATAAATATAAGTAAGAGCCGCAACATTTTTATCTATGTTCTCTATTAAAATTTTCAAACAGTTTAATATAACTTTCATCTACAGTGTTGTTTTAATCATTTCTCAAAATATTGTAATCAAATGAAAATTAGCCTTTAGGTTATCAGTTTGAATTTTATCAGGCAAAAAAAGGAACGCCTATATTTTGTTCAAATGGTATGTGCAATTTTGACATTTCAGTCTTTCATATAATTTATGACTATGCACTATCACTTCAATAGTAGAAAAGTGGATTTAGGTTCGTTTCGTACATTCTCGTTTCGTCCCCTGCTTCAAAAATTATCGTTTCGTCCCCTACCCTTTTTCTACCGGCTAGAAGGTATTCTTCGATTCTCGTTTCGTACCTTGCAATCGTAGTAGTAATAATCAATATGAACTATCAACATCGTACTAATTATGAAAAAATTATCTTCCTTCACACTTTATCCAGGCTTAGGCATAAAATGACAATGCAATACATTGGCGTGTTTAAAGATTGTCCTCCAATAATGGGATCGTCATTTTTTTTATTTATATAAATTCATAACATTAGAAGCTTTATTTTACAACATATCCAACTTATCCAACTATTTTATAACACTTTATTTTACGTATATGCCAAATTCGTCATTTTTTATTTAAGAATCATAAACATACCAGGTTTTTATTCATATTTTACAATATATGTCAAACGTTTCAAGGTCTCTGATAGGTTTATTCGTTGACTAAGAAAATCGCTAATAATGTTTTGAATTCTTTTACCCAATTCGATATATCTTCTTGCTCGTTTTGGCGCGTTCATCATTATATGCTCTTGTTGGATTATTATCTTATAATGCATCGAATCGTCGTAAAGAATCTTTATCAATTCATATATATTTGGGTGACTTTTTCCGATTCTCCCATTTAATCGTGTATGTCAACCTTCAGTTGAATTTGTCGTACGGTGACGGCTGTTAAAACATGACCAATATCTTGGTGATTCCAACCATTCGTCAACGAAGTAATCATTGAATTTTGTGGTTTTCTCTATGTCTGGCACATTTTGCATTATTTGTAACCATCCTTCATCAATAGCTTCTGTAGGTATATGAGCTAGAGCAGCGCACATTCTCAAATGTTGTTTTACATCTTCTCTTTCCCTATACTCTACCACGAGACCAAGCTCTTGAGTTTTTCTCCACAGCGCTTGCTTAAAGTGAAAATTACAACCTTTGATTTCGGCGTTTGGAAATACCTTCAGAAATGCATTAATAGCAGCTTTTTCAAAATCTACGTGAAATTCACTCGGATTGAAGTCTGGGACTTTTTCCTTTAAAATCCTAAACAGTTTTATGTATGTGTCTTCAGTTTTATTCGGTAATAATGCGTAAATGGCAGGAATAATGAAGGTTTTTTCATCGGTACTTTCCATATCGAGGTGAACGGTGTATATTTATCGATAAATTGACGGACAGCATTTAAAAGTTCCATCACCAAAAATCACGTTGCCTTGCCTCAATAAATATTCTTCTTCATTCGCAAAAAGTAACAGCCTCTCTTCTGTCATACTGTCATAGAAAACAAATTCTTTAAATTTTTCTGGTACTATGATCTCCCTCCTATGTTTTGGTAGACTTTGTTCTCCCAAAGAACTGTTCGGGCAGTATAAAGTTGTTTTTTGATGGAATGAAATCTTGGAACGGAAGTCACGAAATCAAGTTCTTTCTCTACGACATTTTGTCTAATTTCTTATTCATAGTGGAACGGGACTACATTCTTCTCGTATCCTTTTCTTGGTATTTGAAAGACAAAGAAGTACTTCATTTTTGGCAACATCAGGTGCACATATTGATGTTACTGTCTGTTTTTATATTTCCGGTGCAGCTTCTGTTAGCACATGCCCACAGGATATCTGATATATCTTCTTTTGGTTATATTTGTAACCCAAATATAAAATAACAGGTTTTCCTCTTTTGGATTGAATGATCTCTGTCGTTAGATTGTGACCAAATGGTGTAGATGAAAGCAAAGTGGAACCAACTAAAAGTACTTACATAGTATTTTTGTAGCGTACCTGGTTTGGCTTCACCACCTCACAACTAACTGTACTCATTACTCAAGTGTTTTGTTATTTATATAAAATATTTTAGCTGGAATATCCAGTTAACGATTCTTTTCATAAGTAAAGTTGCACATAAACAATATTTAAGCCAATATTAAGCCTATACGTAAGTAAAAATTATGAATAACAATTATAAACGATAAGCAGGTAGATAGGTAGGTGGCAGGGGACGAAACGATAACTCATTACGTGAGATTTTTCGTCGGGGTACGAAACGATAACAAAAAGGGCTAAAACAGGTAAAATTTGACTTGGGGACGAAAGGAGAATGTATGAAAAAAGAATACACGGAAAAGTGCACGTTCAATCGATTACTTTAAACGAATATTTTACCGATATTTATAGTATAAAATTAACAGAAACAACTTCCAAAAAAATAATTTGAACATTTATTTGAAAAATATATTTGACTATTTAAGTAAAATTATCTGAAAAAATAGTAATATAGAAGAAAACACCTTAACAAATTTAAAGAAATAATATTTATTAATTTACTCTTCTTATTAGTCACAGTCAGAACTATTACCTGAATCTGTTGAGGAAGACTTATAAATCGATTATAATACGTTCTTGTGCGATTAAAATGTCTACAGAGCACCTTCTTGTTTTAAAACATGTACACAATTTTTCCAATCTTCTGGTTGAATTATTTTAATTGCATTTGCATTAAATCTTTGATTTCAACAAGCTTAAACGTTTTGTTGTTACTTGCTACGAATCACTTAATCTAAAAATGGTAAAAAGAACTTTTATTGTTTATTATAACAAGAATTGAAATATTAGTTCGAATTTCAAACTTTGTTCTAATAAATTTTTAAAATAAGTTTATCTTGCTTCATACTGATTCAATTAGATTCAGGTCACAGTGGTAAGGTAGTAATCTTAAAACAATTACTCCTTTTTCTTATGCAATTTCATCCAAAGCATACTTTAAATATCATTTTTAGTGGTTTTATTATTTCAAGTAATTGACTTTTAAGTAAATTTTCCTTAAATGGAATAATTTTTATCTCAAAGCCACTTTTCTGGGTCAGTTTTTCTTCATGCTGATGTTGGTAATTCTTCTACACGTCTTGAGTGGTACGGTTCATTATCAATAACGACAATACTACTAGGCTCCATATATTTAATCCCCTTTCGAAACCATTTTTCATAAAATGTGGCGGTCATTTCTTCATTTAAAAAACCACATGGTAGGAGCTCCTAATCCAATACTTAATGACTGAATTTTAACTTCTAAAGATGATGTGAGACTATTGTCAACCCCAATTTTAGTTAACCCAAAGTTAGTATTCATTGCTATTTCCTGGTTTATTTATAGCAGGCGTTACACGGACGTCTAAAAACGTCTGTAGACTGTCTAAAATATCAATTATTTGAGTTACACAGTTTTACAGTCTACAAACGGCGACATTGTTGGATTCCTATTACAGCCTAGTTCGAATTGAATAAAACCAAACAAATTCTCTAGGGAATCTTCGTTAAGGTCTCTTGTTCGGAGGTATTTGAATCCTTCGTTTCTGACAAAAACTGCCATAACTTTGTGCCACCCTCATCGACCGAATCCATCCGTCTCGGGATTTAGGACGGATGGATTTGGTTGAACTGAAACTATGGTCATCTTAAATTTTGACATATTTCCAGGAGTCTACTTTACTGTAGCAGTTCTTGCCAAAATTCCAAATGACTGGAAGTTTCAGTAAGACAGCCATATAAATTTTTATTAATTGGAGATTCGGTATCCCACAGTTCAAGCTGTCAAGGTGTTTGTTGACCTGTTTAATAAAAGTACAGTTGCTGCTTTCTCTGAAGGGAGATGTCATAAAACAAAAAAAATTGATATTAGTATTTATTTTTGTGTGTTTATTTTTTTTTAAATAATTCAATTGTTGTGATAGTTCAAGTGAACTCGTATCGCCATTTCGTCGAAAAATAAGCAGCAGACTCTACCCTCTTTTTTCAAGTGGGAAATGGATGGAACAGGAGGAAAAATAAATCCTTAACCACAGGATTATCATTAAATTTTTTGAGCATTCGAATCGTAAAATTTTTTTTTAAATTTTATATTTTTTGTCTTCGCATGTGTTTGCCAACACACTTTTTGCTTTCTACTGTTTTGTTATAATTTTTGGAAAAGGGTGACTCGATGTACGAGAAGAGGTCAAAGAAAGGATCCTGAAAATAATATTAGTGAAAGTGCTAGGAATAGGATCACTCGCACACGGATTGTACATGGAGTCGTCAAAATGCAGTTGGCAAAGTACATAATTATTATAGGCAAGTGGCATTTGAAAAGTTCAAAATTTTCAATTATTAAAAGTTTTCTTTTTAAGATTACTTTATAAAATTTTGTTGGTTTTAATATACTATCGTTAAAATAAATTTCTAGAACAATCCATAAACAAATAAAGAAATTGTACATATTTCTGAAAATTTTTACATGCTAACCTAATAAAATTACTTAGTTAACTTAAAAAATATATTTACATTTTTTTTACCTGTTTCTCTAATGCTGATTGAAATACATTGTAGCTTGAGACTAATAAGTTTGATTTATCGAAAAATCAGTGATATAAAAAATACTTGTAAAAAAAATTATTCACCCTTCTTACGGTTTTATTATTAATTATCGTCAAAGTTCCACAGATAAACAATTGGATTAATTGTTTTATTATTAATATTGTTATTGTTGTTATTTTTTTAAAAATTACTGTGCTTCATTCCTGGGAAATCTATGCAACTTCACGAAAATTATGACAAAAATTATGACGAAAATAGTTATTTGGTAGACGAATACAAAAAGACGGACCAAAATAATCAAAATGAAATTGAGATCAAATTTTTCAGTTGATCTTGGACAACAATTTGGGTATATAGATTTAAATCTTTATTTAAATCTACCTTACCTTACATTTATATAATAGACCAAAATGACGGTACTCCTTTAAAATTTTTAATTGATACCGGCTCTTCAAGTTCTTTTCTTAATCTTGAATTAGTTCGTTCAGATCTTACAACCGAAATTAAGTCTACCACAATTATAATAAATCACTTTTAGGATCATATAATGTTACAAAAAAGGCAAATTTACTTATTTTTAGTGAATTCAATCAAATTGGTACAATAGATTTTCTTCTTTTACGGTTTCATGGTTATTTCGATGGATATGTTAGACTTACCATAGTTAACCAACTTCAAGCTCCAATTGATATTCTCGGTAACCGATTAATAACACCGTTCTCTACAAACAGATTGTTGTTCAAACCGAACATCACAAGTGGCATACATATTATCGAACCAAATTGTAAACATTTAGTCAAAATTCCAACAGACGTACAATCAGGCGACGTAATATGTAGTACATGACACTAAAATTCAAAATAAATTTTCGATTCCTTCTGGGGTATATAGTGTTAAAAATTGGCATATACTCGAGTAGTGTATGTTATGGGAAAACGAACACAGTCATTCACCCCCAGACAGGTCAAACACCTGTCTGGAGGTCATGACCTTGTGTTCGAATCCCCACACGGTATTTTAGGAAAGATTACTATACCTTGAGGAAGGTCAGTGACGCGATAATTTCAATTACTGAGGTAATTCAGGTAAAAAATATTTTTGTTTAATCTAGGTTCTTAATATTATTTTGTAAACAACTGTCTGGACGTTAATGATTGTGTTCGAACCATCATATATGGAAAAATCATTGATTTCTCTAGCCTAAATTGGGGCCACTTGGCAACGCAATGTAATTGCCTATATTCAGGGGCAAGTAAAAACATTGCATATGTTGGATAATTCAGAAAATATTTGATACATTCAAAAAATTCTATAAGATCCTAATTCTTGTAAATATCAAAAATTATTATCAAGTGACCTTTTTAACCTTTTTTCTAAAATTAAAATTGTTATGATAGTAACATACATACAAAATTAAAATATGTAAGATTTCAATTTTTGTGAATATTAAAATAACTTATCAGTCTTACCTGACCTTTTACCCCATTTTTTTAAAATTTGGATAAATAAGGAGAAAAAAATAAAAAAACACTATACATTTTTTCTCTTGATTTTTATTGTTGAAACATAAACTTACACTTACACTGTCTGAACATCAACTAAATAAAATGATTTCAATACAAAGAATATATTTCGTATGTTTATCAATTGACTTTTTGACATTACTTGTTATTATCTCATTTTTGATAGTAATATTTTCTTGTTAATTTATTAAAAATATTAAATTAAAACTTTTACATTACTGGTTAGTACCGAATATTCAACAATTCTCTCGTGAATTATAAGACAGTAGGCAATGGTTTTTTCTGCTGGCGCTTCTTTAAAACTAAATTCCAATCGTAGATCTACTGGACCCATTTTTAATGAATCATTTTGACGGCTGGCATCAAACACTATAATAGGAGCTCTCGTGCGATATTCATTGTAATTTAGCATTGGTTCAGATCGTCGTTAATAATATGCATTTTGAAAATTTGTATACATATCATAAAGTTGAGCGTATTTTAATTGATCAAAATCAGTTGCAATGTCATCATAAGGATATGCTTCGGAGTTTAAAAAAAGCTTCGCTTTAATGAGTTTGCAATGATCAAACCTCTGTTTGTTCTTCTGTAATGTGGATTTTTTATAATTTTTAAAATTTCAGGACCAGGCTCAGTATTGGTATAATTTGGAAAATTTGTATTGTTTACTTGAGAAGAAGCTGCAGTGTCTTCCAAATTTGAAAATAACACTTGACTGCTATCAGAATTTAAAGGCGAAATTATGTCTTCTAAATTAGTTGGATAATTCGAACGATTGTTGGGAAATTCAAAATAGGTTCTATCAGAACTTACTGTACTGTTTGTTGATTCAGTATCACTATTGCTCGCTTCGGAAACTGATTCTTCAAAATCATTTCTAGGATTTAAATTAAAATTCATTGTAATTTTACATTTTTCTGTATTGAAGATGATTTGTTGTATGATGTGCTATTTCCGTATTTGGTACATTATTTACGAAATCAAGTAGTAATCTATAAATATTAGCAAAACATAATCGTTGTTTATAATTAGCATCTATTTCCTTATTTATATCTAGAAATTCAATTTCGATCTCAGATGAATCATTATCAATAATTTTTATATAGAAATCTTGTAAATCTTCAAACAAACAAAATAACGAAAGATTAATACCATTCGCTGAGGTGTATTTTAATTCCTCATAGTCATTCTTAAACAAATTTAGACAATAATAAAAATCTTCTTTTTCTTTTATGTATTTATTAGGGTATTTCGTTTTAGTAAATGTGAAAAATGAATAGATCTTAGAATTTTTTGAAACTCTGTACTTATAAAATAAATATTCATTAAAAATTTTAATTAATGCCTTTTTTCTGTCTTCGCAGTACAAGAAATTGGCTGCTATGCTTTTACCAACAATGTTTACTCGCCCTAGTAAATTATCTATTTCCATATTCTTCCACTCACCTTCCATTTTTTTAAATTGATTGTTAAATAATATTTCACACACTTTTTTTAACTTTTTTAAATATTGTCTCACTCACTTTTGTATTTTTTTTAATTGATAATTAAAAAGAAACTAAAAATTTTTTTAATTTTTTTACTTTTTTATTTACAAAAATATCCAAGACATCGCTCATCCAACCAAATAAAGTAGTAAAAAAATAAAAATTTTCACTTTTTGATCAACATAACAAATAGAAAACCTATTCCTATTAACATATTTTACAAATACAACTAATATATTTTTCCATTAATATTAAAACGAAGTATTAAATATTTTCAAATATTTTAAGTCCAAAAAAAAGTTTAATAAAATTAAAAAAAACGTTATATCAACACTTACCACCTTATTCGGTTGGATGAGCGAATTGTTTGAAAAAAAAAAACTATAGAATGATGTACGTGTTTTAATTGCTAAAATTTCTTCGTATTTATAGCAAACAACACAATCTAATCACAAAACTGAAAAAAACAATTTTTTGGGGCACAACATTTTTGAACCATGATTGATTATGGTGTCACTTGACAACACAATTTTTATTTACAAAAATAAGAAAAATTTCCAAAAATTATTTTTATTTTGATAAATATGAGCTATTAACTTTTAAACTTTAAGAGATAAAATAATTCACTGAACAACATAAATAAAATCAAGGTCTTTTTGAAAAAAAATCTCGTGTCCACCAACATAAATAATATCAAGGATATTAAAAAATCATACGATCAACAAAAAAAATAAAATCAAGGCTATTAAAAAAAATCATGTGAGTATCTGCGTAAATAAAATCAAAGATTATTCAAAAATTATGGGGAGGGGAATAATTTGTTTCGTAATTCAATGGAATAATTGCAAAAAAAAAATAGCATTTTATCATACAAAAAATTCTTAATTATGGTGGGGAAATATATTTTAAATGCAAAAAGTTAACATAAATTCCACAACTAATTAAATATAAAATTGAAACAAGTATGAGTGACAAATATGTTAAGCACAGTGTTGTGGAAAATGAGAAAGATAATCCACTATCAGTTCCTACTCCAAACAAAATGAGGAAACTTAAAGAAACACCGAAGCGTTTCAAACTACTTTTGGCTACAACATATCCAATCAACGCCAGTGAAACTCAATTAATTGAAATTGGAACATTACCTTGTCAAGAGTTCAAAATAGTTGTAAACTTATTCGCTCGTAGAGGATCTGAAAATATTTATTTGGAAAAACAACATCTAGATATAATTTTCGAAAATCGAGAAAATATATTGGATTACTTTCACGAAGACACCTGCCAAGATTTGTATCTGAATTTGGGTGATGATGTATGTGTTAAAAGTGAAATTTTCCAAAAGGGTTGTCATCATTTCAAATTTTATGTGATATAAAATTTATAATTAACGCTCAGATTGAAAAATTATATAATATGAATCTTTTGAATTATTTCACTCATATCATGATACATATTAAAAATAACCAATGTAATTTTCACCCGATCAAAGTTGCAGAAAATTTTGCTCAGACAGAAACAAATCATTTTAAAATCCTTTTATTAGAATTAATTTATTTTTATCCAATGTTACTTATAAATTCATACTATTAAGTTAATAAATAATTTAAAAATTCTCTTTTTTAATTACAATTAATTTATTTTTATCCAAAATGTTGGTTGTAAATTTATATTATTAAATAATAAAAATTTAAATATTCATCTTCAAATCCTTTTTTGTTAATTTACTTTTTTTATTTACCCATAAAATCATATTAACTACCAAAAAATTAATCTTTTTTTGTATCTTTTTAAGTAATGTAGAAAATAAAAAAAATTGTGTAGACTTTTTTCTGAAAAAATAGGAGAAAAAAAAATGATGAAATAAAAGATAATGTACGATATTTTAATATTTTATTTTACAAAATATAAGAGACACCAAAAATATTGTTGTATTTTGAAAACTGAAAAAAGTACATACTGTTTTTTCCTGAAAGATAAGTAAGAAGAAAGGAAGAAAATAAAAAAAATTATGTCATTTTAATTTTTTTATTTTTAAAAAAAAAACTACAACTATTGGTCTTAATCATAATTATATGCTACAACTATTACTCTTAATCATTAATAAGTATATGTTAATCTGTAATAAAAAATACAAAATTGTTAACAATTATAAAAAAAAATATTTAAAAAGCTTATATTTTGTACTTACCCCCATATACCCAAATATTTAAGCAATTGTTCTCTACAAAGTAGAGAACAGTGCATGATCCTATTTGTATTCTCCTCATCCATGGAGGCGGTTGGAAAGGTGGAACCGCTCCATTGAGAACATTACAAAAGCCGGTATGTTTTAAAAAAACAATTTTTGCAATAAAACAAATAGTAATTTACTTTCTACTAACTCACCCTTAGGTCGGGTGGGAGGTATGATGCCACCCTTCGAATTATTCTTTCCTCTCGTGTATCTACAATAAAAAATTAAAATATGTATGTATTAAAAAATATTAACAAAAATTGTTGGTGTTCTAATACTTACATGCCATTTTTTTTCTGCTTTTTTATTTTTCTAACGTTTCCTCAATGTCTTTTATTGTAAAACAATTAATCTAAATTACACAAAATTTTGACTTAAATACTCTTTCATTTTTCAACAAAACAATAAATTTTTTTAAGAAGTGTTAAAGGTCATCACTTACTTTAAAAATCATATTTTTCTAAACTTATAAACAAGTACACTAAGACCTCCACGAATTAGGTATTTCAAGAGAGTTTTTTTTCACGATGTACGAAATTTTTGCGAATATCCCACCACCAATTGTTTTCCATCAGGTATATAATTATAAAAGAAAATTACAATATTTATCATTTCACATATGAAAATCGGTGAAAACTTTTTAAAAAAATGGATGAAAATAGTGTTAAAAAATTTGTTAATGAAAAAATTAGAGAAACAAGAAGTTATTTTGAAAGGCTGATTAATTCACATATTAGCAACAGTTTAAGAGAGTATGAGAAAAGAAAAGATTTTGAAATAAATGATATATTTGAGAATAAGTTAAAGCTTTTTGAAGATAAAATATCAGTACTTCAAGTTGAAACCACATCTCGAATTGAGGAGTATGAAAGAAGAATTATTGATTATACTAGAAACGAAATTGTTAAAGCAAAAAATGATATACAAAATAATATTGAGCAAAATATTTCAAACATCAATAAGGAAATAATAAGATTAGAGACATTATGTGTTAGCGCAAATCAGCGAGAAAAGCTAGCTGTCTCTTCACTTCCTTGGAATACACAAAAAGAATATGTAACGAAATATCTTGATGAAAAAGTAGAAAACTTGAAAAAAGTCAATGAAGAAAATATTTCAAATTGGAGAAAAGAGTTCAATAGTCTACTTAAAGAACTGGAAAATCAGTTTTCCAGTTCTAAGCATCATATGCGTTTAATACTAACTGACATGACAAGTGAATCACCTACAAATTATTTTCAAATGATTCAAGAAAATTTCGAAAATTGTCAAATTGAATTAAATAAAAAAATTGATAAATTGAGGCAAGATTTATTTTTATTTAAAATCGCCAACAAAGAAGAGAAATAACATTCTGCATTCGAGACTTCAATTAATTCACATCATGTTACCAGACTACTTAAACAATCAACAAAATTCCAACAATGAATTGCGAGGAGAAACAGATTTAATATTGGGACGAGAAAGTCTAAAAATACTGAATCATATTTTGGAATTCATGTTAAATTTTAAACAAGAAATTTTAGATAAAAAACGATATTTTATTGATGAAAACTTTGTTAAATTTGCAAGAGATTTTCAGAAGATTATTGAAAAAGAAAGTCAAGAATTGTTACTTGAAATACTTTCTGTAAGTAAAGAAAATATTGAAATACTAGAAAAAAATGTTCACGAACAACTGAAGGAGTTTTAGAAAATTGTAAGAAAGCGAAAATGTATAAATACTTTCATTAATACATCAGCACAATTTAGTTTAAAAATAAGTTTTTTGGTGAACATTTGATTTTTGTTGGTTCAAGTGTTTCCAAAAAAAATGTTCACCAATGTTGAAATATATGGGATGCGCGGGGTTGTTGGTGATTTTATTCCCAAAGAAGTTGCAATCATTCAAAACAATAAAATTGGACACTGGATTTTAAAACCACCATATGAATGGAACAACATACCGAAAAAATATCAACGAATTAACGAATATTTAACTAAATTTGTACATAACCTGCCGTGGTTTGAGGGATCAACAGATTATTATAATGGAAAAGAGGCAATAAAAAATTATTTACAATATTGTAGTGAAATTTTTGTGATGGGCGAACAAAAACGTAAATTGCTAAAGTTACATTTTAACATTGATTCAATTAATATCGAAAACATTCGACCTGAAACATCAGTTCATTCACTAGAACATTCTTCGTCCTATACATGCCTATTTCATACCGAAAACTCAAAGAAATGTGCGCTAAGAGAAGCTTTAATTTACAAACAATATTTTAACTGAAAAAATTTTTTAAAACCTTTGTAAGACTAATAATTTTTAAGCACAGTGTATTTTTTAATATAAAAAAATGAGATAGCAAAATTAATATTTCAAAAACTAATATCTAATCACTTAATTATTAATATATTTTTCTTAATTTTTAAATTTATGTGCGTAAAAAACATTTTTACGCAAATTCGTTTAATCAGTTCAAAAACTAATTAAAATTATTTTTCCATTTTGTTATTGAAAAAAATGATATCAAATATTTTTTTATCCAAAAAATATGTGTACATATTTAAAATTTTTCCTTGAAATATACAAAACGCGTGTGGGAGGTTAAAAGACAAATTGATAAAATTTATACATATCATAATTTTTAATGTTATAACAGTTTTTTGTAAGATTCAAAGCAACAAACACTATTAATTGTTGACAATTGTTGAGTTTTTTTTTTTATTCATTAATTATTAACTAATAAAAATGTAAGAAGTGCTTTTTTATTTTTTCTTGTCATTTTTTTAAAAATTTGGGTGTATTTTTCTTGGGTAAGTAAAAATAATTTTTTTAACTTTTGTGTATTTTATGATTTAAAATAAGATTATTGATTTAAAAATGCTTAAAACACCAAAATTAGTTATTAAAATACATGAGATTTTTTTGTGTATTTGACATACAAAATATGTGGACCTTATCATAAAATTTCTATTTTTAATCGAATTAGGTTAAAAGGTCAGTCAACAGAGAGATAGTTTTTGGATGTACTTAGTTGAAATAAGATTAGTTGATTTAAAAATGTTTAAAACACCAAAATTAGTTATTAAAATACATGAGATTTTTTTTGTATATTAGACATACAAAATATGTGTACCTTATCATAAAAATTTTTATTTTTAACTCTTTGCGCTTATAAGACATGTACAGCATGACAAGGTGGTTTGTCCATTAACTCTACCATATTTAAAGGTGTTTTGTCTGTTGGATCATAAGACATGTACCACATGACACACCGAATGTTGAACTGTAATGACTGCTCATACTTCACATTACATGAATATTTTATTTAATAACTGCAAACACATTCATTTATTAGAAAAATTGTAAATAAAATAATACAAAATCACGTTGAATTATCTTTTTAAAATTAAAAACTAATACAAACAGCATTGAGGACGTATTTAGCGCATTTAGTATTCAACTTTGGGGAAACAAGGTTAGAACGTCAAAAGAATCCGTCAAAAAAAGAACGTCGGTCGTTGTCATGTACTACATGTCTTACGAGCCTATTTACAACTCACTTTTTTTTTTGCTTGAGTGCAAAGAGTTAATTGAATTAGGTTAAAAGGTCAGTCAACAGAGAGATAGTCTTTTGCATGTACTTAGTTGAAATTGAAAATAATCATCTTTTTTTTTTGATAAAATAATATGTAATCTATGTCTAGAAGAAGGGGGTTAAAAGGTCAATTAACAGACTGATAAATTGTTAATATCTTTTTTTGTGTGATTTAAAAATTCTCAAACTACAGGTATTTTTTGAAAATAATTTTTACCGGAATTTTTTAAATAATCTAGGTGAAATTATCGCGTCGCTGACCTTCCTCAAGGTATTAGTCTAGTAATCTTTCCTAAAATAACGTGTGAGGATTCGAACACATGACCTCCAGACAGGTGTTTAACCTGTCTGGGGGTTAATGACTGTGTTCGTTTCCCCCAACATATACTACTTACTCGCACCTGTTTTAAGGTACTATTAGTGAGTGAAGTTGGAAAAAAAGATTTTTTGAATAATTTTTTTTTAAGTGGAAATTTATTTTAGTTCTAAATTTTTTTTTATATATAATATCTTAGGATCTGTATTTTATAAAAAAAATATTCCTTTAATTATAATTTCGTTTCTCTAGTACGGAGGGCGTTGAGGTTAACGTAAAAAAATAAAAACAGCCCAAATCTGCGCAAATGGTAGAGCCTCTCCAGTACATCCGAAAAAAAAATTATCTGGTATTTTAATATAGATATATGTAATTGTGCATCTCCCGACGAAAACCTGAAGTAAAGCGTTATTTAGAAAACCGGCGCGTATTTGAAAAAAAATTTTAAAAACAGCATCATTTTCCCGCAGTTTTAAGTGTCTGAATGGGAAAAAAAGAAAAAAAAAATCACCAGGTCGGTAGGGGCATGCACAACAGGCATAATAATAAACAAAATGAGCCAAGTTTCATTAAAGTCGGATATGAAGTTTTTAAGCTAGAATTTGTGCAAATTTGAATAATGTCATTTCAAGCAAAACACGTTTTCAAAAATACTTATATTTTACAAAATATTTATAGATAAACGTACTAATAGCTAATCAGTCAATCCAGAACCGTATGGTAATCCACAATCAATCTCAATTTCTTCCTCCTGTAGCTCCCTATCCTGCTTTCTTTTGTTGGTCTTTCCGGTTTTATGCAGCGTCGTCAAAACATGGTTATACAAAAATCGGTACTACTTTTTTACTTTGAATTTTGACTTAAAATTTTAAATACATATTCTCGGAGCCTTTATAAACACTTATAAAAAGAAATACAAAAACCGAAAAATTTTTTTAACTCAATAAATAGGTACCTAAAGGGGATTCGCTATTTCCAAATTTTCATATGAATTTTTGGCAGTTATGTAACTACATAAACTTAACAATGATACAAATAATTGTTTGAATTTTTTGAGTTTCACGTTACCAGGAAAGTCTATTTTTCCGAACAAAAAAATGGTAATTTTTTAAATTGATATTCTGAAAAAACTACTCGACCTAGCCCCCACCCCCATCTTTTAGATTTGAAAAAAAAATAGCGTATAATTAGGAGCTATTTATGAGCTTTCAAATTCCGTAGTTTAAAAATTTTGAGTTCGACACACTGAGCAAGAATTTAATATTTTTAGTGGGGGGGGGGGGCTGAGTCGAGTTCGACTCAGCCCCCCACTACTTAAAAATAAAAATTTCAGACCAATTTTTTCATTAGGAGCTATTTATCGGCTTTTGAACAAGTATAATTTCAATTTTTGAGCTCACCCCCGTAGTCTCCAAACTACCCTTGATTGACGAAATTTGAGAAAGAATTAGATACTTGAAAAATAAAAAATAGATTATGTTTTAAAAATAAAAAGATTAGGTTTAAAAATAAAGCTCTAAATTCGCGCATTCTAATTATTCAGTCCCAACCCCTCTTAAAAAACACCCCGCATCTCCTTGACATAAAAGAAAGCTATAATAATTAAAGTGAAAAAAATAAAATATATTTTGCGATTAAATATTGTTTACGATTTATTAGCTCATAAAATACGTGAATTTCAATTATTGAGTTGCAACTCCTTTACAAAGAAACCATTTGGGATATATGTAAGAGAGAACTATACTTTGAACTGGGACTTTACAATTAATTGTTTTATTTAATTCTTTATTCTACAATGTCTATTTCTTATCATTTGTTTTATTATTTTACATGTAAAATTTTTTAATTTTGGGTACGATTAATCACCCGTCTCCACCAGGCCACCTACCATCTTTTAGGATTAAAAAGACAAATAATAGCGCAAAATTATAAGCTATTTAGGATTTTTCATATTCCACGAATTAAAAATTTTGAATTCGATACACTAAGCAAAGAATTTAATATCTTCAGTGGTGGCTAGTTTCTGATACTTGAAATTATGTTTTTTGGAAAATTGTTGGAACACCTTGTTTTTTATTAGAAAATCTAAATAACACCCAAAATACATCTATTTTTCATCTACTTGTTTTTCAAAAATTTGTGTTTTGGAGATGGCAAATTTTATGGAGTCTAATTAATCTTAGTTCCCGTTTATACCGAGGGGATGGAGGCAGGGCCCGCTCTAGCCTTTACGCCGCCCCGGGCAAAACGGAATAATTCCGCCTCGGTCTAAAATTGGCGAGACCTTTTTTTTTTGCTCATCAGCTTTTACAAATCCCGTTCCATCTTTTACATAATCGGCGACCATTTTTTTGTTTTGCTCGTCAGGTAACAAAAAATGCCGCCCTTAACATTTGCCGCCCGGGGCAATTGTTTCTTTTTTTGCTCGTCAATTGTAAAATGCCACCCTCTTTTTACAAATTTTACAAAAATGCCGGACTTAAAATTTGCCACCCAGGCCAAGTGCCCGGGTTGGAGTTAAGAGTTGTTTGAAGACTAACGGAGTAAGTCTAAAACATGAAACTGGGCTAATTCAGAACCTCAAAAAAACTCTTAATTATACTACAAAGACAGATCTGATATTTTTATGCTTAAGTTGTGGGGGGACGGGACTGACAATAAAAAGTTGCGAGGTGGCAAAATTAAAAAAAAACCGAAACTTTGTCACTATGTAGCGGGTGACTACCTAATAACATAAAAAATATCAATTTCTGCTAAAAAGCGTTTTTAAGGAGTGAAATCATGCTTCAAAAATTGGGGTAAAAATTTAATTTTTCAAATATCTCGAAAACGATAAGACATAGAGAAAAAGTTTAAATTGGCGATATTGCTCTTTTTTAAAGAGCTATCTAGTAGCTATTGATAGGCAATTTATTCAAATTACATTAACAGGGGTGCTTGAGGGTTAAAACTTGGGGGTTAATTTTGAAAAAAGAGGGTAAAAAATAAAATATATACAAATTTTGTTTAAAGATTTCAAATCTACGTAAAAAAATCTAATTGACCTGTTTTTGCTCAATTTAGTAATATTAAGTCTACGAGTAGTTTACTAGGGGGTGGCAGTGTCGACATAATCGTTTTGTTTGAGTAATTCAAGAACTTCTTGATGGAAAATAGTTTAAGATAATTAGTGTAACGTAGGAATGAAATTCTCGAATTCTAAATTTAGTTTGAGTAACATTGGAGAGACGGGTGAGTCACCTCCTTAAATTACTTACTAGTTTTCATACACTCATTTTTACTATTAACCCACTGGAGGTGGGTAATAATGTCACAATAAGTGTTTCTGATGCTGGACTGTCGTATGTAAGGTTTTCGTAACTTTATTTTCGATTGTGGAGATGGCCCGAAGAGGGATTGGGACTGAATAATTAGAATGCGCGAATTTAGAGTTTTATTCTTAAACATGATCTTTTTATTTTTAAATCATAATCTATTTTTTATTTTTCAAGTATCTGATTCTTTCTCAAATTTCGTCAATTAAGGGTAGTTTGGAGACTACGGGGGTGAGCTCAAAAATTGAAATTATACTTATTCACAAGCTCATAAATAGCTCCTAATTCTACTGAAAAAAAATGGTCTGAAATTTTTATTTTTAACCGAGGGGGGGGGGGGCTGAGTCGAACTCGACTCATCCCCCACACTAAAAATATTAAATTCTTGCTCAGTGTGTCCAGGTCAAAATTTTTAAACCACGGAATACGAAAGCTCATAAATAGCTCCTAATTATACGCTATTTGATTTTTCAGTTCTAAAAGGTGGGGGGGGCTAGGTCGAGTGGGGTGAAAAAACTACTCAATTCAATATTGATGATTTTGGTCTCAAATTAAAGGTAATTTGATACACTAAGAATTCATGTATTTTCACTATTGTTTCTAAAAATGAAGTATAAAGTATTTCCACATTTTAAAATTAATAAAAAAATTGAAAAAAATTGTAATAAGTATTTTTTTTTCAGAAAACCAATAGTTCAATATTATTCAAAATACAAGAAAAGTTAGCTTATATAATTGTTAATATGCACAAAAAACTTCATTCTTTTATCTTCAACAGTTTTCTTATTCAATTTCATTCCTGAAAACATAGAAAAAGTAAACTTTCGGATAATTGCAATCAAAGTTGAGATGCACTGTGATATGAGCTGGATAAGGTATGCAATGCTTTACAAAAACTAAAATTACACCCCTAGAAAATTAAGAGAAACTAAATAAATTATAAATTAAGAGAAATTTATTTTAGCTATTTACGGGTAGTGAATCCCTTTAAATTACACAACTAGTGCACAAAAATTTTTAATCGAGCAGTCATTCATAGTAGAGATTTTAAGTCGCGAAGTTGTTGAATGTAGTTTTAATCAATTTCAGACCCTTGTCGATACAAAATTACCCTGATCGAATCCCTTATTAGGACCCAACATTTAAATAGCCAATGGCCCATTTATAAACAAACGTAACAAAAAAACAGGTGGATTTTATGATAGATCGACTTCAGAAGCACTTCGAAAATTTAAGATATCGAATAAGTACTGTTACAAATAATTTTTTCAAGTCATTTGAGTTGTTAAAATTTTCTTGTACGAAAACCGTGTTTCATGGAAACCGCGTTATAGGAGACTTGTCACAATTTCATACCGCGTTCTATGGAGACCGCGTAATAAGGATACCGCATTATAGAAGACTTGACTGTATAATGATTTAGTAAGCAATTAAGTAATCGAAAAATTAACTGATAAAATAGTTGAACAGCATTCTTAGGGAATATCGAATCAAATAAAACAAATGTTGAAAATAATCAATTAATTACTTATTTTTATGTAGGAATAACAATAGGTAAAACATACCAAATATATTGTTTTAGAAGCAATGGTATTGTTTTAATTACATTAACACCGTTACTATTTATTTACAAAATGACGTCATTTATAATATGTACGTAAATGTTGATCACTATTTTAGAAAATACTCCTTCCTTTACTATATTATATACCTTGCCTTCTTCCATGCAATATAATTTCTTTGTGTTTTAGTAGCTTTTTCGTGTAATGGTTCTGGAAGTCGGGCCAATCTGATCGGTTTTTAATTGATTAGTTTTAACTAATTTAAAGTTTCATTCAATTGGAAAGAAATTATTATTTGTTACATTGGAAGTGTAATTTTTTGTTGACTTCATCAAACAAATGCAAGAAATGAAGCAAAAATAGACGTAGATACTTTGTTTTTTTGTCTCTTTAGTCGTTTTTACACTATGGCAAAAAATTACTTTTATTTTTTTATTAATTTATTATAAAATATATCTATAATTATTATAATAATTAAATAAATATATTAATAATTTATTTTAAATTAATAAAGCTATAGACTAACTGGATAATACAAGCATAAAGAAAAGAGAAAACAAAACAAATATACATATGGAAATAATATTTTATTTTTGCTGCCAAGAACTAATACATACAAACCATCGTGCAAATTCATTACCTTAATCTGTTTCGATGTTTGCGAATAACTAAAGATACTCGCGAAAAGTCTTTCAGCAGGAACTAATGTAGCAGAAATCGACAAGAAATCATGTCATTTTCACTACAATTGGAATTGATATTAATGTATAAACTACCTTTTTATAATGAAATAAAAATATTGTAGTTATTTACATCTACTGTCGTGAAATGAATCACGACCACGATGTTGGTTAAATTTGTTTTGTTTGTAAGCCAGCCAGAGAATGGCTAGAACGCAGTGGAAACGCGGCTATATTATACAGGGTGATTGGTAATGAGCGGTATTCCTTTAAGGGGGTTAGAGAAGAGGCCAATTTGATTCGATTAGACCATAAAATGTCTTATCCAAAAGTGAACCCTTTCTTAGATATTTTCAATTTAAGATTTTTGTCGAAAAAAACAAAAATATTAACTAAATAAATTATTTTTAAAAAACTGGTCGTTATTTTAGGTTTTATTTATTCGTTTTGCATTGTTTACATCCTAAAACATAAATGATAACCATAAAATGCAAATTATTAATGCACATTTTGACACTATGCTCCAAAACATTTGAAAACTCATAAAAAATGCAGGAGATTCGCACAAAAATGCCAGTTTAAAGAAAAAAGTCACTACAAATTTTTCCATGCATATTATCTTAAAAACATCTCCGTTTTATTAGCTTTCAAACGAGGCATAAAAATTTCAAATCGGCCAAGGATTAACAAAAATATGACCAAAACAATAGAAGCAGGTAGAAAAAATCATTAAGGGTCAAATATTGGAAAAAATGTTGAACACTAAACATAAGATTTAAAAATAAAATCATCACTTAAAAGTTACATTTACTTAAAAACAACTCAATTTGAACATTTGGTAAGATTAAAATCTAATAAGATTACATAGGGTTTTTTTTTATCTTACACAAAATTGTTTTGAATTTTTTAAACAATTACTATAGTTCATGTTCGACATGACTACCTTTATTTCTTATACAAGCACGCATCCTTTTGCGTAACTCACTTTTCACTATCTTAGTGGTCAAGGTATTCTGAATTTCTTCAGCGGCATTGATTGTGCGTCTCCTCAGCTCAATTACGTTGGGAACAGGTGACGCATCATAATACACTAATGACTTCATATAACCCCAGACATAAAAATCCATCGGTGTTATGTCTGGCATCGCGCTGACCAAGGTATTGGGCCTCCCCTTCCAATCCATCTATTAGGGAATTGTTCGTCGAGCTAAGTCCGCACGGACATCCTATAGTGGGCTGGGCAACCGTCGTGTTGAAATATCATCCCTTCTTGTCGCTAATGGCACATCTTCCAAAAGGTTGAATAAAATATTTCTTAAGATCTTAAAATCTTCATAATGGCGCCATTCAGATCTTCTGGTAGAAAGTGGGGACCAATCAGTTTATTGTTAATGATCCCCTTTCACATATTTAAAGAAAATCTCCTCTGTGAACCTTTTGTTCTCTTTAAATGGGGGTTCCCCATTTCTTTTGCTTGCCAGTAATGAATATTGTGGAAATTTGATATTCCGTCTTTGTCAGATTTCGACTCGTGAGTCCATAAAATTGTTTTGAGAAGGTTTGGGTCTTCCACGTCTGCGTTTAGCAGGAATCGACAAAATTGTATTCTTCTCAAGGGATCGCCTTCTTCAATAACTTGTACAGGAGTGTAATGGTAAGGATGAAGACGTGTTTCATGTAGTGTGTACCACACCTTTCATTGAGATATGCCAAGAAGGTTTGCATCATCTCTAGTTGAAATAGTAAGCTCTTGTTGAAGATGAAAAAGAATTTCTTCTTCGTCGATCGCTTGGTAAATTCGAGGTCTGCCTACGTCACCTGATAACAAAAAAAATTTTAAGTACCAAGAAAATTAGTTAATATTAGGTATGATGATAATAAGAGATATTAGAGTAATAGTTACCTTGTCGTCTGTCGACGGTGCCAGTTGCTCGCAGCCGGCGATAAGCTCTATCAAAAACACGGGCATCTGGTCTACGGCGATTCTGGAATTGAGCCGCGTATTCACGATGAGCAACTGCAGAGTTGCCTCTAGCTAATCCGTAGTATTAGAGGATATCTGCATACTCTTCGTTTGTGAACGAATGTCTTCTTTCTCTTTGAGCCATAACCAGTCCTTTTAGCCAAATCGTCGGATGAGCAACCAATCAAAAAAGAGCAGAAGGCAAGTCGTTAGGTGATCACAAAAATGGTTTACAAGCCAAGTCGTCAAATGGGAACCAAACACAAAAAATCAGTTCACAAATCAAATCGTCAATTGAGCAATCAGTCACAAAAATCGATTCACAAACCCAGTCGTCAGATGATCAAACAATCACAAAAATCAATTCACAAGCCAAATCGTCAGGATAATAACCAAATCGTAAAGAACACTTTAAACACATCCGAATGCAATCAATCAAAAGAACCGACTAACCACCCTCATCATGCACTTCTTATCATGTTTTCCACAGTTACCCTTGCAACCATATTGTTATAACTTCTACTTCTTATTGTTTATTTTATGGTATCATAACAAAAAAGCGTGTCTATGAAGCTAGCCCCGCCAAGTCATAACCCCGAGATCCCACTTAGGCTATATTTTTGCTATTTTTTGTCTATTTTTTTTACCAACGAATTGATTTTTTTGCCACAGCCTTTACCGAGATACAATGGCGGGGCTTACTTAAGTCTGAAGTCAGCCCCGCCATCCCTATATCTCCGGATCTGCTATACTTATTCAAATGAAATTTAGGGGATATTTTTTGCTATTTTTTTACCAACGAATTGATTTTTTTGCCACAGCCTACTGAGATACAATGGTGGGGCTGACTTATATCTGAAGTCAGCCCGGCCACTCCTATATCTCCGGACCTGTTGCACTTATTCAAATGAAATTTATGGGATATTTTTTTGCTATTTTTTTATCACAGAATTAATTTTTTTGCCACAGTCGTTACCGAGATACAATGGCGGAGCTTACTTAAGTCTGAAGTCAGCCCCGCCACCCCTATGTCTCCGGACCTGCCGTACTTATTCAAATGAAATTTACGGGATATTTTTTTGCTATTTTTTTACCAACGAATTTATTTTTTTGCCGCAGCCGTTACCGAGATACAATGGCGAGGCTGACGTAAATCTGATGTCAGCCCCGCCACTCCTATATCTCCGGACCTGCTGAACTTATTCAAATGAAATTTACCGGATATTTTTTGGCTATTTGTTTACCAACGAACTGATTTTTTTGCCGCAGCCGTTACCGAGATACAATGGCGGGGCTGACTTAACTCTGATGTCAGCCCCGCCACCAGTATATCTCCGAACCTGCTGCACTTCTTCAAATGAGACTTACGGGATATTTTTTTACTAATTTTTTTGCTACTTTTTTGCCAACGAATTTATTTTTTTGCCACTGTCGTTGCTGAGAAACCATGGTGCTGCTGACCTAAATCTGAAACCGGTGTAGCCACCACAATATCTCCTGATCTGTTGCACTTATCTAAATGAAATTTGCGGGATATTTTTTTACTAATTAGTTGCTATTCTAACAGTTGATTTGGCATTGCGAATTCCACTCCCTTGTATACTATACTCCACTCCCGTAAAGTATTATTATAAGCTTTTAGTAAAACTATCCGGCCTAAATCTGAAAATCGATTCTCGAATACTTACCGATATCTGGTTATGCTGAAATTTTGCACGAACCTTTGATTTTAATGGCAGTACAAAATAGTGCTTCCGGTATTATGGTGGATTCAAACATGGTGGCCATTACGGCAAATGACGGATTACATCTTTTGCAACTCTCTTAATATGGATATCAAATAAAAGGGTTTTACAAGTAGAATACAATTATTTGTGCCGTCATTTTAAATTCAATTTGGTGGGAAACACAAGATGGCGGATTAACTATATCTTTGAAACGTAACTTGAGTCTGTAGAATTCATTCTAAAGTAATTCATATCCATGTTTGTGTTACGAACCAAATTTTTTAGCCAGATGAAGCTAAAGAGACTTTAAATTTTGATTGAACGCATCGAAATACGTTTATCACGTATGTAATAAACCTGCTTATTTCTGTTAAAAAGAAGTTTTCAAATATTCATCCGCTTATTATGCTGTAAATGTTCTTATGATCTTCCTAAGATTATGGTTACACTTACTATTATAACAATTTTTTAAACAATGCATTAGTATTTATTTCTTGCGTATTTGATATAATGCGATGTAAAATATATAAATTTTAAATTCATTGAGAATTGGAAGAGGTTTATTTCAATTATTTAAAAAAATACATATAAATTTAGAAAAATTTTAATGGTAGAGCTTATAAGTTACACAGTTATTCTTTTATTTTTAACATATAATAATAATCTAGACATGAGTAGTTAGGCTATGGGCGAACGGGAGCAGGAGAGAACGGTAGCACACTGCGCGTCAAAAGTATAGACCCCCATAATGGGTGTCCGAATAATTTTGTGTCGTGCTGTACTTGTGTTATCAGACTTCCGGCGGCTAATTGGTCTGTATAGTTATTATCAGCGTGCGATAAGTAGTTGTTTGTTGAGTTGGTTAATTGGTCTGTGTGATAAACCGTTGTTGTTTGGTTGAGTTAATTGGTCTGTGTGTGGGGGTTTTTTTTATGTTCATTAAAGTTAATTGGCTAGTTTTTTGAACGTTGCGCGCTCATTAAAGTTAATTGGCGCTGATAAGACACTCCGGACTTCGGAATTGTGATATCATGAATATTTTTTGGAAGCTAATTAAGTTGATTGGCTAGTTTTTTTGAACGTTGCGCGCTCATTAAAGTTAATTGGCGCCGATAAGACATTCCGGACTTCGGAATTGTGATATCATAAATATTTTTAGAATTATTGTCCGCACGCATGTTATAACTTGTTAGCGGAATGCTTAATCGGAAATCAGTTTCTATTTTTAGTACACACGTTAAGACTTTTTATGAGAGCGCGGGATCGGAAATCTGCTTCTACTTTTGGCATATAACAATTGTTTGCAAACGTCCACAATCGAGAAATCTGTTTCTACAACGCCGCCAGCTCTAGGTATTTTTCCATACTTTCATTCGTTATACAAAGTGTGCATTTAAACAGGCCGAAGTTAATGTATGCATACTATATTGTTATAGAAAACAAATTTAATGTAGGCTCGGGGTATACATACATATTAATTTTATCAACAGATAAGAATAAAAATAATTTTATAACAAAAGAATTAAAAGAGATAAGTATTATGCCTATTTATATATAATGTAAGTTTAGGCTTTACGCTTGGTCTAGTAGTATAATAAATAGTGTTCATTGGGTTGTGCTATCAACATATTTTGAGAACTTTAAGTTGCTTTAAACACTAAATTTATTAATAATATTTTGAATCAAGATATCCAATTGAATATATGAATATTATCAGAAAAGTTACACAAATTAAGTATATTTCGGTAGAACAGTCTTAGTAATTTATAATCTAATGTTCTTAGTGGTATAAACAACAAATTATTCTTAGTTAATCAGTTAATCGCAAATAAATTTGAAAACTTAAACCTCATAACTGCTATCTTCATCACTTAGCAGATGTTTCTTTAACACAGGTAGCGGTTTTATAATTTCGGCTAACTCATCGATTATTGAAGATATTTCCCATCTCACATTAGTATTTTTTAGCTTATTGATGTTCTCAATTAAATTATTATGATTTTTAGGTAATAACTAAATGTGGTCGGTTGAAAAAAATCACATTCGTTTTCTAGCATATTTAAACTATGTAAAATATTCAAAATTTTTTGGCCAGTTGCTGTGATGGTAATTAGTTCTAGTAACTTATATATTGTTTTTTGAAAGTGCCAATTGTTAACATACACCATGCGTTCGTAGAATTGTTGCACTTAAAATGTTTAGTTGGTATTTCTATTTCAACACATTCATTTGAATTGCCTATTCTATGATGCTTTAGACTTGCTGGTTTGATGGAAATGAGAGCTTGTTCTTAATCTTTTCTGCAAACTCTTTGATCATTAAAATATCTAGAGCCAGTTCTAAAAGGTTAGTTAATTTTTGAAATAATGGTGTTTGATTAGTAATAGATGTTAACTTATTTTCTCGCCCGTTTCCATTAACCCAACTATCTTTTTATACATCGATTGCAAAATGTTTTGTGATTTCTTTAGGGAATCAAATTTAGCTTTAATCGATTTGGTTGCAAATATCATATCAACGGGGCTCAAAGTGTAATCAATATCATTTACCGAGTTATTTTGAATTAAGCGTGATGTATTTTTATCACTAACATTTTTTGAATTAGCAATATAATCATCACCAAAAACACCGCCACCATAATTAGATGTAGAACCATCATTCTGTACTGATAAAGTTTTATTTGATAAGACATCATCTTTGAACTTATTCGCACCAGTCTTAGCACCATTAACGTAATTTACCAAATTATGTTGAGTACGTAAATGTCGAGAAACATTGAACTTTCTTGTAAATATTCTACCACAAAATTCGCAAATATACATAACTTAACAGTGTAACTTGTTCGCGAGTAACTTGACAACTGACTAGAAACTCGTTGTGCTCCAATAGTTATATATCCCTGCTTCTACTCTTTCTTAAACAACAAAAGAGCAGCTAGAGTTTATAGATTCATGAAAAATTGAAATGAACCAATTTCGCGAACAAATAATTTACAATTTTGATCGCTTTCAATAAAATAAATTCTCTTTTCACAACCGCCAAAAATTATAACGCACAGGTGCATAATATCATCTTTTTCAACGTTATCGAATGCGATTGTCAACAATGGCTCGTTAGAATCATTAAACCGTTGGATTTCATTGTTGTCATTGTTGACTTGAGGATCATTGCAACAATTGAATTCATTGTTGACGAATACGCATTCAAGTCACAATAGCGTTAAAGATGTGTTTTATAAAACAATATGTATAAAACAAGTTATAACATGCGTGCGGACAATAATTCTAAAAATATTTATATCACAATTCCGAAGTCCGGAATGCCTTATCAGCGCCAATTAACTTTAATGAGCGCGCAACGTTCAAAAAAACTAGCCAATTAACTTAATTAGCTTCTAAAAAATATTTATATCACAATTCCGAATTCCGGAGTGTCTTATCAGCGCCAATTAGCTTTAATGAGCGCGCAACGTTCAAAAAACTAGCCAATTAACTTTAATGAACATAAAAAAACCCCCACACACAGACCAATTGACTCAACCAAACAACAACGGTTTATCACACAGACCAGTTAATCAACCCAACAAACAACAACGACTTATCGCACGCTGATAATAACTATACAGACCAATTAGCCGCCGGAAGTCTGATAACACAAGTACAGTACGACACAAAAATATTCAGACACCAATTATGGGGGTCTATACTTTTGACGCGCAGTATTCATGTCAAAGTTACATGAATACTGATTGTTTTTGTTTGTAAGGCACTGAATTATATACATAGTAACTGGAATGAGCACGTCGTGTTGAAAAATCGGTCCGCCGTGTTAGATGTTCGTGGCCGAACATCTTACTCTAACATCGAAGCTCGGAATTTTGTTGTTATAGCCACCTACGTTCTTGTTCTAGTTACTACGTATATAATTCAATGTTGTAAGGTTAATAAAATAAAATGTAAAAAAAAAAACTAAATAATGTTTGGTGTAATGAAAATGTTGATAAATTATCAAAATCCAACTGCAGGTGAAAATGAATGATTAATTTCAAAATTTTAATGATCGAAACATGTAGAACTATTTTATTTTAATTTTTCTAATATTTTTCATGCAGGGTGTCGCAAAATTTTGAAATTAATTAAAATGTTGATAAATGATTATTCTGAGTTTTATCTTAGTGATTATCGGAACGGAAAAGGTACAGTGATAAGCGAAGGGATTATAGAAAAATTGGTTGATCTGGTTATTTCTGGAAACGTAATATACCTTCGTTAAACAAATGCAGTGTGAGTTGATGAAAAATGTTTGATTCGACTTGTTTCACAATTAAATGAATAACTCCTGTCGAAAATTCCTTTTCTGTTGTCAGGTTACTTTAAATAATACAACAAATTCTTTGAAGGTGTCGAAACGTTTAACTCAAAAGTTGGATGTTTGAAATTTATTCACAAATTTTAATTGGTGAGAGGCACTTATTTAACAATTTAAGTAAAAGGAATTTTAAAATAATATATGTATATTTATTGCAGATATTTTACACCGGTCACGTTAAAATTATTAATGAATGATTGTGTGTAGATGAAATTTTTTCAAAAACTGGTTGTCCTAAGGAAGGGAGAAAATATCCCACCGTTTTTGATGACGTATGAATTACGTAATTGTTGTAATGATAATATGCAATTATAAGATATAACAATTTATTATTGTTAATAAATGTACTTTCCACCAATATCTTCCGTACCGGGGGCCCTGTGTTGATTGACGTACTCTTCTAGTTCTCTATAAGAATATAAGGAAGCAGTTGACGTAGATGGTTTTGAATACAATTTATTGAAATCTAATATCTTCATTACGTTCCGTAGAATCTTTAAAATCTTCTATAGGTAATGCAGATACTTATTCTTGGCTTATACTAGAACGATATTGTTCGAAAATTTCCTGAAATTTTTAATGTGTTTGAGATTTTAAGTCGTTGCTTCATGGTGTTAAATTGATAATTCTATTTCAATCTTATGTCTTGGATCCAAAATAAGTGAAGTACAGTAAATTCAGTTGATAATTCTGTAGTGTTTTAACATTTTGCCACGTGCTGCTTGAATGCCTACAATAAGCTTTCTCCATTCTCTTCGGTTCGGTTCGATTTCTTCGAATTGTTTAATGGTATCAACCATAATGGCAATGATTAGCAACCGAAAGATTAAATGAAACAATTACAAATGGAAGAATAATATAATTTTCGTCACCAAGTTTGGTTGAAAGAGTCTTAAAATTTTTATATTTTCTAACAACCATTCTTTTTCAACTATTTGAAAAATAATCAAATCAGATTTAAAACTGCACAATAATTCCACCTTTTAAAGTCATACTAGTCATATCGTACGTGGAATTCCATCCAGTTGGACAGTCCAAAATGGGACTTAAATTTGTTAGCGAGCCAGCAGTTGCGCACGCTGAATGAAATTTTTTTCTCAACATTTCGTTTTTCTTAAACTTACTGGATACTGACCGTATTTTTGTACTGATGGTAATTGTGTCATTAACATCTGGTATAGACTCCTGGTCTGAAGTATGTCCATCGTCATCTTTTTTACTATTTTATCAAATCTTAAACTCCTTCATTGAGTATGAGCTACGCATCGAAAATGCTGATCTTCTGGTTTGAAATTTAGAAGTAACTTGCTAAGTTCTACCATAAACTTAGTGTTTGCTGAAGCGTTATTTATAGTGATCCGTTGTAGTTTATTTTCTCATTTAAAATTAGTTAAACATTTATAAAGATTTCGGGCTATATCTTTTCCTGTGTGTTGACCATGAGGTGGAACAAAATCAAGGACTAAAGATTGATAATTCCATTGTCTACAAAGCGAATGGTCACACCGTAGAAAGTTCGTCCACCAATTTAAGTCCATCCATCAGTCGTACACGATACTTTCGACGTACATTTTCCTAATTACTCTTGTACATTATTTAAGGGTTCTTGGAAACGTTGCTCCATTTGACGTTAAAGAGCAAACTTGAATGGAAAATTTATATTTGGACAAATTAACCGGAAATAATTTTGTGTTTCTTCATCGTCGAAAAATGAAAAAGGAAGGTTTCTGTTGTTCTCCAATCCATCGTAG
The DNA here is from genome assembly GCA_035578155.1 of Brachynemurus nebulosus. Classification (NCBI taxonomy): domain Eukaryota; kingdom Metazoa; phylum Arthropoda; class Insecta; order Neuroptera; family Myrmeleontidae; genus Brachynemurus; species Brachynemurus nebulosus. The sequence goes on along the minus strand of JAPWDM010000007.1, from coordinate 4,354,662 downwards.
TTGTTTTAAACCCATTTTTTTGCCACCTAAGAATAGAAATTGAAAAATTAACGACAGGGATAACTATAAATACAGAAATTGTATTCTTGGATTGAAATAAAAAATTTATATTTGCCACTTATGTGTATTTGTTTTAAATTGCATAAGAAACTGAATTATACATTTTCTAGATTGATTAATTATTTCCGAGTCATAAAATAAATGGAACTTTAAATACGGTTTTGTATTCCGTACGTTACTCAATAATTATTTTTGTTACACTGTTAGTTTTTATTCCTTTTCAAAATAGTCTCAATCATAGCTAATACATTTCCTCATATGATCAAATCAGTTGTCAAACCATTCCTTCCATCTGTCCATAGCATACGCACACGCTTCTTACCAGCTTTAGTGGTTCCCAAAGGATGCTCCGAGGAAACACCAAAGGTCGGCTGAGCCAAAGGTGTTGAGGGCTCTGTAAATAGGGCAGTAGTATTTTGGCTGAAGGTGTTGTCATAGCTGACAGGTGGCTGCCTAAAACCCAGCCTGTCGTCACCGTGATCTAAGCTGTTACATTCAGTAGTGACCCTGATGCGTCCGCTCGCTCCACCGGCAGCGGCATTTTCCCGAGGCTATTTTTGTATTTACCATTTTAATGGGTTGTCCTTTTAGTCGCCTTTTACGACGAGGAGAACTTACTGTGGGAAAATTCTGCAAAGTGAAGCCCCCAACCACAGGGCGTTACAGTGATTCCGGTTATATATACAATACATCCTATTTAGATCAAATAATTTTTTTTTCCTTTTTTTTTTTTAATTTTTTAATATTACAAGGTATACACCACTAAATGTTCTAATTTTCTTTTAATACAAAGCAATTTAGTGTAGTAAAAGCATTATGACAAGTAAAAACTTTTGTAATTGTAGTGTGTGGCCACTTTGATAACTTTATTCGGCTAGTATAAAACTCCTGGTTTGTAGCATATTACGAACGAAGTAATAAATTTTGTTAATTTTGGTGACTGTTAGATTTGTAAATAGGCTATTGACTATGTACAAAAAAACAGGGGGGAAAGGAACTAATTCGTAACAGCTATTTTATTGTTTCATATGTTAAGTTGTACTCCAAAGATGATAAATTCACAAAGTGCTATTAAATCTAGGCGTGGGTTTTTACGAACGACGTAAATTTATCGACTTAAGTTTTTTAACTGTAACTCAAAAACTGTGCATTTTTCGTAAATACACATGATATGATTTTTTTGTACAGAATTAAATTTCCTATCGAAATGGCACTTTATGAACCCAAAAAAACTTTTTTCTCAACAAAATAAGTCAAAGAAACTATTTTTAAAAAAAACGCAAATTTTTCAATTTTTCCTTTTTTTTTAAATTTTTGTGCAGCATTTTTTTTCTGAGTGGATTTAGGTATAAGTATTGGTCCACAAAAAAGAAAGCCCATGCGATTCCCGTCAGAATGGTGACCGATAACAATATTTTCGATAAAAACGAGCTGAGATACAGTTATCTACTTTTTTACAATTTTATTACTTTTTACTTTTATATCAAGTCCACTTTATAACCACTTCAACATTTTCTAATTTCAGTCGAAGCCCATTGGCTAGAACTGGGAAACGTCGTTTCTAGACACCATAGCTTCTTTCGATTGTGTTTCGAGTACGGAATAATGACTCGTTATACAACTGTTCTGCTCTTGTATGCGGATTAAGTAGTGGTGTGAGCAAATAATTTTTTACTGCATATCCACTATCTGCAATTAGCCAATTACTCCCAAAGTCGCCATTTTCAAATTGATGCCTTATTCTACTATTATTAAAATAGTTGAATCATGGGATGAATCCGGACATCTACTAACTATGTTTGTAATCTGTAATTGTGCATTACAAATCGTTTGAATATTTAAAGAGAAAAATCCTTTGCTATTTCTAAATATTTCTGCGTTGCCTCCACCGAGTGACTCTATTTTTACGTGTGTGCAATCTAAAGCACCTATGGACCTTGGAAAACCGCTTATATTATAAAAATCTTGCCTGGTACGTAATATTTCTTGTTCTGTTTGTGGAAATTTTATATAAGTCGGTTTCAAAATTCGTACAATGGTATCAGAAACTTTATGGATTACTACATAAGCAGTAGCCTTATTTATTCCGCAAAAATCTGCTGCCGTAATGATAAAAGATCCCGTTGCATAAAAACGTAAAGTTAAAAGTAGCATCAGTTCCGGAGACACAAGCATTTCTGTAAAAATAAAACAATATGTAGTATGTTACAAAGGATATAGCATGATAGGTGAATTTGCCCTGGAAGCGAATTATTTTAATAACTATATTACCGGTACGGTAAGGCTGTAAGTAAGTGATATCTACAATTTTGGCGGCTAAAACTGGAGTAGTTATGGAGATAACTAAAAACTTAGGAAAATAATTTCCGTAAAAACCGTAAAAACCAACCGTAAGAACCAATTCCGTAATACCGTAAAAACCAATTATATTTTTTCAAAAATTTTATTTGTTTGATAAAGTTTATATGTTTTTTTACAACAAAAACTAGATTCAAATCAAATTGTTCCATTTGAGAATCGTCCTAATAATAGCGCATTCAGTCAGTATGTATAATTAGCCAAATGTGTATACATACTTTATGTTTAAATAGCCAATTCAGTATACATATCATAATTATCATATCGCGAGCCTAGTGTTACACTGTTCTATATCGACTTTTTTGAGATTTGCACTTTTTCAGATATTTGAGTTCTCCATTTCATTGTCTATCTATATAAATTTAAATTTAATTAAAATTCCTTAAAGAACGGTAGAAATCAACAAAACATCAAAATTCCATCTCCTAAAAGTAGAAATAATTTTATTAAAAGTTGTATGTTTCACATAGAATTTGCATGTTCTAAATTATTTTTTCGTTCAATTTGTTATTGTTTCACATAGTATTTTGATATACTGTAATTTGTCTATACCTGCTTTTTGGAAATTAAAATTAATTCATATTATATAAATTATATTTTAAAATATGTCAAAACTTCAAACTAATTTTTCTCGAGATTTTAAAAAGTCGGCATGGAACAGTGTAACATTAAGCTCGCGATATGTATAAACAGCCAATTTCCTATACATACTATATATGTATAAATAGCCAATTTCGTATACATACTGTATGTATAAATAGCCAACTGCGTATACATACTTGTATGTAT